>KK112922.1:105217-118135 GCA_000611955.2 Stegodyphus mimosarum | reverse complement strand
GATCTTGTGATCTTCAATCTACGACTAATATCGACTTCTATGAGTCTTGATTAGTAAATCAAACTGATTGCCATAGGCCAATAGCGGTAGTAATTAAGAAATGATGCCCTCTGGCATCAACACCCGGAGGCGAGAAGGATAAGCATAATCAGATTAGCAATATTAAACTGGCATTGTTATATCAATGGCATTTGAACTTGAACTCAGGCAATAATCTTTAGAGTTGCAGGAAGCAGGAAATCATTCTGTTAATGCATGGCATACTACGGTAATTTTATTCCCGACATGGCATAAATCAGCAGTTTTAAGGCAAAGAAATTTAAGCAAAATTAGGCAGGATGTTCGTTTAAACTTAATTAGCAATTAACATACAAAATCAAATCGTTCTTAATCATGAGTTGATAGCAACTACATCGTTGACATCGTAGCTCAGAGTGAGCTGACAGTCAAAGAACCCGAGACTACGTTGCGTGCTAATAAATTAAATCCTAGTGACATAGTATTGATAGGTATCGAGGCGAAGGAAACTTCTCCCGTTGGCTTTTTTAATTCTGATATTTTAATTGATGGTTTTTCACTTCATACGAGAATTTATGTTGTTAAATCATTGTGCAATCAAATTGTGTTAGGTTTAGATGTAATAAATCACTTAAACTTATCCTTCTCTGAAAATGGCCTTCAAATAATCTCTCAACGGAATAAAAGTAATGTGAATTTTATAAGAGCCGAGTCATCTCGGAATGCTTATGGTAACGCTTGTTGTGTTATGGGAAATTTGAATATCGCCGTGCCAATTAGGAATGTTTATGACCTTTCGCAATCATCTAACGTCTCTTTTAATGTAAACAGTGATAGTTCTTTTACCTCTGAAAGCGGAAGTAACTTGGAATCTAATTACCTTGCTCATGTGGTGAATGCTATTTCTGTCAACGAGATTGATTTAACTCATATTTCGAATGCCGAACATAAAGAAAGACTGTGTAAATTAATTAATTCGTACCAGCCTCAAAAAAGTAAACAATCCGATTTCAAGATGCAAATAAATTTAAGTGATGATATTCCGGTCTGTCAAAATCGAAGATACATGTCTTTTGCGGAACAAAAAATCGTTGACGAGCAAATTAAAGAATGGTTAAAAGATGGTATAATAAAGCCTAGTAATTCTAATTATTCAGCACCTATAGTTTTGTGTAACAAGAAGGACGGTTCTAAAAGATTATGCGTTGACTTTCGGAAATTAAATAAGAAGATTATCAAAGACAAATTTCCACTGCCTTTAATTCCAGAAATTCTCGATCGTTTGGAGCAAGCAAAAATCTTCACTACATTAGATTTAAAAAATGGCTTTTTCCACGTAGACATAGATGAGAAATGCACGAAATACACCGCATTCGTGACACACAATGGTATTTACGAATTTCTTAAAGCTCCTTTTGGTCTATGTATTAGTCCAAATGTTTTTCAAAGGTATATTTATTCGGTGTTTCGAGACTTGTTAAATGAAGGTGTACTAATTATTTATATGGATGATATAATCGTACCAGCTAAGGATGAAGTTGAATGTTTAGAAAAATTAGAGAGAGTCTTCAAAACCGCTTCGGAATACGGATTGCAAATAAATTTCAGAAAGTGCCAGTTCTTAAAGCGAAAAATTGAATTTTTGGGACATGTAATTGAAAACGGAACTATTCGACCATCACTTTCCAAAACTGTTGCTGTCCAAAATTTTCCACAACCGCGTAACTGTAAACAACTACAAAGCTTTTTAGGACTAACGGGATATTTTCGTAAATTCATTCCACACTATGCTAAGATAGCCAAACCTCTTAGTGATTTACTTAGAAAAGGTACTGGTTTTAAGTTCGATTCCGAACAACGAGAAGCTTTTTGTAGATTAAAAGAAATTCTCTCTCAAGCACCTGTTCTACACATATTTAAGCAAGGATATCCATTAGAACTTCATACTGATGTTAGTAGTCAAGACTTTGGTGCTGTACTACTCCAATTGTCTGACGATGGTAGTTATCACCCAATCCAGTATATGAGTAAGAAGACTTCACCGCAGCAAGAGAAACTCTGTAGTTACGAATTAGAAGCCCTTGCAGTTATAGAAGCTCTTAAGAAGTTTAGAAACTATTTGTTGGGCTCCAAATTCAAAATTGTAACAGATTGTAGCGCTTTCCAGAAAACTTTGGATAAGAAGGATTTAACTCCTAAGATTGCAAGATGGGCAATGTTCATTGAAGAATTCGATAACGAAATTGTACATCGTTCAGGAAACCAAATGAAACTTGCTGATGCTTTAAGTAGGAATGCTTTAACTTTGACATCATATACAACCGATGTAACTGAGAAAATTCGTTTAGCACAAGAACAAAATGAAGATGTGCATGTGAAATTGATTAAAAATTTAGTCGAGAAAGGAGAAGAAAATGGATTCTTTCTGAGAAATGGTATTTTGTATAAATTGGAAAATGGAAAAGATCTGCTAGTAGTGCCAGAAACATTACAAAACGAAATCATACAGAAGGTACATAAAAGAGGTCACTTTGCTGTAGAGAAAACTGCAAATGCTGTAGAGCAAGAATTCTATATTCCTAGACTGAAAGACAAAGTTGAAAAAGTAATTGCTAATTGCATAGAATGTATACTATACAACAAAAAGCAGGGAAAAGCAGAAGGATTTCTTCATCCTATACCGAAGGAAAACGTTCCCTTAAGTACGTACCATGTCGACTTTATTGGACCACTTCCATCAACGAACAAAAAATACCAGCACATTTTAACCGTGATTGATGCTTTTACGAAATTTACTTGGTTCTACCCAGTGAAATCAACAACTGCGCAAGAAGTTATTTCAAAATTGAGGCAACAACAGACTGTGTTTAGAAATCCCGCTAGAATTATATCTGACCGTGGTAGTGCCTTTACGTCGAAAGAATTTGCAGCTTATTGTGCCGAGGAAAGAATAGATCATGTCAAAATTACTACCGGTATTCCAAGAGGCAACGGACAGATTGAGCGAATCCATAGAATTTTGATTCCTGTCTTGTCAAAATTATCACATGAAGATTCAACAAAATGGTTTAAATATGTTCCAGATGTCCAAAGAATAATCAATAGTACAAGTACGAGAAGCACGAAGTATTCACCGTTTGAATTGCTCATAGGTACGAAAATGAAAAACAAGGAAGATCTGAGAATCAGCGAAATATTGAATAAATATTTAAAGCAGTTGATGCAAGAACGTGATGAAATGAGGGAAGATGCAAAAAACAATATTTTGAAGCTACAACAATAGAATCGTAAACAGTTTAACAGAAGACGGAAGAAACCAAGACTATACAAGATTGGCGACTTGGTAGCAATTCAACGAACTCAGTATGGGACTGGTTTGAAACTACGACCTAAATTTCACGGACCATACAAAGTCATAGCCGTTAAATCGAATGAAAGATAAGAAGTCGAAAAAATAGGATGCCATGAAGGACCAAATATGACATCTACTGCGGCTGACCATATGAAGCCATGGTCAAATAATTGATATTTGTGTCAGCTCAAATTTAAGGACCTGATACATTTTTTTTCGTTTTTTTATTATCTTTACAGGTACCCCATGATGATAGTGATGTCCATACAGCAGACATCGGGGTCGATGTCTCTCAGGATGGCCGACTGTGGGAAATCAGAACCGCCAGTGAGGTGACGTCATCTGCCGCCAGCTCAGCGCAGCGCAAAACAGCTCAGACGAGTACCAGAGGTGGTGTGGAGCAGACGAGTTCCAAACGTGGAAGAGAACAGACGTGTTCTCGAGGAGGGATGATGTCTCAGTGGTGTTATAGAATCCACCAGCGTTTGTGAATCCTGATCTTATTCCCGAGATTCAACAAATAAGCCAAACTGTGAACTGTTGATCATTACATGAACAATTCTTGGACTATTCTTAGCCTTGGGGTTACCGTTATCCTTAGTTATGTCAGTTTATCATGTTATCATCCCATCTTTTATCATCCTTCATTCATACTAGTAATTTCGTAATAAATTTACTTTATACTTATCTCGTGCTCTTGATCCGGTAATCCTATATATATATATATATATATATATATACCCACTCTTTCACCCGGCTCAGTGAGCTCAGATTTTTTTTCTTATATGTGGTAAATTGCTCATTTTTGGCTTTAAAAATGATTGAATTATGTTGTTCTTATCTTCCGGTTAAGGTTTTTATGCCTTTAGTAAATCTGCATGCAATATATGTAGAATTACCAACAATTGAAAAATTGTTTAAATGCGGCGAAGTCTAATTATTATCACGAAAGCAGCCATATTTGTTTACATTTGAAACTTAGCAGAATAATGGATTTGTTGCCAATCTAGAGAAACTAAGCTTCTCAAACAAAGATAACGCCTTCTTTTTATTACTGCAAATTAAATCATGCTTAACCATTCTAGAATTTATTCGAGGAAATAAGTCTAAGATTTATTTCGTAATATTTAATATAGATATTTTGAATTTTTGCGTATTTGTGCGCTGTCGCTAAGTGAGAACTGAATTAACTGAATGAGAAATACAGACTCGTCTGTGAAAAACTGTCTCCTCTTTATTTATTTATTTTATACATCGTTTTAGATTTATTATAACATTTGAATAGAACATATGGCAACGATTAGGCAATTCTTCAGACGATATAACTTTTTGTGCATTTTGAGTTATAAAGTGAATGAGATGTAACGCTTTAAGTGAACCTAGCGCCACAGTGTCGCTATGATAAACAAATATAGTGAATTTTAAAGAGTGCATTTATTCTGTTGTAGTATATGCGCTATCGACGAAGTAGATTTTATTTAATCCAATGAGTTTAAATGAAGTGCGAGAAGAAATGCATATAATTTAATATTCGGTACAAGGAAGTCATGTGATGTACACATCGGATTTTTTAATTAAAATTTATGGTTTACAGTTGTTGATTGAAAGCACCGTACTATGTTTTTTGTAGTCTTGTATACTCATACTTGTAACTTTTGAGTTATGGCCAGAGATGCAAGTTATTCGTATTGACTGTCAAAAGTAAAACTCTCGAATCTTATAAATAACAATTAACTTGAGGTTATTCGATAGTTTTATGTTGTTTATACTTTCATCTTTCCCCCCTCCCTAATTTTTCTTTTTAAGCAACGCTTGAAAATCGTCTGCGGACCACTAGAGGAATTACACATCGTATCTCACCGCAGATCAGAGAGGGCCGCCGCTCCAATCATCGTTCTATTCTTGGTGGTCTCGAAGGTGAGGAAATTACCAACACTTCACTTCATTTCTCACGTCAATCGCGCCGCTCGCTTTCGTCTTGTAGATTCCCCGAGAACGGCTCGAAATACGAGAGAGCCCGTGATTTCCGATTCGACTCGCATATTAAGTGCAGCCGGCAGAAATTTAGATTGATTCGATTTCTGGGTTGAGGTAAGATTCTGCGAAAGACCACCCGTACAGATTTGGGTTTGAGTTGTAATGAAGAGTTTCATATAATAAATAATGTCTCGTGATGTTCGATGCTTATGTTTAGCATCGAACAGATGATACAGGAAATTTTCCGAACTTTACTTTTCCGTAGACTTTGGATCGGGAGAGAAAATAAAAGAACCATACCATAGCAGATTAGTACAATAATCTAGGATTGGAGGGCATATAGTGTTGGGTAAATTGCTAAAAAATACTTTTAAAGAGTTTTCTAAATCAAGAAAACTGATGCAAATCAGATACTTAAAAATAATAGCATTTTGTGAGCTAACATGTAGTAGATATCTGCCAAGGTCAAAACCGGGATGCAGGATAGACAGGTAACCCTTCTGAAGTTTTGTTTAATTAGTTAATACACTCTAATTAGTTAACTGCGTTTAATTAGTTAATCCTATCTTCCTAAAATTATCAGTTTTTGGAAATTTAAGCAGAATTGTAAATGTTAAGCAATAGTTATACGGATACTTAGTTATAGTATGAAGATGAATAAATTCTTATTATGACACTAATCAAAGCTCAGTTTCAACAGATTAAGAGACAAGAATGCAGGATTTAACATAAAAATATAAAAGGAGTTCCGATTTTAGGGCAAAATCGTTGGGAAATATACCTCGAATTTGTAGCCTTGTATTATATTTAAAGAAATTAAATAATGAAGAATCTGCATAAATGTATGTCTATTTCTCCAAATGTGATAAACAACGGTACCTAGAGCCATCAATGACATACGTTTCCACCCGAATATGCGCATGTGAAAGGCCGAATTTGGAATTTGTTTTATTATCTACTTCATATTTTGTAAAACTTTAACGAATTTTTTATGAACAAACTCGAATGATTTAAAAGCGAGCAATGGCAACACTCTACGGGGAAAAGAAAAACGTTTTATCTCCAGCGCGTTAGACTGTGTATCGGAAATTGTAAAGATATGCTCAGTTTAAAATTATTTTGGGATATTGCTCTTTAACTGAATTTTATGGTTTAAATGCGAAGAACATGATATTTAGTAAATAAAGGTAACACAAAAATATTAAAAAATCGCCCTTTTGGACGTAATTTAAAATCTGAAACCTTTCAGATTTCCCCCCCACCCTCTCCCCTGTTGTTTCTCTACTAAGTCTTGCCTGTAGAAATTTCCCGTCCCGCTTAACTGAAAACCTCACACAATACACTTCTTTAAAACATAGCCAGCATAAGTAACATCGCTTGGCAATCGTGATCATTGCGTCAACGAGGAGTTTTTAAGAATATGTTAGTGCAGATGACTACGTTGTCGTGTATATTCCAAGTTGTCGTGTCTGTCAGTGGAATCTGATGTACAAGCGATTGCGTCTGAGGTGTAACAAATGTCAACAGCATCAAAGGAGGGCTTCTCAAGCGGTATAGCGGTTAGCGAAGCTGTCTGCCGTGCTGAAGGTCCTGTGTTCGAAATCCCGAGAAGGGATGGATGTTTGTAAATGTATAGTGTCGGTGCGGCATGGCGGCACTTTAAATATGCGGCGGCCAAAAGTCCTGTCGTGTGGTTTGGTGGAAAGGGAGATGGGTGGGAGACCCTCGAACCCGACCCCCTGCGGTGCTCTGCAACAAAATTGGGGGCGAAACTGAGCCAAATCGCACTGTTACGTATGGTGCTCAAGGCTGTTGCCAACAACAGGCGTAATGTTGCGCTCCTTGCCACGAGAATTTCGTGGACTTGAGCTGACTAAACTTCAGACAAGTGAGCATAAGCAACAACAACATATAATTCTTTAAGATAATAACGGGCTTTTATAATTCATTTAAGAATGTTTATTCATCTGATTTTTCTCTCTGCTGACATATTTTCGTCCCTAACAATGGATGTTAGACCAAAAAAAAATTAATAATAATCTCAAATTTTTACTTCATCTAATCAATCTCCATATGAATTTCACTTACAAAGGCGGATATCTAATTCGTTGTAAGAAATTATTATTTTTTTAAAAAAGGGGGAGACTAAACGACGACTTTATTTTACTTATTTCATCATGCTATTTTAAACGAATTGAAAATGATTACAGGTTTCGTTGTCCCTGATGTTAACCCTGGAAGAAAAAAACTTTGTAGTTTCTTACTTGCTTAAGAATATAAATATTTTATATAACTTTGCAGGCAATATAAAATAAATTTACAGACAATTGTTTTAAAAATATTTTCATCAAAATTCTAATATGTATAACTATACCACTTATAACCACTAGAGGTTTAAAAGAATTTAGTTAATGAATAAAATTATTTTCAATTAAAATGGAAAACTTTAAAGTAACATTTCAATTAATAAGGATTTAGCGGAAATTCTGACAGGAAAACATGCGATTTATCGAAAATGCTCCCTTTAAAGAATCCAAAACGATTCATGTGCTGCCATCTAGTGACTGAAAGTAATAGTTTCTTGTTTGTTTATGGAACAAGGAAGGTGAAATTAAATGAACATGCTTGGAGTTCAGATTTAAAATATATAAGATTGAAGCGGCAAAAAGACCCTTAATTTTTATCTATTTAACAGGCAAATTAAATGTGTGGTAATTAGAGCTTGTATATGTCGCTTATACATTGCATAAGTTTCGCAGTTTTTAAAGAGCAAGAAATATATGTTTTTTTCTTCATAACAATTCTGAGGAGACGTTTTTGTTAATGATAACTATTATAATATTGAATGAAGATCTTGACCGGCACAGTGAAAGACTCATACTTTGGTGATTTCTTTGACTATGCTGTATTTACTCGAATATATGATCCTCCTTTATTGTTACATTTTTAATTCCAAAACTTGAAACGCATTATAAACGAAAATTCAGAAGAAGGCAATCGCAGAAAAAAAAGTTTATCATATCATATATACGCTGTTTACTGCTATATACGCTGTTTATATATACGCTGTTTAACTGCTAAATAAATCACACGAATAATTATCGTATACAGGGTAACTCAAAATATCAACTAAACATATAAAGGCAGATACAGCGGACCGAAATAAGAGGATTTTGTAGTGGAATGTATGCGTTGAAATGGTGCATGAAGTGGCACAGGGCGCTATTGAGCGACAGGCAAAAGCTCTCTGCTGGCGTAAATTATTATTTCCCGTACGGTTTCGAGTGGTTTTCATCACTATATAAATTTAGGGCTCACTCACATGCATTTTATCAATGAGGTTGCGGCTAAAACGGAGCATCTTCTCAGATCAGGTACAGAAAATGATTCTCGAGCACCTTCCCTGAGTAGCTGCTCCGTTTCCGTATGCAGCCCCATAGATAAAATGCATATCGGCGAATTCCGCTTTTGTGTAACAATCAAAACTCGCACTGCGAATGGCAGTTTAAGTCAGCAATACGGTTTTACATACCGCTCAATAGTGCCGTGTACCACCTTAACCCGCCATTTTAGCGCATGTATTTAATTACAAAATTTGCTTTATTTCTTTTCCCTCTAGCTTCGAACTTTTGCAGATACTTTTGAATCAACCTGAATATAAACACCATAACTAACGCTAATTATAATAGCCCCGTCTAACTGAGAGATTTCAACTTAAGCTATCTAATGCATTGCTGGTTAGTAACAGTGCAATACTGTCACTAATATTTCTTAGGTTTCCTTTGTATACCACGCTAAAATATTGTAATTATCTAAATAGCTTAACTTTCATTCTCATCAGAATCAAATGAATTCTAATCAGAACCGTACTCTCGTTAGATGATAACGCGAGATGTTCAACCAAAATCCAATGATGCATGTTGCAGGTCTCCGCGGCGTCACTTAACAAGGATGCGACCATCATGATGGTATGGACAGGAAAAAAGGTTTCCTTGAAAGCACAACAGAATACTATTCGACCCTCGCACCAAGATGTTTGTGGCACCACTGCAGCCGCAGTCAGTATTCTGCTAAATTAAATGTCGAGAAACCTAGTGAACTGTTAGGGGAATTATCGCTTACTTCAAATGACAGAGATAGTAAACTCAGGAAGGGTTAGTTACCCTTTACTCACTCAAAATAAGATAAACAGTCCGCCCCTTTCTTCGGACTTACAACAAAGCCTTCACTCGGGCTTGAACTCAAAAATAAGAAATAAGAACTAACTATAACTAACTGAGAGATTTAGCCGAAGCTAACACAATTCTACCGTGGTTGGCCCTTAGTTTTAAACTAACCGGCGAATTGTCAAAAGGCACGTAATCTACGCCGAGTGTAACAGCAGTCCGAGAGACTTAACCCAAAGGCAAACTCGCACTACTCAGGATTCCTAGCTCTCTCTCTCGAGGTAAGTTGAACCTTCCTATAATACTATCTCTTACTCATTTGGATTCAACGCGATTCTAAAACCTCATTCTGGTAAGGAGTTATAAGTTGAAACGAGGCAAGATAGGAAAGGTTCACTAAATTAAAATAACTGTTATAAAATTTAAATATACCTTGCTGGTATGAAATAAAAGATAGCTGAAACACCGGGCGTTTTATAAATATTCATCTATGTTGCCAGATGATCATGTACGTACATGAGAAACTTGTTTGTTGTACAACACACCCCAATTCTTGAACTAGGAATTGCGATATGGTTGTACGTTGGCAAGAAATTTTCGTTTAAAATTAAGAAATCTCAAATATACTGAAATTAAAATCTATAATTGTGATTATAAAGATACTGACAACAAAAACAGGCCATTTTATATCCAAGTTTTATTACTGAAATATATGCATAACGAACTTATGTATACTTTGAGGTTACTTTAACTTTTACGTATTGTTTTGTATTACTATGTCTTCTGATTATTTATTCCATTGTCACGTATCTTTTGCATGTTTTATTTCCGACCGCTGTATTTTGCAATTCTTACATACTCTTACCTGTTAGGTTAAAAAACTGGCATTTTCATAATAATTATCTATCATATTCAAGTTATTATTGTGCATAATTTAGAAACTTGTTCTAGAAGGGGTAAGGCTGTGCCTAGGCACCCTGGTACTCAAGCACCGTTAAATCAGAATCACAAGGGAAGCAGTTTTGAAAGCGGTCAGGCATCAACTGATAGAAAGTGCCGAAATTTCTCAAATATAGCAGTGTCCAAGTTTTTTTGTCACGTGCCATTAATGCCATGCTTGCCACTGTTTCGCCATTCCTGCATTGAACAAATAACGGCCACTGAAAAGGTTACAAGACAGCCAAGCCATAAATGTTGTCGGAGGTTTATATTTATTGGGATAAATTTCTTCTAATTTTTTTTATTAAGATGCCGATGTTTACTTATTTATAGTTTACAATAACTCAAATTATTGCTTAAAAGTTATTTGATTTGAAAATTATTGGCCATCTAACGCAGAAGTGGAATTTGCTAAACTTTCATATCAATGATTTAAAAGTCCTCATCCATTTCTGTTACTATCATTCTAAGAATAGTTGACAATATTGCATAGGTTAATATGGTTCAGAAATTAGATTCATGGCAACTTCATAGTAAAAAAAGGTTTTCGTATTAATATTAGCATACCAAAAGTGTAGTATTGCTCAAAACCTCATTTTTTTCAGAAAAGGGCATGAATACGAGCCAATTTCTGATAGAATGTCCTCTTCTTATGTACACAGGCCTTGCGTGCTTAACCATATTCTGGATTTAGACTAAGTTTTCTTTCTCTGATGGAAGCTTGAAGGTAGGAAATGTCTGTTCCAGTATTACAAGTTTTCACAGTGGTGTTTAAACAAGCGAAAGTTGCCATTCTAACAGTTCAAAAGAAGAACTAATTGAATGCAAATTGAATAATATAAAGGTGATACATGGAGCATAATAAATAGACTGGCAAGCCATATATGCCCGCGAGCTGTCATTAGCCATCACTAACAAAACAAAGAGATTTATTTTTAATACAACAATTGATGATGTACTTTTATTGATTATTTTTTCATATCACTTCTATAACACCTGTTTTAATGCCGAATTCACTAAACGGATACCGACTTTATCAGTTTCATCTGATAAAACTAAGAGCAAAAGTAAATTAAATAATGAATATTACACACCATACAAAATTTAGTCTAGCAGATAATTTTTCTGTAATGACTTAGTGCAGTTTTATGGCTTGTACTCATGTACACTTTAGTTTACATCTTTAACAACTTATCACGTATTCTATTGCCATTAAAATTTGCTTTCAAGCGTATGCAGATTTTGAGGTGCGATAATTCCGTTGTCGGTGAAGAATGAATTGCCATCCTAATCCGCAGGAAATGCCCGCCATTAATAATTATTATTGTTCACGTTCCGTTAGCAACCTTGATTTGACTTCCATAAACCCTTTGAGACCCAACTATTAAGAGAAGAAAAGAAAAATTACACGTTGCCTAATCTTTTGAGTTGAAATCACATCACGACTGAATGAAATGGCAGATGGTTCCTTGCTTCCCCCTCCCCCCTCCCGCAACCCATCTCATCGCGGCCATTGTAGTTCCTTTAGTTTCTAAATAGATGGCAATATGTGCAACACACAACATGCCACATCCAACTCTTCTGCTCCTTAATCAGTGTTTTCGTTCTAATACTGAAACTGGTTTTCGCATTCGCACGTGAGAAACGTTCTTGATGAACTTCCGCCCGTACATTTCACTGTGAGTAGCTAGCTGGAAGCGACATTTTGTCCGATGAAGGTGGCAACAGACATACGCAATCTGCGTTTTGAAATTCACACCACGCTTTTATTCTGCTTCTTCCACTTAATATTTAAATCCGTTCCATCAATAACTTCTCAAAAACCCGTCCTGAAGTATGAATTAAATTAGATACTTTCCGTTAGATAAACAGATGTTTGGGTTAGAGAGTATATTTTTGTTTATCTGACCCGATCAAAAAGAGCAAATGTGTTCAAAAGTTAGACACATGAGCTCCCAGTGACAGACTTTCCAATTAAGAGTTGTCATTCCCTTTGATAATGGTTAATGTTCATGACACTAAATACAATTAAGAGTGAGTGCTGCGATGTTCAGTTTGCAAGCTGCTGACGCGAGTAATTGATTTTAAGGGGCTGTCTTCCAATTTCGTTTTGTATGAGTTTTGCTCGTAATTTACACAATCTAAGTTTGTTGCATTTTTCGATTACTTCTATTAATAGTTACGCCTAAATAAGGCACTAATAAAAAACATCAGAACATCAGTTTTTATAATAATTTTAATCTTTTTTTAAGAGCATTGTAACCTGAGTTTTAAACTGTGAGTGAATGGGCTAATAAATACCATTTTTTTTTACACTTTTTTTCTATTATTTTACTTGCTTTATTTGGACTAAGTTTTGAAATTCATTTCTAATTCTTTCCTACTCACGTAATTTTTTACAAATGTTTTACAAATACATATTTCAGATGACAACAGAGTAATTATTCCCTAGAGATGTATCTGAAA
>KK112922.1:88318-102401 GCA_000611955.2 Stegodyphus mimosarum | reverse complement strand
ACAGTGTTGCCATTGCTCGCTTTGAAATCATTTAGTTTGTTAATCAGAAATTCGTTGAAATGTTACAAAACATAAAATCGATAATAAAGCAAATTTCAAATTCAAAATTAGGGCTTCCAGATGCCCATATTCGCAGTAGGATTACGTCATTCAAAATTCGATGGCTCTAGGTTTTATCACAATGCGAGAAACATGCATACATTTATGCAGATTTTTCATTTTTTAAACTTTAATGCAGAGCGATAACATTTAGTGGCAACAATTTGAAAAGTGAAAGGGCATTCAGAGTGAATCAACGCAAAATTGCAAAACGAAAGTAATAGTTCTTCGGGACTAAATCCCTTTGGACTGAAAAAAAAAAGGCCATGCAGCCATCCCGTTCGCCAGGATCCATTTCCAGAAACAACGGGTGTAGTTAGTATGCGTAATATATGTAAATGATTTTATTTTCAGTATATATGATCAAAATACTATGAGAACTAAAAAATATACTTCTTATGTTTTTGAGTACTTGATTAAAACTCCACAATTTAAAAGGTTTTTTACATACTTTTTTGGGAGTAATCAATATAAATTTTCATTTTATATAATCATAATCATGAGATATACTTCATCTACATATATAAAGAAGAATGTCTGTGTGTTTGTTTACTCGCGATTAACTTAGTCACTACTACAGCTATCGTCACCAAATTTTCTACAATACTTTTCTGGGTCCTAGGAAAGGTCGACATCCACTTTTTTTCAAAAATAAAATAGCTAAAATCAGTGATATTAATTTAAAACTCTGAAAACGCAAATTTTGGCCCTAATTTTTCCGAGTGGCAACAGTTTCGCACGCTGGAGATAAAAATCTGCTAAATCTTATAGATATATAAAAGATTATTTGTTTGTCTCGCGTTATTGATTTGAGATTAATTATGATTCATTTTTTGCCTCATTTACTCGACTAAAATTGAATATAGGTGAAATATTGGATGCAACTTGATCTTTTACGACCATTTGATTAGAAAGACCAAAGTCTTTAAAATCTTGCGTGCCATTGTTGCTGATATAATGAGAAAGAATTAGTTTATTTTTGCATCGCAATTTTTTATGTGGGTTCCATATCTCATCAGACTGAAAAATGTATGATTATGAATCGCATTTTTTGCATTGTTATTAGAGAAGAATTACAGCGGAATTTCTCTCTGATATTAGATACATTACTGTCAATCTAACTGAACTGGCATCGGGCACTTCCGCTAGTTAATTTATAAAACAAAAATTAAAGGTTTCTTAAATCCATTGTTTAAGTGATTGATGTAACAGTGACACTCAGCGCTTTCATATAATTACCGTCTGCCATTTCGCATTTGTCTAAAAACGGGTTAGCGTCAAAGATGTAATCTCCTCGACACTACCTAAACAAAAAGTGAACTTCCATGACTCTTTCATTCCTACTTATTGCAGTGTAAATGAAGCAGATGTTTTGATTTAATCCCTAACTGTAATTTCCTTTTTTGTTTAGGGGAACATCTTGCATGAAATATATATTCCTTTAACATTTTCCCATCAAAATAGCTCAGTAATTGGCAAGCCATGTAAATTAAAATTGCAATAAAAGCTCTGGCATTCACTTTTTCGCGACAACCTTTAAAATGGTCGTCTCTGGAAGTAAGCGACACTTCTGTCAGCATGGTTTGGTTCAGTTTAATGTTATGGAAAAGCACAAGAGAGCTATCTGCCTAAAAGAAAGAATACTTTCGTAGAGGATTTTCTAAGGAAAATTGGCTCGTATACACGTTACACATGGGGAAAACCACGGAAACGCTCATACAGCCAGCCTGTTCGCTTGGATTCGAGCACATGTTAGAACTACCAAGGTTCAGCAATTTCACCACTCGGCCCTCGTGAGCGTTTCCGTCAGCAGAGTGAGTAAGATTTGAACAGTATCGCCTTAAATTATGTTATTAGCATTAAAATGTATAAATTACATTAATTAGCACCAAAATATTGTATTAGCCCAAACGGCAATTTGTCCAGAAGGACTATTAACATTGTTTTGGCATTTTGCGCCGTCCACTATAAAACGGCGTTTCACTTTTTGAATTATCGTCACCAAAAATTAGAGCCCTTCATTATCTTTAAAGAAATTAGATAATGAAGAATCGTCATGAATGTATGCACGTTTCTCTCATTGTTAAAAAACAACGGTACCTAGAGGCATTTAATTTTGAATAATGTAGTCCTCCACTGGAAAATGAGCATCTGGAAGACCAAATTTGGAGTTTGTTTTATTATCTATTTCATATTTTGTAAAGCTTTGACGGATTTTTGATGAACAAACTCAACGATTTCAAAGTAAGCAATAGCAACGCTGTACGAAAAAAAAAAAAAACCTCATCAGAAATTCTAAAGATATGCCTTTTCAAATATTATGTGATATTGCTGTCGGACTGAATTTTATGGTTTAAGTGCAAAGAACGTTATATTTAGTAAATAAGGATAACACACAAAACATTAAAAAAAGCCTCTTTGGGCGTAAAATAAAACCTGAGATTTTAAAAAAATATGTTTATGCTTATTTTATTTCTTTACAGACGTAAATAAATGACTGTACTTTCTCTGTAAGCGTTATTAACGTTATTTCTTAGATGTTAATAATTTTGCATGTTAACTGGTTTTCAAATCTCCAAAATGTTGATATGTCGCAAAATTTAGCACCGCAAAAGAACTCATGTTTTGAAAGAGGAAAAATTTTTTTCATGTAATATTTTATGAACTCTTCACTTGCGAAAAAATAAATAATTTCAAAATGTTTATGTTTCAATCGAGGCAGCTCCTCGTGCCTGAATCTCAAGTATCCACCATTTATGTTAAGTGGTAGTAAAGAATTCAAACGTGAATTCAAACATCGATACATATTTATCAGTGCATCACCAAACAATATTCCTCACAAATGTTAAACCCCACAAAAAAAAAAAAAAACAAAAAAAAAAAAAAAAAAAAAAAAAAAAAAAAAAAAAAAAAAAAAAAAAAAAAAAAAAACGAAAATAAAATTAACGACCTTTTGCCGATTTTGGCTGAAAAAGGACCAAAAATCGTTCCCGAAAACCTTAAAGAATTCTAAGTATTTTTAAGTACCGTACGAACCTCGCAAATATGTTTTTGTCAACAAAATAATTTCTCATTTTCTATCCGGTTTCGGTTAAAACTTTGCAAAAAAATAATAATAATACAAAAAATTATGATTAGTTCCGCTCGATTAAACTTGTTTCATCGCCTTGGAAGCCAGAAAATAAAATCTTTCTTGTTAAGTATAATAGAAGAGAAGAGGAAAAAGAAGCCATTTATTCTACCATTGCCAGGAGGCCTTGCGAGGTCTTGAGATGTCTGATTTAGTAGCTATAAACCTTCACCTACCATTTTTTTCGCCAAATATTTCTTTGGCGACACCCCGCTGCGCCAAAACTGCTTCTGTGTCAGCGGGTGGCCTGGTTATAGTTGGACAGGTTGCTGTCGTGGCATTTTAGCGCCTCTATTGTGTATTTAGAATATCAAATTCATTTTTCTTTAACTAAATAAAGATATGATATAAATCGTACATGATACATAAATTTATTTATAATACAAATAAACCTTTCGCAAGCCGTGCCACGAATACAGCCAAAGGACATCTTTCATATTGCTTTAAGAAGGGTAAATAATTCCAGTGGGAGTATCTCAAAGATGAAAGAAAATGTATTTATTCCTAATCATATCATCCGAATATGCATAGACATTACAAGTCAAAATGGCAGTCGTGAAAAAAACAAACGAAAATGTCAGATAAGTAAAATTAATTTAATTTATCATTAAAACAAACCAAGTGGCTAAAAGGCTTGAGGTTCTGCTTTCGTAAGGATGATCAAAGTTGTTTTTCACAAAAGTGCATTCGGAACGGATTTGTAATTCCAAGGGGATGAATGGATCTGTACTATAGTTGAAACCATTTTGTACATACTTTTTATTCATATTTCCAGTCATGTCAGTGGATAAGAACCTAGTGAATCCAGAACACATCTTCTGCATCGAGCCATCTAGTCGTCTTCCAGATACATACATACAAGGCTTAATTTCTAAAATTAGAGGTGCAGGAACGCTGTCAAGAAACAGGAACAAGAATAAATAAATAAATAAAATGACTAATAAAATTTTTAACATTTAACTGAAAAATAATTTACGATAATTAAATCATTAAAATTAAAATTTAATATAATGTAAAGCGATAAATAAAAATTTAATAAGGTATTTCTCGCGACTGCTTCGCATGCCTTCGGGCTGTAGTGGTCAGCACGCTCGACGCATATTCGAGAGGTCCGTGGTTCGAGTCCCGGCGAGGGCATTGCTCATTTTTCATGACTCCTGCTTCGAAATAACCTAATGTCTCTACAAAGTTCTTAAATAAAAGGTAAACAGTTAAATAATAAAATAAAAAATAAAAAATCTGAAAGCATTCAGATTTTAGATTACGTCCAAAGGGATTTGGATCCCGAAGAACTATGAATTTTGATTAATGATATAATAATTCGCCGAACAAAACACAAAACATAAAACTCAACTCAATACAAACCAATGCAATTCCAACAGGTAACCCAATAGAATTCCAACAACCAAAACAATACAATTCCAATAGCCAACTCAGTATAATTTCCAATAGCCGATAAAAATAAGAAGTAAATTGAAAAGTGATACGCCGTTTTTTGCGGTATATTTGTGATTTGACGCAAAACGCCCAAACGAAAGTAATAGTCCTTCGGGACTAAATCCCTTTGGACTAATAAAATAGCGGACCTTGATTTATATGGCGCTGCGGCTGGAATTTAAATTTCACACAAAAACTGAGAAATTGCTCTACCGGTCTCCGGTTGAATTTAAGCCCTGAATATAATGTATTACTTCAAGGGGTGGTGGAAATACAGACCGTTCCTTTTCCAGCACATCAATAAAAAACGTTAAAATGATTAAAGCGTCACTAATAAGACTAGAGAATGCTATAAACAGTAACAGAATATACAGCAATTTTAACGGTTGATGTGTAAATAGGAAAACAAAATGAGAAGACTATAACATTCAGTCTGACAACGACCTCCTGTCAAGCAAAATGCTAGGAGAACAATTTTTCTCTAAATTCTGCAGATGCTCTTTTCCGCGGGAAGACGCTAGCTTTGGAATGAAAAATTTACCCGCTGTCATAAATTCATTGTATTTTTCAGGAGAAAAAACCTTTAACATGTGAGTGGTGGCTTTTCTTTCCTTAAAGGTCTCGACCTCCATCTAGAGGTTTGTTTCCCAAAAAAGGAGAGGCATTCAGAAGTTAGAATCGATTTTTAATACAATTTTTATTATTAAAAATAAAATTTTCGAGATCAGATTTCTGTTATCAGTTACACAAAAGAAGTGCGGAGGTTTCTTATTTAGGCCTGCGGTGAGCTCCGGCTAGAATTAGGATTTAGTACCGGCAATTTAAGCTCTACATACAGTAAAGCCCCAGAATTAACACAGTATTTTCAATGTGCCACAAGTGCTGTAATATTGAAAGTGTTCTGAATCTTATTGGTTGGTTGATCAACTGAATATGGCAAAGCCAAAAAGAAGGACTACCTGTTCAATAGAAGTGATGACTTTGTGGAGACTTTCTAAGGAAAAATTATGCTTGGTTTGGTTTACTTGATTACGGCAAAGCAGACTAGGGCTATATGCCTATGGGAAGGAATGCATTCGTAGATGTTTCTAAGGGAAACTATATCGTATACATGTTACACATAAGGAAAACCATAGAAATGCCCATGCAGCCAGCTCGTTCGCCTGGAATCGAATCCAGGTCGGAACTACCAGTGTTCAGCGACTTAGCGGTCGGCCGCTGGTGGGCTCATTTTCGTTGCACAAAGGGGAAACTAACCATTCGGCTGGCCCATCCGTCTGGGTACGAGCACTGAACGAGCTAGTATTCATCAGTTTCTAACTGCTCGGCCATTGGTGGAGTTTTCGATCTTGTCAGAAAGTTTGGCTTTTGTGATTGAAATTTTATATTCATTTTTGTCCCCTCCTGCATTGCTTCTAAGAGTTCAGCAATTAATTTTGTCTGATATCTTTCTTCTTGAATGCGACGAATGAATCCTATTTTTCTTTCAAAACAATTTATTATTTTTTGTTTAAATACTTTTCTTAGGCCCACCAGCTGTGGAGAAGTAAAGTCGATGAACATTGGTAATACGATCCGGGGTTCGATTAAAAAACTGACTTATACTCACGTTATTCATGAGAAAAATCGTAAAAATTTCCATGCAGTCTGTCTGTTCATCCAGGTTTGTACTATCATTGTTCAACTATCATTGTTCAACGATTTTACCGCTCGATAGTTGATGGCAGCTTAATGAGGATATCGAGGAGATATTTTAAATTTTTCATACATTTAATAATATGTAATGTGGACTTTTTTCTGTATTAAAAGGGCTTTATGACATGCTTCTACATTAAAAGTGTTTGTGCCGTGTTTAAAAGAAGACTCCTAGTTTATGTACTGAATTACAATAGAAGATTCAAATTTTAATCCATAACTAACACTATGGCCATAGAGTCAAAAAGTAAGTCTAGGTTTCTATACAGTTTAAGTAACATAAGGATTTTTTAAAAAATGGAAAAGACAACAAAAACTTTATCCTTCAATTTTATATTTCAGTTATATTTAATGATTACAACTGAAATAGAGGCCAGCATTTATATTTAAAATCAATATTTATATTTCAAATTTAGCTCTTGTATTATTTCAACAATTTGTATTCATTTCTTCTTCGAATAAAGATTGCTCGCCAATACGTGCGCCAAATAGAGCCAAGACCGTGAAAGAAAGAAAACACGAAATTTAGATACTTATAGTTGAAAAAGTGAAACTTTTTTTTTTCCCATTTGGTTTGGTCCATCTCTCACCGATCCTACCTTTCAGATGTTATTTTTTAGTTTATTTTTGACATGCCAAGCTTTGATACATACACAAAAGGTGAGTACGTAAATATACTGGAAAAAATGTGATTGCAGAATGAAATGAAATAAAGAAGGAAAAACAAATTGCAGCCCATTTCTCAAGCGTCATCTCGTTTAGCTTGAACCATTTCAATTGCTGTTAGCGAGTAACATAACGGGTGTTTTCCTTATTTCCGAAAACATAAATCAAATAATAAATCTCTTACTCTGCTGTGTAAAGTCTTATTCCTTGCACTGAAAAAGACAATTTCACTTTTTAAACAATGGAAGCAAATTTGGGCATTTTGAAAATAATGACTTAAGATATATTAATATTAATAAAATGTAGCTATTTTTGGGGGATCCAAAAGTTAAGGAACAGCATGCTTTCTAAAGATCACTATTACAAAAATGTTAGTAACGTTGAAATTAACAGTTTATATGCTAGACAGTAATGAAATTAAGAAAATATATGCAAAAACAATAGCTAACATTATTATTTTATAGAAATGAATACTTATATGGGAGTTGGAGAAAAAATGCAAAAATTGCAACTATTGCTCAAGAGTGTTGATCTTCAGTTGTTATTACATTTCGTGGACAATATCCAGGAGAGTCTATCAATGTCTAGGAAAAGTCGTTTACCCGATTCGTTGAGGTGGCGTGCAATCGGATGGATGAAAATAGGGTTGGCAAAAGCTGATGCTGCTAGACTTCTCAATGTTTCTCGTAGTGCAGTCCACCAACTATGGAATCAGTTTGAATCCGAGGATTCTATATCTAGAACACATGAACCAGGCAGATCTAGAGTTACAACACTGCAGGAGACGTTACTTAACTCTTTCGGTCCGAAGGAGAAGTAACATTACTGTGCCTCAGTTCATGGCAGATCATTTAGTGGCAACAGGAAGAAAGATTGTGCAGATGCTGCACAATAACGGTCTGTATGCAAAACGACCAGTTATTTATGTCCCCTTGCCACAGGAGGCGCCCGTTTACATTAGGCAAGAGAACACGTCTCCTGGAACAACAATTGGAATCTCTTCTCTTCACAGACCAGTTCAGGTTCACATTGGAGAGTGATTCAGGTCGTCAGCTGATCTGGAAGGAAGAACACAGATACAACCAATCTCACATTGCGGGGGGGGGAGACACAGTTACAGAGGTGGTGTAATAATTCTTTGGGCTGGGATCTCTCTCGGTGGTCACACTGACCAGCATGTGTACCATGGAAGAACTTTGACCAGTGTGAGATATCGAGACGAGATCCTTGATCAGTATGTCCGCCTATATGTCGCTGCTATTGGTCCTGAATTTCTTCTGATGGACGACAATTCACGACCGTACCGAGCTCGGGTTGCTGAAGAATAGCTTGAGGGTCACGGTATGGAGCGGAGGGAATTTTCATATCAATCCCCAGATCTGAATCCGACAAAGCATCTTTGCGACTACCTTGGGAGACAGGTTGCAGCTTTAAGGCCTCCTCCAAGGTTGTTAGATGAGCGTAAACAAAGATTACTTCGTTTTTGGTCGTTACTTACAACTTCACTAACCGACAGCTTAATTGGTAGCATGGAACGTCGCTGCCGCCCATGTATTGCAGCTAGGGGGGGGGCACATTCCTTATTAGAAACCATTTTTGCAAAGTTACCACCCAATTTTTCCTCAAAAAACTGTGATATACTACTATTTCTCCAAGACTGGATTTTTCTCCTAAGAGTGCAATTTTTTGTTGTAAATCATGTTTATATCGAAATTTAGAAACATTCTACGGCGCATTTCCTAAAGAACTGTTTAGTGAACATGTCCTGTACATTTCTTCTTCCTGTGTTGCTACATTCTCAAATTAGACGCAAAATACATGCTGTCCCTTAACTTTTGCAGGGCAGTGTATTTAAAGAAATTCGATAAATATAGTCTAATAGAATTACCGGTTAAGTGGGAGAGCTTGAAATAAAAGGAATTGTTATTAATTGATGGCATGGTTTCTTTGAGTATTAATAAAGTTAAAATTATTCGTCTACTGTAAAACGGACATCAGTATCATTTAAAATATAAGCATGATAATTTGAAAAATTTTTATTCGTAAAATACTTTGCTTAAACCTCGTTAATAGTGTAATATATTACTGTTTACAAAAGACTACGTGACTAAAATGATGAGTTACATGCATATGGTTCTGGTTTAGGAAAGGAACCGAATGATAAGGTTTCTGGTCATAGTAATTTTCATCATGTGCTGCTGTTTAGTAAAAATTTAGAAAATTAAAATTTTTCTAGAGGCTCATTCATGAAAAAATTTAGAATAATGAGTTGTCCATTATAATGAAGTAAACAATACTTTACTAAAAATATTTCAGAAAAAAAAAAAAAAAATCTGAAAGCTTTTAGATTTTATATCAAAGCCAAAGGAGCGTTTTATTAACGTTTTGTGTGTTACCTTTATTTATTAAATATCATGTTCTTGCACTTAAACCATAAAATTCAATTCAGCAGCAATATCACAAAATATTTAAGAAGAGCATATCTTTAGAATTTCTGATACACAATCTCACGCGCTGGAGATATTTTCCCCCCGTACAGTGTTGCCATTATTCGCTTTCAAATCGCTGAATTTATTATTCAAAAATTCGTTAAAGTTTTACAAAGTATGAAATAGATAATAAAACAAATTCCAAATCTGGCTTCCAGATGCCCATATTCGAGTGGAGGACTACGTTATTCAAAATTTGATGTCTCTAGATGCCTCAGTTTTTTCACAATGCGACAAATATACATACGAGTATATTCAAATTTTTCATTATTTGATTTCCTTAAATATAATGCAGGGCTTTAATATTTGGTGGCAACAATTTGGAAAGTGAAACGCCGTTTTAAAGTAAGCGAAACAAAATACCAAAACGAAACTAATACTCCTTTGGGCTGTTCTTGACATGCAAAACTCATTCTTTAATAGTTCTCTGAAAATATTGGACCAACAAGAACACCCCACAGCACTGAAAATATGACAGAACGAATGTGGCCTTCAAGACCACAGTTCCAGCACTTTGGAATTGGTTTCTGTTCACTGATATTCTGTTTCAAGGCACATTCTCTGATTAAATCGTCTATCTTATTCTTCGTGACCAGGTATAATCTGCAGTTCTTTCGTATATGCCCTTCAATACAGCATTTCCAACACTGCAGAGCCAGTTTGTTCTCACTCCTACTCCGTATCAAAGCATTTAATTGTCTGGATAAATCCTCTAAACGAGCCATGAATTCATCCGCTGGGTCGTGGACTCACACAGCTCTGACTAGGTATCGATCTCTAATAATTGCTTGCTGGACTGCCTCGAATTTCATGGCGTACACTAGGGCATCCTTGGTATCCGCCATTCGTAGGGCTTTCTGTATTTCAGGATGCCAGATGCCGTCGATAAAGTATTGCAAGGACAGGATTTCTCTTGTTTCTGTCGGGCATTCGGAAAAGGCGAGATGAGACAGACTTTCAACATCCGTGGCGAGCTCTTGGAGTTTTTCGGTGGGCTTCTGTTGACGAGATTTTGATTGAAGCCTACTGTAGTCTTTCAAGCA
This sequence comes from Stegodyphus mimosarum, assembly GCA_000611955.2. Lineage (NCBI taxonomy): Eukaryota > Metazoa > Arthropoda > Arachnida > Araneae > Eresidae > Stegodyphus > Stegodyphus mimosarum. The sequence continues at coordinate 91,842 of KK112922.1, read as the reverse complement.
TTTCTCCCCGAAGCGCAGCTCCAATGCGCCGGACAGAGCTTCGAAATCTAGCCTTTGGTTTTCGGGAAGAGTCTGCAGGATATTCGCTGCATCTGCTCTCACAGAAGCGGCGAGATGACAGGCCTTAGCTTGAGAATCCCATCCATTCCCATCCGCCACTATAGAAAATTGTGTCTTATACATTTGCCAGGAGATCTTCCCATCATACGTGGATAACTTCAAGGAGTGACGAGCAGGCATGGGGTAAAAATTTAAAACCATCACTATTGCTTCTTACCGTCGCTACGAATTTCTTCAAGGTATCAACTTCTTTGGTGATCACACTAACCCTGTCATCAGTTTATTGTTCCACGGCAGAAACTCTCTGTTCTATTTGTTCTTTTCTCTTTCTTCTATTTGTTCTTTCACCGAAGAAACTTTTTCTTCAATGTGTCTAGTTTTATTTTCAACTGCGTCAATTCTGCGTTCCGTAGCTTCGAATTTGTTTTCTATTGTACAGGTGATTTCTCTTTTCATTTCCTCTTGACCAAATTTCATTTCTTCCTTAATAGCTTTCATCTCATCTTTAAAAGATTCCTGAACAGCCTTCCTTTCATCTTTAACAGATGCTTGACCAGCTTCCATTTTTTCTTGACCCGCTTTCATCTCCTCTTTAACGGATTCTTATTTAGCTTTAATCTCTTCTTTTAAGATGGAAGCTTTGCCAGCTTCCATCTTTTCTTGGAATGCAGCAAAGGCAGACAGAAGTTGTCTTAATTCTTCTTCTATCGCTCTTGTTATTGGCATTCGAATCCCACTTCTGACACCAAAAAGTGTTGCGTGCGTATAAGTTCTTAATGGATTGAATGCACAAGTCGATAATAAGATAATAAAATTTATTCTTCTCACATGAAATAAAACAAAATGCTGAAATTTCTTCAGAAATATTCGTTGGGAGATATTATGACAATATCTGACAGCTGTTATATTTTTAAACTACTAGAATATAAACAGAACTCAAATTCAAAATACAGAGAAACTAATTCAATCTCACAGCGAATTCGCTATAATCGGTAACAGCACCAAGTAAAAAACAGCAGTATGCTTAAACAACTGAGCTGAGATGTTTTAATTCGGCTTTTATAAGCTATTTAATCATCACGAGAATATTCTTGTAAAATATAGTTTCTCAATTTTTCTGGATAGCAAAATAGTACAATTAAGAGATATTTATTTATTAAATATTAAATGCACGCGCTCTTGTATTTTTACTTTTTCGGCGCAGCTTTATCTTCAAATTCGTCACGCGCTGCTCTTTTTTCATTTCAATTAGTTCATTTTTAGCGTCGACTTCTTGGAGTCTTTACTAATCTATTAACCTTAGGCTAAAAGCCAAAAAAGAGATGATGCTCTATGCATCAACACCCTAATCGGGTGAGGCAGGAAGAATTTCATGAATTAGATGAAATTATGGCAATTATAATGGCTATTTTGAACAAAATTAAAGCAATTACATGGCAATGGCAAAAAGAGAATAATTGAGAACTATGTGAAAAGATTTAAAAGCATTGCTGAGTAGGAGTTTATTCCTTCCCCAGCATGGCTTTGATATCATGTATAGCTAGGCATTGGCAGTGGCAAGGAATCTTTGGTGACATGGCAACTCCAGGCAGTAAAAAATGAATGACGAGATTGTCTACATGAAGAACGGCAGCACGCAGCTTCAGTTCTGCGATTTATCTGAGTACTAAAAGTTCAAGAGTTCATCATACAATGCTGAAGTCGTAGATCTCAGTACACAGTCCTATTGGCTGAGCGAGGCCACGTGATCTGAATGCAGATGTTACACTATTTTGGGTAATTATGAGTAAACTATACAAACAAACATTGCAATTTTTGTAAAAAACGTAATTGGACATGTAACTATAGTCGAGAAAAATACAAAAAAGTATGTAAAAAGCTGTATAATTAAATAATTAGGTAAAAAGTATCATTTCCCTAGCGAGGTGGTCACGTGATTGGTAGAGCCAATCAGCGTCGTCCATCGCTGGTTGAACTAAGTTCGTAGCAAAATCAAAACAAACTGATTACAAAACTGATTAAAGTGAATGAAATAATGAAAACTCTATGGTACAAGGTACAGATAAAGTTCATACAATGCCATGCACAGTACATGTACATAGAGAAGTAAAATTCTTGATTAAAATATATTTCTTGGATATAATAGGATTATATACATATGTACAGCGTTCTTCACCATCGAGCATTATGATGAATTGTCCTAGGACGTTTCACCGTTTGTTCAATGACTGGATCGTAGTTTACAATCTCACGGAGAGTGATAAATTCAGAGTTATGCATGCTTTCGAAAAATTTATGTGCAGTGCATAGAATTTGCGTTTGCAATGGCATGATTTTCAAGTCGCTGTGAATTTGTGAATTTCTCACAAACCATGGAGCATTTACCACAGAGCGAAGGATCTTATTTTGTATTACATCTAATTTTTTACGTTCCGTTTTGTTAGCAATTGCCCATGCAGGGCATGCATACAGTAGAATTGGCCGAATAAGGGATATATAAAGCATCTTCTTGATTTTGATGTTTAATTTTGACTTTCTTCCGATTATGGGATAAATTGAATAGAAGGCGGCATTTGCTTTGTTTAGAATGTAGGAAATATGCTCCTTGAAATTCAGGTTTTTATCAATGATGACACCAAGATATTTGTAAGAGTCCGGATTGTTAATAATACTGTCATTGATCTTGATGTCTGTATTTACCCTCATACGAGTTTTATATCTTCGGAACAGAATTACTGAACATTTTCCAGGGTTTAAATTAATTTTCCATTGATGGCACCATTTAGAGATAATATTGATGCTGAGTTGTAGGTTGGTAATTGCGTTTTGCGGATTTCTAGATTCAACAAGAGCGACAGTGTCGTCCGCGTATTTGAGTATTTTAGTGTTAAATGGATGCGGCATATCATTTATATATATGTTAAAAAATATTGGGCCAAGGACACTTCCTTGGGGGACTCCACTGAAAATGATCCGTTTAGAAGAGAGGGTGTCTCCACATCTTATCTGGAAAGATCTTCTTTTGAGGTAAGATTGTGAGAGTTTGATAAAGCCATGTGGAAGCATGAAATTTGTAAGCTTATGAATAAGACCATCGTGCCATACTCTGTCGAAGGCCTTCTCAAAGTCCAAGAAACAAGCAGCCATAGCATTCTTTTTGTTAAAAGCGGAGGTAATTAATTCAATAAGGTTAAGTACCTGGTGAGTAGTGCTATGTCCCCTTCGAAATCCAAATTGTAGATTTTCAATTAAATTAAATTTTTCCATGTGATCAGTTAATCGAATGCTTATGATTCTCTCAAATAACTTTCCCATCGCAGGGAGAAGACTGATTGGGCGATAACTATTAGGATCAGATGGATTTTTTCCAGGTTTTAGAATCGTAATAATTATAGAATGTTTCCATTGAGAAGGAAAGTAAGCAAGTTGAAGGCAAGCGTTGAAAATATTGCACATGATTTGTA
>KK112922.1:74963-86892 GCA_000611955.2 Stegodyphus mimosarum | reverse complement strand
AAGAAGACTAATGGACATTTTAACAGTTAAACAGTTAACAAACACGTAAGCTGATTAAATTCTTTTTCTAGCTTTAATATATATTATGCAACTTTTATTTTATCATTTTAGTATTATCAGCAAGTTTTATTTTATTTTTGTCTAATGAGTGAGTAGAAGACTAATGGACATTTTAACAGTTAAACAGTTAACAAACACGTAAGCTGATTAAATTCTTTTTCTAGCTTTAATATATATTATGCAACTTTTATTTTATCATTTTAGTATTATCAGCAAGTTTTATTTTATCATTTTAGTCTAATGAGAAAATTTTGGTACACTCGTTCTTCTTAGTTTAATTATTTTTGTAAGTATGCTCTATTTTAATATGATCCAAGGTGAAAGTGTTGGGGCGCAATTTTCTCAAGTAAGGAAATTAAACTCACTCTTGTAAGAATTATGTATTCCGATTTCAAGCTTGCATTTAAAGGCTGATAGACGCGTCAATTTCTTACTGATTTTTAATTAGCACTATGAATAATTTTTAACTCAATCTCACTAAACAGATTTTTTAGTCTTGATTCTTACTCGAGAAAAAGACGAAACATTTTCGCTTTTACTAATTATTGTTGATTGATAGAAAGCTATTTTGTTCCCCTTGAAAAGTCAACTAATTTCCGATCAATGATGATAATTACTTAGTTTGTTGGTTACATTTTCGCTTTTAACTATTTCATTTTAATGATTCCATTTTAACTTTTAATAATTCCATTTTAAATTTGCTAATGATTTAATTCAATTCATAGAATTCTAACTTTGTTTTCAAAGGGGATAATATATTTAATAATCTATTAGAATAATGTATATATATATATATATATTATAATAATGTATATATATATATTTATATTATACATATATATATATACACACACATATTATTTATATGACATGTATGCGCAATGATTATTTTTAACTGTGAAGGAGTAGAAACATGATGAAACTTTCACGGATCATATTTATTGAAGCATATTTCTTTGAATGAAACTACAAAACAATGCAGAAGCGCAGACACGAAAGCACCTGCTGATTCCATAACTACAAAAATACTAGAAGAACAAGGAACTAAATGTTGAAATCAAACTAAAGATAGCTAATCTAGCGTAAAAAGTAATATTGAAACAAAAAGAAATAAAAAAATTGACTGAAGAAAAAAGGCAATCCTTTCTACAGTAGTATTTCCTCACAACTGGCCAGAAAGAAAAGAAAACAACGAACAGTAGTTTGAAATAAGTGAAAATGACCAAGATGAAATTCCGAAGAATGAGACAAAATGGAACTCTCCCAGAAAACCCAGGAGAATTTCCAATCAGGATGAACAGACGGAAATTTCACAGGAAAATAACTAGTTAGCAATTAGGACTTACTTAGCCACTAAACGGTTTTCCGCCACATACAGAGATAAGGATACAGAAGTAATGAGAAGCGAAACTCCTGTACTAACAACGGAGAAAATTCTCTCAGCTTTGATAACATATGATAACACACACTGATGTTGACAGCCTTTTGTTTGGATCAGAGCTTTTAGCTACGTGCAGGAAATAATATGAAGCATAAGTAAAACGATCTTCCATATACTTTAACGCACAGAGTTATGAAGACTTCATTCGAATTCAGAAAAGCTAAGAACGATGAGCATGCCTTTTCACCTGTAATGAATTCCAGGTGAAAAAAAAACTGTTAAAGGAATCCTGATAAACATCCCCAAAGCAACCACGAAGAGAAAAATCGGAAATTATTTAGCAAAAGGTAACTTTTCCTTTCTAAAAGTGAAGGAATTTTACGAGAAGAACCAAAGGCAATATTGAGAAACTTCTCATATATTTCCTTGAACTGGAGAAAAACGAAGGTGGCCTGTCCATTTTTAAGGTCAACAACATTATGTGCATTAATATGCATATCGAACAATACAAGCCTTAGAAGAAGGGGCCGACCCAGTGTTATAAATGCCAGAAGTTCAACCACATTCACTAACTATGCTTCAATATCCCACGCTGTGTAATCTGCAGTAAAAACCGAAATGCCAATTGTCCTAAGCCAAAAGAAGAAATCCCTATTTGTATTTTCTGTACAGGACGTCATGTCAGCAGCTAACGCGGTTGCTCAGAATATAAAAAAATATTTACGGAAGATTACCTAAAAGGATGCTGGATTCATAAAAGGATTTTCATTTAATACTACGCTTTATTTATACAACAAAGTACTAGAGAAGCGGTTCTCAATCTTTCTTGCTCCATGGCACCATTCTACCATTGCTAGACAATCAATCTCCCCCTCCATTTCCAAACTCGAAAAATGAGCAAAAAAATTTATTTAAATTTAGATTATTTTTAATGTGTTATGTAAATTGAAGAAGAACTATGGAAAATATTGATAAAATCTAAAACTTGAATAAAAGTAGTTTTTTATATTCATAACTTAAAACTAAATAACTTAAGGTAAATGGAAGGCTAACCTCATCCCCCCCTCCCCAGTTGAGAACCTCTGTACTAGAACTTACCCTATCTAGGATTTCGATGGAATTACTATTTCTCTAAAAAGCTGAGAAAACCCGGAATTCAGTTTCGAAGATCTTTGGCTGAATTTAAATATTGATTAATGTTAAAAACAGGAAAAAAAATTTTTAAAAAGAAAGGAAGAAAAAATATTTGGAATTTTCCCTTATACTGAAATGCTAGTTCCTTTCTTTGATTTATCCTATTTCAAAACTTTCCAAACTAGAATGAAAAAAATCTGATTTGTACACCAGATGACTTCCTTGTACGGAATATTAAATTATATGCAATTTTTCTTGCATTTCATTTCAACTTATTGAATTGAATTAAATTTACTGCGTCGTTTTCGCATAAACCACAATAAAATAAATGCATTCTTTAAAATTAACTATATTTCTGTACCATAGCGAAACTTCATTTAACAGCGTTACATCTCATTCATTTTATAACTCAGAATGCACAAAAATTATATCATCTGAAAAATTATCTAATCGTTGCCACATGTTCTATTCAAATACTGTAATAAACCTAAAACGATGTATAAAAGAAATTAAATAAATAAAAAAGAAACAGTTTTTCACAGATGATTCGGAGCTGCTTACCCAATGCGCATGCGCTACTCGTAAACATTCTCCTTTGTCCGGAACAGACTGGCGACAATATTTGCTGCTAATACGGAACACTTATTTCCTCGAATTTGATTAGAGATATACTTGCAATTCAATTAATTCTGTTCTCAGTTAGCTGCAAGGCAAAAATACATAAAACCTCAAAATATCTTCATTAAAAATTTAAAAATATAAGAAAAAATAAATAAAATACCAAATACAGTTAAAACAATTAGAAAAAACAATTTTTACAATTAAAATTAGAGTTTCAATGAAAAAACAATCAATTCGGCCAGCAGGCAACAAGAGAGATTTTTCGGTGCACAAAAATGAAAGTTTAATTTTGGTCCCACTAGGTAAAAAGACACTTACATACTTACTTGTTGAGCTGCTGTACCGCCTGGTATATGACTGTACCGCCTGGCATGACTGCTGTACCGCCTGGCATGAAGGTGCAGAAACTGAATTCACTATTCTGCTAAGTTTCAAATATAAACAAATATGACTGCTATGGAGAACAAAAATTAGAGTTAGTCGCACTTACACAACTTTTAAATTGTTGATATTTCTACACCTTTAAATTATTGATACTTCTACACCTATTTCATGCAGATTAATTAAAGGCATAAAAACCTTAACCGGAAGACAAGACCAACATAATTCAATTATTTTTAAAACAAAAAATGAGCAATTTACTAGCATAAGAATAAAAGAAATGAGCTCACGGAGCCGAGTAACATAGTGGGTATATAATATATATTTATATACTTTTGGTGCGGCCGATCGCAATCAAAAACGGAGGTTCACAACTGCATATTATAGCAGTTCTATATACAAAATTTCAACATTCTAAGGCTGTGTTTTGAGTTATGCGAGATACATACATACGTACGTACGTACAGACGCCACGTGAAAATTTCTTCTGAATCCATTTTAGATCAGTTTTATAATTCGTTTGGGGAAAAAGAGTCCTTTATTCTGTCCTTACGTGCAGATGTCACGCAAAAAAAAATTGTTAAATTGCATTCGATGGCGGTCAAAATGGATATTTCCGTTGAAATATGATCCTCGGAATTTTTCGTGATTAGAATACTTCCTTTCGTACAATTTCGTACAAGGAAGTAAAAAGGAGTTCTGTAGAAGATACTATTGCTTATCAGACGCATAATTTGAACTAGCCTAACGACTGTTCTCTTGCTTCCCACGGAGGAATATTTGATGATTTTAGAGACAGCGAAATAAATTTGTATGTACACGTATGAAAACATAAGACCTAAACAAATTTCTTACTGTCAATTTTTGGATATTGCAAATAAAAGCCGGAAGTGGTATGTTTAAATTGAATTAAACAGAGCATGCAAGAGCCATTTGTATGAAGAAAGGAAGGTCTCTGCGGAGGACATTTCTAAGGAGCAGCTGACTCTTGCAATCAATCAGTTGGAAAATTATGAATTTATTTCATGCTTTGCTCTGTTATTTCAGTTTCTTAGCACGTACTCGTATTGCGATTGGAAAGCGGTGTAAAACTTTCTTCAAAATTAGAGGGAAAAAGTAACAGTGATGAAACAAAGTTTTAAACAGTGGCATGTACAACAAAATATATTTTTTTAATGAATATTTAATGAAAAATTGAAATTTATTGTAAATATGGTATTTAATTGCCGATATCTGTAGCTTTTATCCTTCTGCTCCTTTATTTAATTAATTAATTGATGCATCTGTTAAATCTGTTTTAAACTAAGTATGTAATACATGTTGAAAAAAATTCTATCCTGTATTTTCTAGAGGTATTCTTAATTTTTACTGAAAGAGGTAATCCATTCTAAATGTTACGTACAGTAACCCTGTGTCTAGCAATGTCGATATTCTTCTTGTGAAAGTCGTAGGAAGGTTTCACTGGTGGGCTGCCCCGTTGAAAACACGTAACCTGGGCACTCCGCGGGGCGCTGTGTCTATGTGCTTTAATCCTGGTGTAAAAAACACCATCATAAATCTGGCTAGGTAGATTTACTGCTATGCTGCAGCTACGGAGATATTTCTTTTACAAATGCTGTTTTAACTGTCATTTTGAATGTTTGGTTTGTTCTCCGCCCATTGTATGTATGTATATACGGAGTATCCACTTATTCCTTACCAGGTCTTTATTTATTTTTGGTTGTAACGTTGGTCCTAAACGTATATTATTTCCAATTAAACAAATAAGCTTGAAATTACATAACTATTTATTATTTGACATTTTGTAATTTTTAAAAATAACAAAATATAGCATTTTACGCAATCTTCCCGTCACAAGGCTTATATTCAGGATAATTTTATGCTCATTAAAAAAAAAAAATACACAAAATTTGACTCTAGTACAATAAAAAATAGAAAAAAATACTTAATTTGAAAATCTGAGCTATCTCTTGTCACTTTACGTTTGTCTTAAGGGCTTAGTTAGTAAATAAATTAGAATAGTTCGAGGTTGATTTTCCCCTTTAAATATAATTTAAGGATGTTTTTTTTTTTTTTTTTTGTGGTTTACTAGTGTGTTACTTGTTTTTTTTTTTTTTTTTTTGTGGTTTACTAGTGTGTTACATTTTTCAAAAGAAATTTCACGCAAGTAATTTATTAAGCTTCCAAATTCTAAAAATACGTTATCAATATTTCCAAATTTGTTTTTTACTTTATAATCATAACCTAATAATCACACAAAAATTCATTAAACTAAAAATGTATTTAATCTGCACATCCTACGTTACGAGTTGGCTGTATGTCGACATTGAAGACATCCACCGTTTTCTAGAACACGAATTGGGTCAGATTTTGTGAATAAAAGTTCTCTTTTTTAAAAAACTTTATAGTAATCAATAAATTTCACGTCAGTCTATACAGAAATGCTCGTTATTTGATTTATTAACGTAAGAAACCTTTTTATTTCCTTGCACGAAGTAAAAAGGAAGTAATGTAATCACGAAAAATTCCGGTTATCATATTTCAACGAAAATATCCATTTTGACCGCTACCGAAGGCAATTTAACGATGTTTTTGCATGACATCTGTACTTAAGGACAAAATAAACGGCTCTTTTTCCCCAAATGAATTACAAAACTGATTTAAAATGGATTCAGAAGAGATTTTTTTCATGGTATCTGTACTTACGTACGTATGTATCTCGCATAACTCAGAAACGAGTAGCCTCAGAACATTGAAATTTTGTATATAGGACTACTATAATATGTAGATGGGCACTATATGTACACCCCCCCCCCATGTTACTCGGCTCCGTGAGCTCAATTTTTTTTTTCTTATATGTTGGTGAATTGCTCATTTTTTGCTTTAAAAATGATTGAATTGTGCTGTTCTTATCTTCCAATTAAGTTTTTTATGCCTTTAGTTCATATGCATGCAATAGTTGTAGAATTATCAACAATTTAAAAGTTGTTTAAGTGCGGCTAAGCCATATTTGTTTACATTTGAAATTTAGCAGAATAGTGAATTCGGTTTCTGCACCTTTAGCCTCTTTTTGCAGAGTGAGATAAAAAGGAAACTTTTAGTTTTGTGCACCGAAAAATCTGTCTTATTGCCTGTTTGTTTTTTCGGCAGGAACTCTAATTTTAATTGTAAAAAAAAAATTGTTCTATTGTTTTAACTGAATTTGGAGTTCTATGTTTTTCTATATTTTTTAATTTTTAATGACGATATTTTTAGATTGAATGAGAAATGTGAGAAATATATCTCTAATGAAATTCGAGGAAATAATGATTCGTATCAGCAGCAAATATTGTCGCCAGTCTGTTCCGGACAGAGGAACATGTTTACTAGTATTAGGCGAGCGGCGCTGAGTCATCTGTGAAAGGATAAGCGCCGTTGAATCATCTGTGCATGCGCATTTGGTAAGCAGCGCCTGAATCATCAGTGAAAAACTGTTTCTTTTTTATTTATTTACTTCCTTTTATACATCGTTTCAGGTTTATTATGTTTACAGCATTTGAATAGAATGCGTGGCAACGATTAGGTAATTCTTCAGATGATATAATTATTGTGCATTCTGAGTTATAAAATGAATGCGATGTAACGCGGTTAAGTGAAGTGTCTATATGATAAGTAAATATAGCGAATTTTAAAGAGTGCATTTATTTTATTGTGGTTTATGCGCTATCACTGAAGTAGATTTAATTCAATTCAATAAGTTTAAATGAAATGCTGGAAAAAAAGAGTGTAATTTAATATTCTGTGCAAGGAAGTCATGTGATCTGCACATTAGATTTCTTAAATCTTAATTTAATATTTAATTAAACATATTTAAAACATCTCTTGTATTTATTAGTTTTATTCAATTTTATTCATCACGATAGGTTTAGTCATATAAAAAAAACAAGAAAAAACTGTTCTTGGAATAATGGCTGATTTTTATTACTACGTCTTTGAAAATTTTTATTTCCCAATAATTCTTTGAGTCACTCCATTTGTTTCTTCTCATAAATAGTTTAACTCTTAAAAAAGAACGGAATAGTGGTCTTAAAATGAAACTAAAAAATATGCTTCTAAAATACAAACCCCCTAAAATAGAAATCCAGATAAGAAAGTTTTTCCTTCATGTTTATTTAAAGACGTTGCCACATTTAGATATTCGCATAAACCACCGTATTCAACTTCTCTCACTTACAGTTAACGTTTGTTGGGCAAAATCAGACTTCGGAGATAAATTATTTTCTACCCATTTTCCTCAAAGTTACTTACCCTCCAGTCTTTTTATTTCGAATGCTTCTCACGAGTACGTTGATTTAAGAGGTACCCGTCTATGTGACATTTCGGTTGAGAAGTAAGCTTCGAGTCGCTCCGTTGCTTCCAGTTATTCAAAATAATATAATAATGCAATATGTCTCGGTTACAAAGATGAACAACATGTTAATGCTTCCTAATGCATTACAAGAATCAGGCAACTTCATTAAATTCTTCTACATATTATAAGGTATTTCTCCCACCTTCTTGGCATGCGTTCGTGGTGTAGTGGTCAGCACGCTCGGCGCGTATTCGAGAGGTCCGTGGTTTCGAGTCTCGGCAAGGGCATTGCTCATTTTTCACATCTCCTGCCTCCAAATAACCAAACGACTCTACACTGGCGCCCTAGCTAAAAGGGTGGAGATGATTCTCCACCACCAGGATTTGGCGATTGGGTCCCCTAATTCCCAGTTGCCTTTTGAAACTCGCCTTCTTGGCATGCCTTCGTGGTGTAGTGGTCAGCACTCTCGGCGCGTATTCGAGAGGTAAGTGGTTTGAGTCCCGGCAAGGGCATTGTTCATTTTTCATCTCTGCTGCTTCTAAATAAATTAATGTCTCTGCAATATCATAATTAAATTCCATAGGAACTTAAAATCTTTTCGCAAAGTCAGAAGGGAGATAAAAGTCAGAACTGGAACACCAAGCAATTTTTGTAGCAGTATGCAGTTTAAGTTCGATGATACTGCTGCAAAGACCTGAGCTCCGTCTAAAATATAAACCCATGAGTTTCTATTTCTCGTCTACTTTTACTTGCCAATGAGAAACAGTTAATTAGAGCTTGTGGTTGTGACCTGATTGGATTAGCTTTTTAACTGCGTCATCTAAGTCTGGGTGTCTCTCATAAAAGACCACATACACCGTTCACAAGGATCATTGGCAAATGCTGAGTAAAAGAACACTTACTCTGTTCAAAGCGCTACTACTGCGATGTTGTTCAAAGCACTGTTGCTATTACTTGGACACATTTATAGTGAAGTCAAATATGTCGGAACCAGTCGCGCAAATGTTAAGATGGTAAGGTACTTCTGCTCCCCAGTCATATATGTTTGAATTTTTACGTTAAATATGAAATGAAAAAGATTATGCACTGCGAAAATCATCCTTTTAATGCAGAAACTAAATTTTATTAACAAGTTAACACAGCTTAAATTGCGCCGGCTCCGGATCTTCTCAATTTCTGACGTAAATGGCGATTCTAGCAGGAGCGGCACCGGAGCCCTAAATAAAAGGGCTCCGGAACTTTTTTTTATGTCAATAGAACACAGTTTCAGTGAGGAAAAAATGTATTTTAAAAATAATATGTGTTAAAAGTCGAGTTTAGTAACTTCCGAATACATGCCTGTTTTTCTCTGGGGTAAAAACGGACGGAGGTGTTAACACTTTTAAGGAAAGAAAATCCTCCATCCGTATGTCAAAGGCTTATTCTCCAAGTAGGTGTAAGGAATTTATGAGAGCGAGTAAACTGTTTTACTACCAAAAGTACTAAAAATGAGTACATTGGTTGTGCGGTTCCAGCGATAGTGACCGCTCACTGCAGTGGCCCTGCAGATTGAACTATGCAACAAATACGAGCGCCAAAATTTTTCACTTGTGCAGACCTTACATTTCTTCTCATGTTGTTATCAGATAGGATTCGGGGGAAATTTTTTTGCCCAGTCGCATTCTGCTTGACAGCTAGAATTATGCGGACAGGGCATCGTGGTCAGAAAGCTAAAGACTCTTCCCTCTTTGTTTTCGAAGCTACATTTCTCCATTAAAATTTCTTTCCATATTCTCATATTGTTTCTACCATTCTCTCTGTTCTCATTAGTGCCGCTTTAATGGTTGTATTTTTTTCCATTGGCATGCCGGGAAAAGAATGATTTTTTCATCTGTCATCCCTTGAAATAGTACGTTATACCTTATATTCAGGGCTGGAATTCACCCGGAAGCCGGCTGAGCTATTGCTGATTTTTATTTTGAAGGAAATTTAAGTCCAGCCGGAGCTCCAAATAAGATGTGTCCCGATATTTTATTTCTTTTATTTAACTATGTATCGTGAATTTAATAATTTATTAAATTTCGATTATATCTTTATAGTTCATTGAATTTTAATTTAATTGTCTAACGTTAGTCATTTTATTTTTTATTAGTTAATTTACTTTCCCCCTCTTTCCTCTTCTTTTTCATTAGTTATTTTATTCTTCTTTGTTTTTTTCCTTCCGGCCTTCCATAGGGTTTCGGCACTTCTGATTTTGAAATCAGGCCCTAGTTATAAAGTAGAAATACACATACAAATGATTCGTAAAAAACAAATATACTTCAAATCAATTTCCTTCAAACATTTTGCCCTAGCATTTGACGAAAGCACAGACATTTCAGACACAGCTCAACTTAAACTGTTCGTTCGTGTAGTAAATGAATCATTTCAGATGACTGGAGAAATGCTAAATTTGATACGTTTGAAAGATATGACAACAGGAGAAGATATCTTCTATACTATTGAAAACTGTTTATTCGAAAACAACTTGTATTCAGAAATTCTTCCAGGAATATCAACCGAAGGGGCAAAGCTGTGCCTATATATTTTTTCACCTGAGGCAAAGCGGTAAACGTGCGCCCCTGTACACAATGCAAGATTATTTATTTACCTATTTGTGTGTGTGTGGGGGGGGGGAGAATAAATAACTAATACTAAACGATGTTTGAAAACACGACATTATACAACCACGCGCAAAATATATATTTATATGCATTATTGCATATATATACATATATAAAACAAATTAACTATATTTATATATTTTATGCTCATTAAAAGTAAATATTTCAAGTGAAAATACAATAACTCTTACAGTAATATTTAATTATAACTTTGTGTATTTCACAAAGTGAAAGATATATATAATGATTAACAATTTTGATATGGAAAACATTAAAATGGCTTTTTGAAAAATGGCAGGTAATGTTTAGTAGTATAAATAAAAAATCTGCTAAAAATTTTATGGCATAAACTTTTCAAGCATATTTATAATTTAATTTTTCTCGCTTTTAAAGAAGCAAAATCATCAATAATTTTTCTAAAATCTATTTGATTATTTAACTCATGTTCCCTAGAGTGAATGACAATGTTTGTAAGTGTTTCTTGACCTAGTGAAGATCGTATATAGTTCTTTATTATTTAAGTTTGCTAAAGCTTGTTTCGCCACTAGCTGCAGTAACTCGTAACGCTGCTTCCAAATTCGGATGGGACTGAACTAAATTATAATCGTGAATTATATCTAAAAGTTCTAAGCTTGTTCTTAATTTTGGGCTTTTGTGCCTGGAGTTATTGAAATAGCATGGTTTTTAAAACTAGATATTGCTGTCTGAATTCATTCAGCGTTCATATCATTTGTATATTTAAGTACTAAGTTATAAGCTGCTGCCTTTAAATTACTTGAATCTAATGACATTAATTGTTCACCTGCTAGAAACTGAAAATCAAAAGAGATTTCATTTAACTTTTCGTATCGCCATTGCAATTGTGAAGTTAAAACATCGAAGACTTCTTTAATTTCTATAAAAATGTACTTTTCTGAAAAAATACAGTTTATATCAATTGATTCGCCACAATTTGATTTATTAACTTTTGTTTTCGTTTCTCTTCAAATTCTGATTATATATTCATCTCTAAAGTTGAAGTTTTACGTTTTTCAAAAATGCATTGAGAAATATTTTCTCTCATTTCCTGTAACGAAAGTCTTATTCCCTCTATTGAGCCTATTATAGACAGTTATAGTTTTTGACTGCAAGGCTTATTCATTTTATTGTTTCAATATAAACAATAGAATTATTAAAGCATATTTATCTTACCTTATATGTTTACATCTCAGTTGACAAAGAATGAACCAATTTGTTTAATCCTTCAGCATCTGCTTCAGAAATAACTTTAAATGTAATAATCCATACAGTTCCTGCGCAACATGAGTGTGATTACAAGCCAAAAACTTCGATTCATGCGCCTCGTTTACTGGAAAATTAAAAAAAAAAAAAAAAAAGCAA
>KK112922.1:33923-67233 GCA_000611955.2 Stegodyphus mimosarum | reverse complement strand
CATTTTAAAAGCTTTATATACTGCAGTTGAATAAAGTGGTCACATCATTTCTCAATAAAAGATTTTAGAGAATGATTTTACTTGCCTAAGTTAACTTGTATATTATAAGAGAGACAAAGTTTCAAGCAATTAAGACGAATTACTAAGAACTGAACCTAAATCAAAATTATATACTTCCATTACTATTTAGTAATTTTATTCAGCCACTCTGAATTAGTTATGTGGGTTGAAAAACAGAGAACAGAAAATTTACAGAAATTACCATAACATAAAATATGTTAAAAATTTATATCTAATCTGACTTGAATTTATCGATATCAAAACCAAGCAAATTGTTGTTTCCTGGTAGATTACATATTTTTAATCATTTGTTTATTGTCAAAGTAATATCACTCATCAGTAAAATATAATAATTATAAATCAGTAAATACTTCCACATTCTTTTCTTAATGTTTAGGGAGTCATTAATGGTTACATGACTAAATGGAATAGCAGGAACATACCTTGGGCTGAATCCATGACAGACATCTGGTTGCATACCGAATGCATGCATGAGGTGAATATGTAAATTTTCCCTAAAAGTCCTTAAAGAAAGCATCTTTCTGTCTGCACAGCTCTTAAAAGTTGTATCACAATAAAATAATTTAATCATCAGTATTCATCATAATCATCAGTATTTAATTATCAGTATTCAGTCATTGGCTATCAATGGTTTAATGATTTTTTTTAATAATAATGTACTGCAGAAGCATGGTTATTTGATGAAGCATTAATCTGCTACCATTTATATATGTCATAATTAGATATGTTATTAATTAGCAACTAATAATAATTTTGCATAAATTAATTACTAAATTTTGCGAAACATAATTTATGAATGTTCTAAAAAATGTTCATGAGAAAACAAGATTTAATCAGTAAAACCATTTATACTACACTTTTATTCAATACACTCATTTGAATAAAGATGCAATAACTCAGTCTGTCAGAGAGTTAGCATGTAATAAAAAGTGTGCATTCATAACACTGAATTAATATACCTCTAAATTAAATACTCTGTATACTGAATGTAATAAACATATAGTAACAGATACATGCAAAAGGAAAAGCCCTGAAAACACCTCACCTAACATGTTACATACAACAATCAGCAAGACGCAAGCATAATACACATTTATAACACATAGTTTGCTAGACTTAGAATAGGAATTAAAAAAAAAAATAAATAAAACATTATTTAAACACAAATAAATTGGAAGTTACAAACTTAAAAATGTATACAGAAATATTCCATGGACCAATTTGTATTGCTTATATTTCCTGCCATGTCACTAAATACAAGGGTGGGGAAAAAAAGTAGTTCCCTTTGCATCATAAATTTACCAAACTATAGTACCATATATGTCGATATTTAACATATTTATGACATATGCATAACATGTAATACATTTTATGATTTGACATTTTTATAGCACCCTAATTAGTAAATTTAGTAAAAGTGATAAATGCAAAATTTGTTTAAATGAAACTCAGACTTAGTTTAACAGTAACTTCAAGGCATACCTCTTTTAAGTCAAGTATTTTATGAATTACAAAATGATTTTAGCATTCTCATGCTTATAACAAAGACATTCCTTTTAAAAACTTAACTGTTCAGAATTAATTATAATTTACATAAACAGATTATATATTCAACAAAATTTTTTCTCAAATTAATAAAAGCTATGAAACATATATATATATAATATAATTGACTTGATAACACAGTAGCTAGATATTTGCTAATCATAATTTCATACAAAATGTTTCATTGTGAAGAAGCAAGACAGATTTTAGTCTCAAACTGATTTCCTACATAGTACTGAATTTTAGCTTGAACGGGTAAGCTTACAAAAACTGCTTGAACATGAAACATGTCATTTACTAACATAGGCATGATCCAAATGTGTTTCTTAAATAAAATGAACTTTTTTTTAAAAAATAAAAATCGGCAACTGAAAAATTTTTAGACTGAGCTTTTATGTTTATACCTCTCAGTACTACTTACATGATAGTTTTATGGAATGCACATAACTATAAGATGTTTAAGACTTAGTCATCTTACAAAAGTTGATTTTTTCTCACCAAAGGCATCTGCCCTTCAGTAAAGTGCCTTGTATATTTTGCTGCACTAATTATCTAAGTAAGATAGATATGAGGCAGATATTTTACAGAAATAACTTCATTAGGTTGAGCAAATGTAAATCTCATGCTAAGTATTACAACAGCAATCAGAAAAAGTTCATCAGGCTTTTACTTATTTTTAAGAGGACAGCTGCAGATATAATAAGAAAAGGTTTAATTTTGGTTTGATTAAGCATTTTTTAATAATATATGCTAATGAAAATATAAAATAAACTTTGCATTAAATTATCCATTCCTTAGATAAGTTAGTAAACTGGATCTAAAATATTTCTATACCTATGTATTCTAGCTCATGTAAATATCCTTCATATTACTTTCAAACGATTTATATTACTTCTAAAGAAGTCACAATGTCTTTTTCTCTTCAGGATGTGATAGAATTATGAAGAGTTAAGCTACTGTTAGTTTAATTCTTATCGCAGCATAAATACTATAAATGATTAAATATTCAAAACAAATTATGAATATACATCTTTCACTAGTATATGCCTGCTTTTATTACAATTAAAAATAATTTTCATAGGATTTACCAGTACCTAAAACTGCAGAATAATGGTAATTCGTTCTCAGTTCTATTCCCAGCAAATGAGAGCAATTTTAAAAGTTAATGGCACTGATGCCAACAAGATACACAATTTCTTACCGAATATATCCACTCTTCATGAAAGTTGTGTAGATTGTTTTCAAAATATGTTGTATCATTATTTGTATCAATTGTCTAATTTCATTAGCTTACACATCTTGTGGAAGAAACTTTCGCATATACGCTAATGTGTAATGTGGATACGAGTCAGTTTTCTTTATAAAGTTCTCCACTAAAGCATTCTTCCTCTTGCACAGATATCCATCATGTATTTTTCCATGGTCAAATAAAACAAACCCACAGACATGATTAGAACTGTGAAACTATGTCACAAACTCTTGAATGGTATATTATTATATAGGCCTAAAATTATCATCATTCAGTTTCTAGTTACATATGAGGAAAAGAAAATGAGAAGCAGAAATTCACAAAAATACAAAGCATGATCACAACCACAATAATGCCTCTACACTTCAGATCGATACACTTTTTTGAGAGGTATAATATTTTTAAACAGTTCATAAACAAAATTCTCGAGTAGTAGTTCTGCTCCCCATTCTCAACAATTACACTATGGAAAATCTATAATTGCATTCTCTACTAGATTGAATAAATTACACTATAAACTTGAAATATTATATTTACTTACATACCCCCTTCCCCAGTTATTTTAACATATAATTTAGAAACTTCTGATTTTTGGTAACATTGTAAAACATGTACAGAAACAGGAAAAGTATTTTGTAAAAGTAAAGAGTACAATTGAAATTCATATTCTTTGAAATACATAAATAATAATATTAGTATGTCTTTATGTGTGCTTAATTAAGCCATCTATTCAGATATAATATCCTTCTCTGTTTGCAGATAAAATTTGCAGGAATAATACATGAGCAAATATGTTTATTCTTTAATTTAAAGAATTTAACCTGCTCCAATTTAGAAAAATGTAAACAGAATCATTAGTTTTAAGAATATTTTAGGAATATTCTCCACAAACCGTAAAATGATATTCGCAAGTGAAGGACGATTCAAGTATAGTTTTGCTACATCTTCCTACTGCTACTCCATTAAAATAAAAGCCTTAGCTAAAGTAACTGTTCTGCAAATACTGAGGCATAACCATTATTTATGAGCAACAAAAAGTTAAAAATAATTTAAATTATAAATTCAAGCGATGAATAAGTACATCATAAATCTCAGATAAGCAGCACTTGGCGCAATTTTTTCCGCCATCTTGAATTGCGAAAAATCACCATATCCTCAGAAGGAATTTTTTTATGCCAAGAGAGAACTTTCATCAAAAGACGTTTTCCAAAAATTTCCTCTTCAGCCCAATATTGGAGGAAGCTCTGCTGAACGAAAATCACATAAGGCAAAGTGTGGCATTTGCGTTGAGAAGATAAACCATACATATAGGAAAAATTGTAAACGATTAGTTATTGTTGTGATTGAGTAAATCTACATACTTTTTTTCATCTTAGTATTTCAGATTATGATACATATAACTCCACCATTATTAACTTTTATAACTGTTTTTTTTAATTCTTACCATTAATTTGAACAATTACCCATAATAATCTTTATATATGTTTGAAAACAGGTTCTCCATATAAATTCACTATTGATCACGAAAATGCAATATATATCATATAGTTAAAGTTTAAAAAAATAAAATATACATGTATTTCCACAACAATAATTACATTCTCGAAATTTATTCCAGACTATTCGATCATCATTCAGTCTGGCTTACACTGGACATTCCGGATTCTTTAATGCACATAACTTCGCTTACTAAGGTTAAGAGGGTTACTTTTATTGTTTTCATGTGGGCAAAGAAGTGTAATCCTGAATTTCATAACTGCAGGGAAACAAGATTTGTAACAAGCGCTTCTATAGCTTTTCATGACGTTACATAATTGTTTGAATTTTGGAAGGAGACCAATCAAATAGAATAAGATAATGAATTTGTCTGTATTTATTCTATGAAAAGTTAAACTATAAAATATTATTTTTGTGCAATTTGAACGTTGTCTATATAGTGCTTTCAAACTGGTGGCCCCCTGAAGCAATTTTATGTGGTGGGCAAATATATTTCAGTTATGCATTTGTTACAAATACATTGATGCAAAGATTTCTATGTTTTACCTATTTGAAGTTCGAGTTTACATTACATTCATTGCTATTAAACATGATCATGAGTAACACATTAGAAAAATCTATAAATATAAATCGATAAGCAAAACTTTTATTCGCTTCTTTGTGAAAAAATAGCATATTTTATTCTGATTAGAAATGTAATTAATTTATTTAAGTCTATAGTTAAAAAAATTTAAATTAATTTATTTAGAAATTAATTATATATGACACATGGGATAATGTGAGCCATAAGTACGGAAAAGGAACATATTTTGTAATTTCCTTGTATAAAAATAGAATTATCTTATTCAAATTACATGTGTAATTAATTTATTTAGAAAATAATTAAACAGCAAATACAAAACGTCTACTGACAAAGTCATGGGATCATCAGCACAAAGATTTATCTGCAAAGTCACAACAAACAAAGCTAAGTATCTACATAAAGAAAATATCCCTTACCTTTTCCCTATCTTAGTTGCCATCTGAGCTAGCAACCTAAACACTCCTCCCACTGTTTAAGGCCTATCGCCGAAGTTAGTGTACGTGATTTCAGGAACCTCGCCAAATGCTGGTTATCTGAGTACCCCCAACCAAAGGAGTTGAAAATCAAATACAGTTTACATATACCATTAGATATGATTAAGAAATTACATAAAAGAGTACAGTAGAAGTCCAGAAATCCGCAATGCTTGGGACCAGAGGTTGTGCGGATTTTAGGGATTTCAGAACAGAAAAGATAAATGATAATATTCAGACTAAAATTGCAAAATAAATAAGACATATTAGATACATTTAATTAAATTATTATATACAATAAGATACATTATTACATTAATTTATTATATGCATTAAATTATTATATATATTACTCATTCATATTACAGGAATATTTTAAAGCATTAAGGACATGTACAATAAAGATTTATAAAAATGAGGGATATTAATAAAGTATAAAATATTAAATTTTTTTTTTTACATGTTTCAAACATTTTCCCGATAGAGGTTTGTTTTAAAACTTTAAGGTGTTCTATAGTAATTTTTTTTGTGTAAATTCTATAGATTCATAATCTCTTGTTCTGTGACACAGTGCTGTTATTCTAAATATTTAAGGCATTTTTCACCATGTTCCAAACCCTCAATATATGATATTTTCTCACTCCTATCAATTCACTAGCTGTGTCGGTGTCAGAATCATTTTCTTGCTATGGCGAGTTCAAAACAGAGCCAATGATCTCATCGGTCATCTGATGTGCCAGTGTTAGCTCATCTGAAACACATCATCCATATTAAAAACCTCTTCAGGGCTAAGATTTTTTTTGCCACTAACACAGAATCATTATTATTTGGTAACTGTTATGTCATTATTGAATAAATATTTTTTCTTCGGTATTTCATTCTTCATGTTGCAGTTTCTGGAACCTATAAATTGAATGTTTATATTTTGAGAGGCAATGCGGATTTCGGGAGTTGGCGGATTTCCGATTTTTGACTGTACTCTGAAACATGGTAGAGTAAAATTAAGAATAAAGTAAGGGAAGAACATGGCCAGAATCAAACTTTTGAGAACTAGTAATTAAATTTAGCTCAAATGTTACTGATGCATTTAGCACACATTCAATAACTATGGTACACTTTAAAATAAATTAAAATTACACTAAAATATGGATTAAATTTTTCTGTTTAATTAAAAAGACACACTTGCACACATTTACTGAAAATTAAAATACATTAAAATTGTGATACAGCAATGAAACTGCTTGACAGAATGAATTAACATATTTTTCATATTATTATCATGCATTTATCAAATAAGTTCTTGGCAAAATCCTAGTATATGGTACAGGCTTGGCACAATTTGGAAAAACTGTCACCAACACCAAAATGGCTCATTTACTGCTCATCATCATGTCACCAAATTTCACATGTACCATATATGAGGATTAAATCATGCTCTTTTTCATAAGAATTATTAGGAAATCCTAATTCAACTTTAATGAAAGTTCTTTAGATCTATTTGACTGCATTAATAATTATACACAAGATATCTTAGAAAAGATCATTTCTTCCTGATAAAATTTTAAATTTTGTATGGCTGAAAAATATATAAATGTCAGAAACTTTGTTAAAAGTATTGTCTCTCTCTTAACAAAAATACAAAGTACTCTTAACGAATGAATTAAAAGTACTCTTAACAAATTGGCCAGACTGCAGATTAGGGGCCAGTCGCCAAATGAAGCGAAATCGCGCCAAATCTGGTAACCTCTTGGCATCATGAGAATCGTTAGGGTTTATCTGTGAACACAAAATCGGACTTTTTCTAAAATAACATGCCAATTTTTTCCACATTTTGATTCTAAGACTCAAATTATGCCAAGCATCCAAGTTTTGTAAAAATCGCACCAATAGTTTTTAAAAAATTAGCTCTCAAAATTTTAGCTCTTCAATGTTAATTCAATTTGGTGTGCATTTATTAATATCTCTTTTTTTATTAAACTTATTTTATTTCTTCTTACACAGTTCAAAATTTAGGTTCATTCAAAACAAAATTCACCCATTTTTTATGATTTATTTTTAATTAATTTTTATAAATTTTTCCAAAAATATTTTGAATCATAACCTATAAAACTTTTACAATCATCTTAAAGTAGATGTATTTCTAAGCATATCTGCAAAACATCAGAGCTTTTTATTCAAAATTTCCAAAGATATAAGTGAATTTATATATTGGCGCATTTTGAAATTTGTCATATTTGCTGAAAGCGATAATAACGAAAATGTGGTTTATGCAATTTGTTAAAATTATTTGAAAGTAGAACAATGTGACTTTTTTCCCTCTCATCCACAATGTAAAAAGGCAGGAATTGAATGCCGTGACTTTTTTCTTTTCCCTGCACTATGGAAAGGAAGGAAAATAGGTTGCTACATATTAAGAAGTTCGCCAAGTGACTTATCTTTGGCTCAAACTGAAAAAAATTCACCAAGTTAACTTTTTGAATTTCTCCATAAATTTCACACTAAATTTTACAAAATTTAATATTTAGGCATAATTTGAGTCGTAGAATCGAAATATGGAAAAAAATTGGGTAAAAGTTTACAATTGGGTACCCCCTGTTTTTTGGCGATTCTTTTCTTGACGCCAAGATTGGCACCCAGAAGGCACAATTTCAATATGGCCGCTACACAAAACCAAAATAAGAAGTCAAAGAACTTCACAAACTCCCTGTTCATGTACACATCGACCTATTTTCAGTTAAAAAAAATCAGAGAATTGCACAAATTAGTCATTGCACATTACCTTGACTTTGTCCATATGCACATCGATTTATTTTCACTTAAAAAAATCAAGGTTAGGTTATTCAATTATGGCAAAGCACACGAGGGCTATCTGCCTAAAGGGAGGGATCCCTTCGTGGACTCGTAACTGGCTCGTATACACGTTACACATGGGGAAATCCACGAAAATGCCCATGCAGCCAGCCCGTTCGCAGGATTCGAACCTCGGACCGAACTACCAGTGTTCAGCGCCTTTACCGCTCGGCCGCTGGTGGGCCCTAAAAAAATCAAGAAACTAAAACCAAGTTAAAACTCTAATGGTAACCAGAAATGGAGTTTCGTCGCCAAAACTGAACAAAATTTTTCACCAATCGAAAGGGCACCCAATTCTACACTAGAGCTAAAAATTGGTATGTTATTTCAGAAAAAGTCTAATTTTGTGTCAAAAGAACTATATTAGAACAAAGCTATATATAAATCTAATATATGTCCCAAGTCGCTCTTTCGAGACATGGAAAACACAATTTGAATTTCGTCCATACGCTTAGTAGAACGGGAGATATAAAAATGTCCAATTTTTTTTGCTTAGTATACATGATCCAAACGTAAAACTTCGTGTAACATGAGACATGCTTTACATTACAAATACAAACATAACAGAAATACTTTTTTAACATCTGTGGAATATATATTATGGTCAATTTTGAGATCTACTACAAACGTAAATATGCAGGTAATCTGAAAAGTATTTAGTCTCTTTCATCACATACAGCACATCAATTTTTTTTCGGGATTAGAAACAAAGTTTAAGACAAACTTTTTGAGGCATCCTATAACAGCCACTCATTGCTTAGCAATATCATAATCAAAAGTGATTTTTACTTCAATATCTGAGCTACTTAACTTGACACTGTAATCACAAAAACACAATGTATCAGAATAAAATTTACTGATGTGAGATAATAAATTTTATCAACAGATATATTTTCTTTAATTTCTGAATTATTTAACTTAAACCTTGAAGTAACAGCTTAGAAATAAATCACATTTGAAATCATGCACTGGTGAAGATGGTATCAGAAAAGATACTATTTGTCTTGCACACACACACAAGAAAAAACCTATTTTTCATTGTCACAATAATAGATATAACAAGAAAGGTATTTAATAACCACCAGAATTTAATAGTAAATGAAAAATAACTGACAAATTGTTTGAATCACTGAAGCTAAAATCTGTGATTTAATTTGATTTTTGATACAAATTTATATATAACATTTTTGTTATAATAGGTCATCATCATTGCTCCTGAAAATTATGTTAGCTTATACTGCGAAAAGTCAGAAATTTATAAGCTAGTAATCAAAATATGGCAAATTTCATAATCACAATGTATCGAAATATTTACTAATTACATTTCACAAAAAAGAGATCTGGTTTTGCTTTTGAGCGTTAAAATATATGATATGTGCTTAGATTAAATTTTAACCTCATCCTCTATAACGTGGATTTATATACAATTATCTTAATAATAAGCCAGTAATTTTTTTTCCTACAAATTAAAAAATAATCAGCCTCGATTAGCATATGCAGTAAATATGGGCACAGCTCCTGATTTTGCAATATCTTTTGCTTTTCGGGCTTTTTCACAAATTTTGTCTTTATCTATCAGGCTGGACTTTTCTTGCAAAAGTGGTGAAGGAAACATGTTCGACAACACGAATTCTAATCCTTTACACGTCTTTGTGACATTCTTTTCAAACCTACGAATTAAATAGCCTTCTATAATACCAGGAAAATACATTTTAGATGATGCGATCCAAGCTTTGCGTTCTATAACAGTTTGCTTTTCTTCTTTTGGCTTGTAAAAACATTCTTCTCTTATTCTAGCAACAGCAGTTCCAATATTCCATGTATAAGTTTTTATGATTTGTTTCTTTGGGTCAATGAAAGACTCTTCGATAATTGGTTCATTCTTTATAGAAATGTTGTAACCAAAATATGAAACTCGAACTGTTTTAGTTAACAATCGTTTTGTGTGCAAGATTCCCTCCTCCACTTTTCGGTACAATATATCTTCAGTTCTTACATGTTTACTGAAGGGGTTGGGATAACGATACCAGAAAACGTGGGCTACTTGCAGCCATGAGTACTGGAAAACATTTTCACCTTCAAAAAATTTCATTTTAGAATTTCATTGGTGAAATAATGATATAGGTATAATTGTTTACCAATGATTGGTCCCCAGAAAAAGAATAAAACTACAATTCCTCACACACTTATCTCATGATAATACTGAACAATCACGAAAACAAAAATAAAGGAAACGTCTTCTTCCGTACTTCTACCGGCAGACAGAATTTTTTATAGACGGGTTGCCAATCAGAAACATCAAAATGTCACAGAATTCTTTATTTAAAATACTACAATTATGGGCATAAATACACTGAATATTTCCTTTAGAAACCTTTTGAAACTTTAATCAGTTAATCGAAACAAAAGTCTTAAAAATATTTTTGCAATGATACAGAAACTCTGATATCTCAACTTAACTATGTTATGCACTAGTCTTCATGTGTCTACCGTGTGAGAAAATTTATGTTTATGTTTCTGTAAACTATTTCTGTGCATATGTTTGGACTTTTATATTATAATTGTTCGTTCTGTTCTTTAAATGCGAGAATTGCATGTGCTCTTTTCTTTTTTTGTTAGTTGCGTTTCATTTAAAGAAGTGTTCTTTAATGAATTTAGGAAATAATTAATGTTTTTCATTTAGGTAGGTTTATTTAAGACCTAACACTTTTTAATGTTTTAATAGTCAGTTAAAATTTTATGGGCAGTTTTATGTTAATTAAAGCATTATTATGTCGTAATTATTTTAATTTGCTAATTTATCTTATTTTGCTAATAATACAGCTTAAAAATGAGGAATGGTATGTAGTTCACTATTACTTTGAGAGTGGTAAATGTGTAAAGAGTGGGATTTATTGACCAAGAAAAATGCTTACAGCGTTCACGTGGCTTGTGCATTATTAAGAAGAAAAAATCCCACATGAATCGATCTTTTTAATAAACTCAGTTTTGGTGTTTTTTGAATAATTAGTAAATGTTTCTTTGCATGTGAAATAGAAATTATATCAGTTTTGGTGTTTTGTATTGTTTCTTTTCGTATAAAATTAAAATTATAACACTAGTAATTAGTTCGTGCGTAAATCTATTACCAGTGGCGAAGTGAATAAAGTTAGTAAACACTGGTAATTCATTCCAGATTTGGTTGTGATCAGATTTACTAGCTGTTTAAGGCTTTTGTTTGTAAAAAAGAACAGTGGTACTGATTTATTAATGTCACCAAATTTTTGTGGTATTTGTTTTGTTATTTAGTCTTTTGTGAAGCTTTTGTTCCTTCACCATCGTTTCTTTCAGCTTTAATGTTCTCCCTGTTTGGGATTTTTGTTCATAGTCTGCTTGCATTTGTGTTTTATAATTCATTTTAAAATTTTTAGACTTTTTCCTATTTTAATATAATTACTTATGTATGCTATTTTACTAATGTATATTATTTATACATATAATACTTTATTAATGTATTTTATTATTTATATGTAATACTTTACTAATGCATATTATTTTTATTTATCTATAATAATTGTTTTAAATTACTTTATCTTTTTCAATGCTTTGAGGCAAATGAAAGTAGGGAGGACTTATCCAGTCATGTGTTGACAGCTGTTTGTTTTCAGTAAAAATGTAACAACCTCTTGTGCCATTGTCAATACTATATTTGTTGCATTGCATTTTTAAATTTTATCATCAAAAGCAAATGCAATTTCGTATACTTTTGTGAATGGAGGTAAGTTAATCAATGCAGGGCTTTTGCCTTGGGCTTGAACGCTGTTTTTCCAGCACTTTTCTCTGGATTCTTTTTGCTTGCTAGACGTATGATATTGGCTGCAGTACTCTTTTCCACTAGTGATTTATGCATCTTTTGCATAACAAGTTGTAAAAGATGATTTTTACTGTACTATTTCAGACTGTTTTTCCTTTTATGTTGGGTTGGAATTGTTTTTTCTATTACGGAAGTGGGACAAATGACCTTAACGCACTTTCTTAATTCTCATATGCATTAAATGTTATTTTAATGCAGTTTAAGTTCTTTTAAAAGATGTTTGACTTGCAAATAAAATAAACATATTTTTAAATTCTATTTTCAGTAAAATTTTGGATTTTCTTTTCTGTAGCTTCTGTATGGCTAGTTATAACAGGATCAAAGCTTGATAAAAATGCATTAAAAGTAGGTTTGTTGCATTTTTACTGACTGCTTTTCATTGATTATTTTGAGATTGTTTTGGAATCTTCCTTGTGTCATTCTTTCCTGTTATCTGTTGGTCATTCTTCCCTATGATCTGTTGATTAGCCTATCGGAAACAAAACTAGAGGATATTTTTAAGATTTATGATTAGAAAATGTTGCATATAGTGTATGTTATATAATAATATAGATATTTTCCAATAAAATATCCATATTACTTTAACTGACTCGCTGCTGGATGCAACTAATAATGTTGCATTCATTATTTTAACTTCATTTGGCATTTACCTTCAAGATTTCTGAAGAGTATTCAGGATTTGAAAAAAGTATCTTACAATTTTCGCTTTCATTTAAAATCTGAAAAACCCAGCATATATTTGATCACCATTATTTCAGGTTGTCCAGTTTCTTCTTTGTCATCGTCTCTTGATTGTTACTCTTTTATTGGAAATTTGCAATACAATAGGCATTAAAAGTTCCATGTAAGTCGGTCTACTTTACCGTTCTCATTCTGTTAACAAAATTAAACATTTTAGCTTTTGCATCACAAATGTAGCATTCCTGTATAAGTGAAGTATTATTGAGAGTGCACACACTTTTAATCAACAGTCATTGAAAGAAATAAATTGTTATTGGTTATTACTGGCTGAAATTGTTCTTCAGGTGTATATACTTCAAGGTACAGAAAAAGCCTACATTTAAAATTTTACCAACAGCATATATATGAT
Source organism: Stegodyphus mimosarum (assembly GCA_000611955.2). Taxonomy (NCBI): domain Eukaryota; kingdom Metazoa; phylum Arthropoda; class Arachnida; order Araneae; family Eresidae; genus Stegodyphus; species Stegodyphus mimosarum. Next base: position 54,012 of record KK112922.1, on the reverse strand, counting down.
TTAAAAAAAAAAAAAAAAGGTTTGTCAGACATAAAAAGCTGACTTATTTCAGGAACCTTAAGTATGAAAGTAAAACATCTAATCCGATTATGAAGTCCTGCCAAATGTGAATGACAATAGGTGTCGCCAATCATTCTGGCAGAAGTTTAAAGAAACAGGTTGCTCTTTATTTAATTATATAATTAAGAGATGCTAATTAAAGATTTAGTATATAAATACTTCAATCACTTGTCGTAATTTTTCACGTTACAGACAGTTTTTTATGGACAGGAGAATTACTGAACTTTAAAATCCATCCTATGTACCAGACCTTGCTCCACACAACTTCTTCCTGTTCTTCAGAATGTAAAGTTCATTAGAATGAACACATATTCAATCTGTAGAAGAGGTTATGCAAAAAATGGCTGATTTGTTGAAGGGGCTATCTCTTGGGAAGTCCTGCAGCTCTGCTTTAAACACTGGAAAATGCATATGCAGCAGTGTATAGGTAGACAAGAGAGTATGTTGAAGGGTTCAACATCTGTTTGTAATAAATTTCCAAAGAGGCATATTCACTGTTCAATAAGGCATTTGATTGTCATACTTTATACATAATACAGTTATCATGTATACTATTTTAACTTCAAAAACAGAAGCACAAATTTGATATTGCACACAGCTTCATCATCGCACACATTAAACATATATATCATATCGTTTGTTCTCATGATTATAAAGTCATTTCGTGATCTAGATAGATTTCATGCCAGCGTTTATGTTTTGTAAGTAGTACTGTATTGGCAGAAAAGTAACAAATTTCTTTTAATATTTGTTATATATTAAACAGTAGACGTACAATTTAATCTGTAATTTTCTGAGTTTGTAAGTTAGCATTTAGCTAATTAAAAGAGTATAATGTAATACAATAAGGGATACAATATAATCTAATGGTGTAAGGTATTTCTCCCACCTTCTTCTCATGCCTTCATGGTGTAGTGGTTAGCAAGCTCGACGTGTATTTGAGAGAACTGTGGTTTGAGTACTGGCGAGGGCATTCCTTATTTTTCACTCCTTCAAAATAACCTAATGTCTCTACAAGTGGCACCCGAACAAAAAAAAAAGGTCGTGGATGATGATTCTCCGCCACCGGGATTTGGCGAATGGGGGACTCAATTTAAAGGGACCCAATCCCTTTAAAAGGGGGAGTATATAAGGTATTCCTCCCACCTTCTTCACATGCCTTTGTGATGTAGTGGTCAGCACGCTGGGCGCTTATTCCAGAGGTCTGTGGTTCAAGTGCTAGCGAGGGCATTGCTCATTTTTCATGTCTGCTGCTTCGAAATAACTGTAGCGCCCAAAGTAAAAAAGGTGGTCGATGATGATTCTCCGCCACCAGGATTTGGCGAATGGGTCCTCAAATCCCCAGTCACCCTTTAAAAGGGGGGAGTATGTAAGGTATTTCTCCCACCTTCTTCGTATGCCTTCGTGGTATAGTGGTCAGTACGCTCGATGCATATTTGAGAGGTCTGTGGTTCGAGTCCTGGTGAGGGCATTGCTCATTTTTTGCTCCTTCTACTTTGAAATAACCTAATGTCTACATTGGTACTTATGAATAATTCCATTGGCCAAATAGTATGATTTAGCTCCAGTTATGGATGACAGTGTTTTTTAAATTCTGCAGTAATAGTTGGGGATTAGTGACCATTGCTGAAATTTCTGACAATGGTTGGAAAGATAATACTCAAGTGCCAATAAAACTTCTTGAATAATATACTAATTTAAAAATATAATATGCTAAATAAATAATTGAATTTAACATTTTTTAAAGTTTTATGGTATTCATAATATCATACAGACTTTCATAATTTTAAATTATTATAATTTTGAATTTAGTATGAATTTTTGCACTTAGTTACAGTATTTGATAATATCCTCTCCATAAACCAGCACACAAGGCAACTGTAATGATTAATGATATATTGAAAGAAGACTAGACTTTTAGTTGTCTTCTTGCTATTAAAATGTAACTGCTTTACTAACTAGAAATCTTAAAATGAGATGTTAAAATATGCTGAAATATTCTTATTTGAAAAAGTATATAAAAAATATACTTTTTTCAAATAGGCATTTATCTTAATCATATTAATATTTTTCATTAATAGTTTATCTAGTCATTTTGTTGTTATGCTATTAAAATGTGCATGTGTTGTAAAATTTGAAAGTAATTTTTTTTTCAGGTAGGGAAAAAGTTTGATTTGTTTAATATTTGCTGGAATTATGATTTTAATTCGAAGATTATTGTGCTTGACTATACCTTTGCTTATAGTTGCTGATGATGAAAGTAAGTTGTATGAAATTTTTTTACTGTTTTATATTTTTTAAAATGTTGCTTAACTCAGTTTAGTAGTTAAAATATACATTGATTATAGTAAAAATACATTATTAAATTATATTAAATATACATTGATTATAGTAAAAATTAGTAGTTAAAATATACATTGATATGTTGTGCTATTTGTAATAAAAAGTACATATGCTTATAACAATTGGCATTCAGTGTAATTTTATATTATTCAGTGATAAAAATTGGTGAAAATGCGCTTTAGCCCACTGCTTGGCGATGTTTTGAAAATCGCCAAGTCGGCGCGTTTCTGCGAAACGTCTTTGCAATTTCAACCTTCCCAACACGCTCCGCAAAAACCTATTGTAAACAAAACATAGAATTCTAAAGCATAAATTAGTATGGAAACTGTTGCCACAAAAAGATAATAAAATAATATGCAAAACAAACGTTATGATCATTAAAATATTTGTCAGTTAGGTTTAAATTAATTATTTACATTTTATGTTGTAATACTTACACATTTTATGCCATTACATAACCTTCCCGACATGCTCCGCGAAAACGTAACGAAAATGGCATCGAAGAAAGAAGGAATTTTTTTAAAAAGGGCATTAAAATTACAAGCGATACCATGTACACACCGTTCCGTTTTAATTTAAAAAAAAAAAATCTGCGAATTGCACAATGTAGGCAACGTACACAAATGAACAAAATAAGCTAAAATAATGAAAATAAATTGCAAGAAAATGCCATGTGCACAGCGTTCCTTTTAAACTTGAAAAAAACTTCAGCGAATTGCACAATGTAGGCAACGTGCACAAATGAACAAAATAAGCTAAAATAACGAAAATAAATTGCAAGAAAATGCCATGTGCACAGCGTTCCTTTTAAACTTAAAAAAAACTTCAGCGAATTGCACAATGTAGTCAACGTACACAAATCAACAAAATAAGGTTGGCGGATATATGGAGTTACCCATGTTGGCGCGTTTATTGCTCATTCAAAAACAATCGCCGCCAAGCAGTGGGCTAAAGCGCATTCCAACCAAATTAAGAAATGTAGTATGCATTGTGTAATTAGCATGAGATATTGACAAAGGTATGTGATATTATATCATAATTCAGCAGCTCATGGTTATTGATAGATTTTTCAATAGGTTTCAGTAAAATTTCTCTAACATTATTCAAAATAACTATCTGTATTAAACATGAAAAATGAATAACTTGTTAAGGTTACATATATATATATTCAAACCAGGAATTTTTTGTGATTTAATAAGGTAACTCCTTAATTAAATAAGGAATCAAGATTATGTTACCTAAGCAGTTCAGAAAAACATATGCTGTAACATCTTCTGATTCGCTTCCGTCTAAATTAAAAGATATTGTTTCATTTATGTTGGAGATACTTCGCATAGTGAGGCTAATTTATATATATTTTTTTCTATTTATTAAGCGAGTACCTGTGGTTGTTAAATATTGCAGTTTATGATAATTTTTTCCTCCCCTTTATACATTTCGGGCCTAAGCTGCTACTTTTAAAGCATTTTATATTATGACATTCATTTAATAGTTGTCCTTTTTTTAAAGCATCTTCTTTCATAAGATTTTTGACTTTGTCTTTTTATCTTTTGCTGTAGAAGCTGCTTTTTGCAATTTGTCTGTCTTTTCATCTGTGTTTAATTTTACATATGTTTTCATTTATTGCTCATTGATTTAAAATTTTACTGCATTAGATTTAATTTAATTAAGTCAAAATTAAATTTTTCTTTAAGCCAAGCAAATTTGCTAGGAAACAAATGTTTATCTTTTATTTCATCCATTACTTGAACTTTTTTATTCTTGAAAAAGCATTACTGTATTCATGTAATCATTAACGTGTTCATTGTGCTTCATTTTTAGTTGAACTAATTCAGTTTGTTCCTACCCTTACTTAGAATACCTTCTATTTTCAATATAATCTAATTTTATTTTCCCTGTTAATTTCTTTAAATTGTTGTCATTTCGTTACACTGTTCATTACATTCTTTTCTTTTTTTACATTCGTAATTGCAATGTACTTATGCTGCAATTACTACGTTCAAATGTGTTCGTATTGTGAAACAAATTTAAGGGGCTTTAATCAATATTGATAAACTCAGACTATATATAATGATAAAGTACAAAGACCCTTAAATCATCTAAATCAGGGGTAGGCATTAAGTTGATTACGATCTATCCCTGGACCACCAAGACATTTTGGGGTGACCGCCTTTACTAAGACTTAAGATGCACATACTAAAAAAAACATATTTATGGAACAGCAACATCAGCTAAGCTGGAGAATCAGTTTAGCAAATGATTCAAAGAATGTGTAGACAACACATAACTGTCATTGGAAGCGTTTGATGATGTTTAAGTATATACATTTACAGATTCATCGGTTTATGTATGCTCGCTGCATTAAATACACACACAGTCTTAGCAGTCGCTAAAGTTCTTCAAACATTCAACTTGACAAATTTGTGTTAGTTGTGTTTTTGTTGTAAAAATAGTAATCTGTCATATTTTAAAAGAGGACTACAGTGTTTAAAACAAGTGTGCAGAAAACAATGTAAAAGTTCAAGAAAAAACTAACCTTTTATACAGCTTTCCTGGTCGCTATACTCATTTTAAAAAATAAAAGACGCAAAAAAACTTTGTCTCCTGTATGATAAAATTTAACATGTCGGCAAAAATAAAGTCAACAGAAGAATTTCTGTGGACACAATAAATATATAAATATATGCATTTATTTTATATACATTATGAGTAATAAAAATTAATTTTTAAGAGTATCTTACATTAAAAATTAAATTATTGTAATATTCTTTGTTTTGTGTTTTCAAATTTTTTACAAGCAGAAGCTTGTAAAATGGTTATAAATGTACATATGGTTTTTATTAATAAATTCTCTTTAGCTGTTATTTTATCATTATGTATTTCTGATGATTTAATTCATGAGAGTGGGAAATATAAGCTCTCATAATTCAAAATCATTCTTTATGTAATGCAAATTTTACATGTGTCATCAAATCAAAATTACTTGAATAATAAAAAACATGTAAAATTATTACTTATTCATATCGTCTGAACTGTCTTATAATTGTTATTCAGCATTTTATTTTTATTTTAGTACTGACAGTTTCAAAAATAAAATTTTCTGAATTATCAGTTTCTGTAAGAAATCAGTTACCCTCCAAAAATGAAGAAGGGTCTCATGTTGAAATGAAAGAATTAAAATTTATGAAATGTATGTAACAATGTGCATTTTGCAAGTTTTAAAGCAAAGCTATTTTGTTTTTTAGATTTTTTTTTAATCATGCTCTTGAAATAGCATTAAATTACTTCTTATTTTAATGCACATATCACTAAAACATTGCTCTAGTAACTTTTTGAATGCATGTTTTATGTTAGTGTTTTGAAAATAGGTCTAATTCAAAATGCAGTAGCAGAAGTACATAAAGTTTTCATGATTTTAGTATGACTAATGCACTTAAATTTAAAAATTGAAATATTTTGAACCCAAAATATAGATGCATGTGTGCATTGGTTTAGTTGATTAAACAAATGGATGAAGTTATGTGTTCTAAAAAAGTATGTAAAAAGTCATTCAAAAGTAACTCGGTTTCACATGCATATTTAAATATTTTTTCTTTATTTATTCACTTCTTTTAATAAAAGGTGCTTTCAATAAACTATTCTTTGTATATTTTTCTTATTACAGGTGACACTGCAGTTCAGTTTAGTACACCTGAAAGTACCAAGCCACTGGAAAATGATAAAAATGCTACTACACTAATATTGGAGGAAATTGAAGATCATGTTAGCAAACTGAAAGAAACTGTTTCTGTTAATAGAGATTTATTGACTCCAGGAAATATATCCATGGTCTCCATAAATGGAAGTGCTAATGGAGGTGTAACAGGCATTAATGCAGGTCAAAATGGTTCTAATGCTTCTACAGAAGCAAAAAACAAAGTAAAAGTAGAGTGTGCTCCAAGAACTCTCTCAGAAAATGAGGTATATAATTTGTGAAAACATTCATTGGGATTTAAATTTATGAAGTACATATAATCTTTAAAAAATGAAGTAGTACTTATATTGCATTATAATGTTGTAAATTTATGTGCTTGAAACTATATACCAAATATTTAAGCAGTTTGATGATGATTTTTGAGTCACCAAACTAATTATACTAATCATTAATTAAGTATTACTATTAATAATGTATATCACAATTGTTTTTCCATTAATTCTACAAGTATTAAAATTTAAAATTAGTAAAATGTATATTTTCAGCTAATAAGAATTTCAGTTTTTTTTCATTTGAAATTAGTGCAAAAATAATGTTGAATTTAGCCTATTTTGAAATTTGATATATATAAGTATGCCAAGAATATATTTTTTATTCATATCTATAATGTTTCACAGAAAAGGCAAACACATCCCCCCAAGTATTTTTATGTATTCTGTTTTGAATGTTTGTGTTAAGATTAATTAAAATGTCAAAGGAGAAGAAATAACCTGTTGCAAAAGGAGTGTGAAATTGACTGTTAAATATTCATAATTAGCATTTTTCATGATATATATAAGTATTCTGTCCTTTTTATTGATTCACTATGCATTTATGAGTTGTGTATGATTTTTTTGGTGCTCTTCTGTTATTTCGACCAGATTCAGAAATGTATGTATGTGTGTATGTAAGTATATATGTGTCTATGTATACACACATACATATATATACATACATACATACATGAACACATACGTTCATACACACGTATATTTCTGAATCCAGTCCCAATAACCTTTTGTGTGTGTGTAAGAAAGAGAGAGGGGGGCGGAGAAAACACTTTAAATTTTCTGGTAAACTTATACTCTAAAATGAAATAACAATATTCTAAAATGAAAAAATACTCTAAAATGAAATAACTCAGATACTTCAAAATGCTTTGGCTTTACTTAAATTGATTATAGTTTCAGAAAAGAAGTATAAAATCTTCATAAGTATGTATGACTATTTTTCTAATATAAGCATTCCAGTTGCTGTAAACATTTATGTTAAAAGTCATTATGTTATGTTTAGAGAATACTTTCATGAAAAATCTCCCAACTTTCTTTTAATTATTTTAGGTTCCAACAGTAATTTTAGCTAATAGCAGTACACTTTTGAAAGCACTGACACCAGCTACTACTAATGCATCAGCAGGAGACTGTGTAGTTGTTTTATTTTACTCGGCTCAGTGTGTTTTCTCTGCACGAATGGCTCCTCATTTTAATGCTCTCCCACGTGTGTTTCCTGATATCCAGTTTTATGCTGTTGATGCCATGGAGCATGGCAAGTAGGTATTTTTAAATTATTGTTTGTGACTTATCTTTGTATAAATGAGAGTAACCAGTTTTTGTAGATTAGGCATTTTAGTAGTTAAATATATTTAGTACTGTTACAAAAAGCACTGTTTGCTGTATGCAAGACTTGCTGTTGATATCAAATTATCATTTGAAGTTCATAAAAGTTGTAGAGTCATTAGGTTAGTTTGGAAGCAGAAGACATGAAAAATTAGGTGTCCTCACCGGGACTCGGACTTGAATCTCCTGAATACATGCCGAGTGTGCTAACCATTACACCACTGAGGCAGGCTGGACAGAGGGAGAAAATACATTATAGAGTGGCAATCCAATTGATTATGTAAATGTTTGTTTTGTGAGCAAATATATGCTGATATTATTAAATTTATGCTTTTTTGTTCATCTGAGTAGTTGTTTTAAGAATAAGTACTTAAAATTATTTTAGAAATAAAATTTGAGAAATACTGGGAAATTATTTGACAAAATTTTTTTTTTCAGCAAACTCAATTGCTTGTGTAATATAATATCTAATTACTGAATAAATTTTGAGATTTTTAACAAGTTATGGTAATTCAAAACTCTTTATTAATTCCATTGAATTCAATTTATCAAGAATTCATTGTATTTGCTTCAAAATTTCTAAAAGGGAATTAAAAAGTACTTATGTGGTCTTGTAAATAAGATGTAAGCAGTAGAATTGCTGATGGTTTAGAGTTTATTATTAGGTAAATCTGTCTGGCATTTTTTCAGGTTCAAGCATACTCCTTTTACTGTGTATCATTTCAGTAACTTTGATCGATTTGGGAATTTTCTGGGTTTTAGATCATCATTTTAAATTTAGCAAGATGACATATAGAAGTTATGAAATTAAAAATCTGAACTTGTGTATGAAGTAATGAAGCATATATGATTGTAAGGGAACAAAAATATAGAAAGAAAAGGGCTTACTGTTTATTTGTTTGCTTTATTAAACATTTCATTCAGTGTAAGCTGTTGAGGTTGCTTCATTTTTTGTACTAATACTTTTTCTTTTATATTATAGATAGACATAATTTCTTGTTTGATTACAAAGTTTAAGGTGTGTAATTACCATGTTGAGAATTCCCACTAAATTGTTAATCAAAATATTTTCATTCTCAACCTATCACTTTCTTCACTGTCGATAGCAAAATTTTTTGGATTTGAAATCATTCTGCAGATTTTGTCCTCTGTTAATTAATTGATTTTTGAGGCATTGTCATCACAATGAAAAATTTCTGTTATATCATCTTCATTGATTATCACTTCTCCACATTTCTTCACAAATTCCATTAATAGGAAAATTTTGCTTTTTGTATACAATGTCAACCTTCAAATTTGCTGCTATCATCATAAAGTTTCATGAGCGTTATTTGCTATACAGTATTGAGGATTAAAGACATGTTCTGCTAAAATTTATCTTGCTCCTATCTCGTGCTGAGTAAATTGAGTCTGTATTACATTAGTTTTGTTATCTATTAAAATTATGCCTATTTTCCGCATATCCTCAACCCTTTCTGGCATGCTACCTTTTAAAGTTGGAATTTAAAAAAAAAAAAAAAAAAAAAGAAGTAGTAGGTGGTCTAATTAGGCATAGAGGAGTACACAGGTAAAATTTTGTAAAGATAGCACTTACCATTTTAATTCTGTGGATGTGCCCGAAGTGGGCTCACTGAATGAATAGAGTTTCAAAAAGAGTACTGACGCGAGCATTGCTGGGAAGCACGTAATAGAGTAAGAGATTTTGCCAAGATTTAAAAAAAATATATAGATTCTGATTACTGTAGCCGATTTAGCATTACCCAGGATGTGTCACAGAGAAGCCTGCTACTCTACACCCCCCTTAAAAAGCTCTTCTTGGTTATATGATGATTACATGTGCATAAATGAAAAATAAAGTAACTTGGGTATATGATATTTACATCAATTGCATTTCATATTTACACTTTCGTCTATTTTTCTTTCATAGTGGTACTTTTGAAAGAAAGTGACACCAACTTTGAAAAAGCACAACCCAACATTGCATGTTTAGCACATGTACTGGGATCCGTATCAGATTCACTATCTGAAGGCAATTCGTGTAGCACCTTCAGTACTTCAGAAATGGTCAGCCCTCTCTGATCCATTTACAAAGTAGTTAAAAGTCAGGAAAAAATAAACTAATATTATGTCTACAACTAGAATATATAAACTATGAAATAAAATTAAATAAACATCTACAACTCAAAACTATCAAAACATAGCGCTAACAAAAGTTCTTTGAATGAGAGCGAAAGGGAAAAAAGAGAATTAAAAATGCCCCAACACTTTCTTAGTTGATAACCGAACTGAACCTCCAAGAAACAAAAACAACCCCCCCCCCCAAAAAAGAGAGAAATAGAAAATGAAACACAGATGTGTACCCACCCTTCTATTGTGAATGAGCTCACTGGAGGATTGCAGTAAAACAAAGATACTGTTGTTGGTCTAGTCCTAGTGTTTCAGTGATCCATCCCACTTTGGGCACACTAGATTTCACCATTTGATTTTAGGCAAGATTTCAAGATAAAACTTTGAAGCTAATATGAAATAAAGAGATTAGCATACAGCCAAGAAAGTAACATAGAAATTTCTTTTCTGACAATTTCTTTTATGTCCTTAAAGAAAAAAAAAAAAAAAGGATCTGGAAGATTTCTTTGAAAAATGAGAATCTTCAAAAACTAAGCATGGCTAAAATATATGGACTGGTTTGTGTTGTGCTGCCATGTAGTAAATAAAGAGGGTTCAAAGTTATTTGTAGCAACCTACAAATATTTTTTTCATTCAATTTTTCTGTGTGTACAGAGGGAGGCACATTGTGCCAGAAGAGGTCAAGGATTATCTGAGTCCAGATGAAATACATTCCCACATGTCCTTGAAGCATTACTTACATGTTACGTTTTTGATTTTTTTTTTTTTTATCCCAAGCAATTTCTGGGTATAAGAATAGTTTATAGATGGCAAACACACACACTGTGTAGCAGATGATGGATGGGAGATAATTATCTGCTGTATACCAAAATGTACAGCAGGTGCATAAGAGAAAAGCACCCTTAAAGCTTATCTAAACAACAAATCAATTATGTTTAATTCAAACAGCTTTAAATGGTGTATGAATATCATTCACAAAATCTGTTTTTAGGAATTTCCATTAAATTTCTCCTCGTCGACACTTTTTGCAATATATTTGGCTGAAATTTTTAATCTTTGCCGAGTAGTAATGTCAGAATAAAAGGTTGCTAAGCTGTTTGGTATTCAGTTACTGATATTTATAAAAAAAAATTGTTTTAGACATTGCTGTGTGAATCATTTTTCAAGCTGCTCTGAGTTAAGAGTCATGTGATGATGAAAGCGAAAAATGATTAAAAGAAAAAAAATATTCACTTGGATGACATTAAGGTTACACTGGTGTCTCCCAACATGAGACCTACTCCCCATAAGGCAAATTCGAAAATGGACTCGTCCAGAGTTTTAATGCAACAAGGAACATTCAAATTATTTTCAATAATTTGAAATTTTACTTTTTATTCCCCAAAATAAAGAATAATGTAAGTGATGTATACATTAAAAAGTTTTTTAATTGCAGAGCGTTTTTAAGCATTTTATAACAAATTTTTGCTGTAGCCATGGACATTTAAATGCTTTTAAAGGGTATTTAAATGGCTGACACATTATGCTTTCCAGACATTTTTCACACATGTCAGCCAACAAATTCATTCGATTTTTTACTGTAGGAATGGCAACATGTATATTATTCTTTCCTTGAAGGGCAACAGCAGCTGCTTTCAGTTTCATTCACATTCAGCAGCGTGATGAAGTTTGTTTGCTTTATGATCTTAGTTAGAAATCAAAACATATGCATAAGATAGCTTAGTAACATGTGAAATGTAATGGTAAGTGACGCTTTGTGCATTATGTTTATCAACAGACTTAACATATAAAACTGATTCTATTGAAACTAATTGAACAAAAATAGAATTGATAAAGTGCCAATGAATGATGTAATGACATAATATAGTATAACAGCATTTACAAGTTATTTTTCAAGAATGTAACTAAAAGAAATTCTCTATTTCATGCCCTGACAATTTTTCAAAATTTTGGGTATTTCAAATATCCCTAGCATTTTAATTTTTATTGAATTGTTTCCATATTAAACTTATAAGGTTCTGATACTGTTCATAAAAGAACTGTGAATGCATTTTGGTCTTGATAAACTTTTATAAGAGTTATTATGCAGTTTGAATAATTCATAATGGCCAGTAACATTTTGTGCATTATGCTTCTCTATAGAGCATAACATATAAAATTGATTCTTTTAAAACAAGTTAAATAGAAACTCAACTGAGATAGAGCTAATAAATGTAGTAAAGATATATTTCAATGCAAAAGTATTTATAAGTTATCTTTCAAGTGTGTAATTAGAAGTAAATTTTTATATCCAATTTTTTCAGATTTAAGTTTTTTGAAAGTTCTGGTCATTTAAAATGTCCCTTGTATTGTAATTTTCATTGCATTGTTTTCACACTAAATTTATGATTTTGGTACTTTTCATAAGAAAGCTGTGTGTGCATTTTAGTATTGATAAATGTTTACAGATTTTATTAGGCTTTTCATGAAAAAATTACCAATAAAGGTTAAAAAACTTTGAATTCAATGAAATTACAAATAAACATGCATAATATACATAATTATAAAATATCTTAAAGTTTGAATGAAAAATAAGAGTTTTATTTTAACATCCTGTGTCTCTTGAAGACTTAAGGAGATTTAGGGTTTAAGTTAACCGCATGATAATTGTATGGATTGTAAATTCAGATACACCATACATATTTAAATATGCATTTTTAGTCTACGTTTACTCTGGTTCATATTATTATTATTTTTTTAAAGTTTTTAATTGGTCTTATTTATTTCAGTCCATAGTGAAATAAATGGTTTAAGCAAGAAAAAAACTTGTTTGCGTTCGGAGGAATATTTAAAATTTGATTTCATATATTCTGTGCACAATGAGCAGTCACCTTTTTGTCTTTTATGGTGACAATGCCTGATCAACAAATCAGTGAAACGAGGTCACCTTGAGATACATTTGAAGGGAAAATATAATGCCATATTAATTTAGATTTGAATTACTTTAAAACTTGAAAGAAAAATTTTGAAAAAAAAGTAACTTTAAAATCTGTATTTACTGCTCATATTACAACTATCAATTGAACCTTTGAGGCTAGTTATCAAATTTCATTACTCATCACTAAATCAGAGAAAAGTCATACTGTATGGGAGAATTTAATCAAACCATTAATATGAGCATTTCTTAAAACAGTTCTAGAAAGAGATGATGAAGATGTTAAAGCTATGCCATTAAGTAACAATACTGTTAGTGGAAGAATAGATGAAATGAGTAAGAATATTGAAATACAACTTCCTGAAAAGCTTAAAACAAGAAAATTCTTGGTGCAAATGGATGAATCAACTTTGCGAGACAGTGAGGTGTACTTATAACTTACGTAAGATGTTATTCATAAAGGTGATTTTTCTGAAGAAGTGTTGTTCTGTAAATCGCTAGAAAGAACCACTACTTCCGAAGGTACATATAGTAAGGTTTAAAAAAAAAATTTGTATGTTAATAATATACCAATGAAAAATATAACATCTTGTACTGCTTGCTCCTAATATGATGGGGAAGAAAATTGGTGGCTTAAAATTTATGACAGATGATAATCCAGAAATGCATCTTATGCATTTTGCTATTCACTGCAAAAACCTGGTAGCTAAAAACATTTTAGTTATAAAATATGTCAATGCTATTAAAGCTAGTGCCAAATGTGAATGTCTCTTCAAGATATTTTGTGAAGAACAAAATGAAGATCATGTGAGATTTATACTTCACACTGAAATAAAATGGCTCTTGAAAGGAAACTGCTTGAAAAGATTTATGGAACTATTTGATACTTTTAGGGATGTTTTAAGTGACAGACGTGAAATGAAATATCTGTTAATGGTTGGTGGTAAGGCATTTGTGGGTTGTTTAGACGATATTTTTGAAAAACTAAATATATTAAGTAAACAACTGCAGGAAACTAATAAAACTCTTGTCAATGTGAAAGTGAAGATATTCGGTTTCATTATCTTTATTGAATTATGTCAGATGTATATTACAACAAAAATTTTGAAAAGTTTCATTGGCTAAAAAAATTTTAAGTGAGTGATACTGCTATACATGTTATTATTCATCATTTGAAAATTTTATTGTCTAATTCAAAAGAAAGATTTTCTGATTTGAAAGAAATCAAAACTTGGATGATACAGCCAGTATTAGTGGATTTGTCTGATATTTCAAATATGCAATGTCAAGAACAACTTGTGGAAGTGCAAAATGATGAGTCAATCAAAGCTTTATATAAAGGGAGCAATGGTATGGCTTTGTAAGGGAACCGAAATCAGATATCCAAATGCAACTAAATGTACAAGAGAATTATTCTTACTATTTTCATCTTTATTTAGTTTAATGTGGATTTAGTGACATAAATGATTTGTTGCTAAAAAAAGAAAAAGGCTGGATATAACAAATTGGGGAGACCTTGAGAGAAGTTAACTAAATTAGAAACTGGTATAAAATCTCTTTGCAGCAAGCATCAAGTAAAAGGATCTCACTAAATTAAATAATAAATAATCACTAATAATTAAAATAATATAGAAAATCTTTCAGTAAATTATCTCCATCACCTCTATTATATGTTCTGAAAATTTACTTACTGTGTTTGCTCAATAATTTCCTAGTGATTTCTTTCTAAAACCTATCATCCAAGTTTCTTTAATGAGTATTTCAATTTTTGAATATTAAAAATAATATTAGAGAGGCATAAGAATTTTAGAAGGGCTTAGGTGGGGCACATACAAAAAAAAAAGACTTGGAAACACTAGGTTATATGATATTCAGTAGGCATAAAATCAGTGATAAATTTTGATAGAATGGTTTTGGTTTGAGATGCACGCAGAGCAAGAACTACAGAGCCAAATTATTGATCATACAGATTTATGCAAATAAATGATCATTTTTCTTCAAAATCAAGTTATTTTATCTAGTGCTGAAATGAAATTAAGAATATTTCAATACCCTCCATATGCTTTATTATGAAAAAATGCCTACTGCTCATGCATGAAACGTTAAGCATGTGCTACTGTTGGAATCTAATTCTTTCTCCCCTTTCAAAATAAATAAATAAAAAAAAAAAACTTATTATCTATTTATATAAGGAAAAAAAATAATTGTTTATGGTTGGAAGATCTGGATATTGGATGTCTGAATGGATTTCAGAGTTTGTACTGTATTTACAGTATGGTTGCAAAACCTTTTAATTGCAGTAGCTGATAAAATTTTAACCTACTGCATATCTTTGATAAGATTAGCAAGTGTAATAAACTAAGTAATTTGTGTGTAATAAAAAGAAGAAAACCATAAAGTGTATTATTTTAGAATTGTGTTAAAACATACAACAAAGAATACTGAAAGCAT
This sequence comes from Stegodyphus mimosarum, assembly GCA_000611955.2. Taxonomy (NCBI): domain Eukaryota; kingdom Metazoa; phylum Arthropoda; class Arachnida; order Araneae; family Eresidae; genus Stegodyphus; species Stegodyphus mimosarum. The sequence continues at coordinate 38,768 of KK112922.1, read as the reverse complement.
GACATTAATTTATAGACATGCAGTACCAATTACCTATTAACATCACTTCAATTCCAAACGTATTTGAATTTATAAAACAGCTGAGTTCAGTGTATTGTTAATTGTGATATTAACTTTTAATTTATCCTGTGAGCTAATAACTAACATTTAATCCTGTTAATCTTAAATCTATGTTTAATGCAGAAAGTTATCACCTCTTAGCAAGCAGCATATGGTGAAAAAAATTTTCACCTCCTATCAACTAGCATACAAGCAGAAATACTCACTTATTTGTAATGCCTCTTATGGTTAACAAAATTATTTATGTTAACCTTAAGCAAATTTTGCCACTCTCAGTTGTAGTCTAGATAAAAAGCTTTGTTAGCATTGTCTAATATTAATATGTACAGGGATCTGTGGATGGGTTAGAACTATGCTGGCCAAAATTGCAGTGAAAATTTTTTGTTAAAATGATATGTGTGTAAGTGATAAATAATAAGCCATGGCCCATAGTAAGTTAAATGAATGAAACACAGTTAGCTTTGATAGATATGAGTAGAATAGTTAGGAATTTTAGAATGTCTTTTGCCAGTTTGAGTTTTGTAAGCCGTGAAAATTAATTTCTATTACTTAGTATAAATTTGTTTTGGTTCCTGAAAATCTGAGTCCAATAAATTGCTGATTTTATTAATGTGTGAGTTCAATAAGCAGCAAATGTATGTTTAAAGTAAAGTAGTCTATCTTGTTTTCTGTTCACGATTTTAAACTGAGATTTAAAATTTGTAAATTATGTAAAGCAAACTAAATTATTGCTTTTTTTTCTTCCTAGCCTTCATGTTCGTTATGGATTAGTTTATGTCCCAAATGTTATGTTGTTTCATAATGCAAAGCCATTTGCCAGATTCAATGAGACTACATTGAATTTAGATCAACTTGTAAAATTCATTCACAAGCACACAGGTAACGCTTTTGATTTTCTTGCTTATTTATCACAATTAGTATTACTTCTTTTTTTAACCCCTTCCTTCTCGCTCCCGTGAAAATGACGGGGTGAAATTTCGTCCTCTATTTCTCGCGCCCGTGATATTTCCGGGCTGGAGTGTTCAAAAATAATGCGCCAAAAATATTAAAACAATCTATTTCTTATGCCCGGAATCATGTTTTATTTCTCAATATGTACACCAGATGGCTGCACTAGACTATTTGCAATGTTTTTAGAGATAATTAATTTATTTTAAACCAGATGTCAGCACTCTATAAACACGCATATTTGAGATGTTTTTTGAAATCTTATTACTTTCCAAAGCGCGCGCTTTTTTGTTTTCTCAGTTACTAAGTTAGCCTCTTTGTGAATGCATGTGTTTTGCATTCGGTAAGAAAATATTTTTTTAAATGTTGTATACATTATGGAGGTAGAGTCAGGCAGTGAATCTGATTCCGATTTTAGTATAAATGGATCTGAGAGTGATTCTGAAATAACTGATTTTTATGAAAGTTCGGACAGTGAATCTGAAAGCAGTGATGATGGAGCTGTACTGTTGCCTGGACGAGTATGGACTGAAATTACTTCAGTAGATTATGAACCCCCACGTTTTAAGTTTTTAGGAACGCCAAAGGTAAATATACATTTTGATCCAAGTTCTGGTGTGTTACAATATTTTGAGTATTTTTTAAATGATAATTTAGTGAATCTCATTATTTCGGAAACGAATAGATATGCCGAACAATGTCAAAATTCTTCATCATTCCGCCTATTCAAAAAAAGAAAAGCTTGGACACCAGTCACGAAAGAAGAAATTATGAAATTCCTGAGTATAGTAATTTTACAAGGTATTGTAAAAAAACCAGACACAAAAATGTACTGGAGTAAGAAACATTCTATTTCAACACCTTTTTTCGGGAGCATAATGCCTTGTAACAGATTTTACGAAATACACAAGTTTCTGCATTTTGTAAATAACGAAACGTTTGATTCTAACACACATCCAAATCCAAAGCTGTATAAAATTTGGCCAGTGTTAGAGCACCTGAATGAATTGTTCCAAAGGGCTGTAACTCCTGGACGAGATGTTGTAATTGATGAAACTCTCATGCTCTTCAAAGGTCGTTTAGGGTGGCGACAGTATATGCCTAAAAAGAGATCTCGTTTTGGAGTTAAATCTTATTTATTATGCGAATCAAGCTCAGGGTATATATGGTCACAAATTATATATACCGGAAAAGGCACGGTTTTTGATCAGACATATAAAGATCTGCCTCAGTCAATTCAAGTCGTGATGTCACTCATCAAACCACTTCTAAGACAGGGATATTGTCTGATAACAGACAACTTTTACACCTCTCCAGAACTGGCAGACATGCTTCTAAAATTTCAAACAGACACATATGGAACTGTAAAAGTAAACCGAAAAGAAATGCCTCATGAACTGGTAAAAAAGAAGATCGCAAAAAATGAAAATATTGCTTTTCGTCGAGGTAAAGTTCTTGTCATGAAGTGGAAAGATAAGAAAGATGTTACTATGCTATCTACAGTCCATACAAATGACATGGTAGATGTACAGTGTCATAACAAAGTTGTCAAAAAACCTGCAATTGTCACTGATTACAATAAAAATATGGGAGCAGTAGATATTGTAGACCAATATCTTGGAGATTATTCTATTGCTCGAAAAAGAGGAAAGAAATATTATAAGAAAATATTTTTTCATTTGTTAGATCAAACTATTTTGAACTCGTACCTTATTTACAAAAAACAAAGTGGAAAAAAATCCCATTTGATGTACCGTTTATCTTTAGTGGATGAACTTATTCAAAAGTATTCGATATCGGATACCATTACAAAAAGAGGCCGGCCAAGCTTGGAGGATAACCCCAATCGTTTGATTGAAAGACATTTTATTAGACAGATACCTCCAACGGATAAGAAACGGCAACCATCAAGAGAATGCAAAGTTTGTTGTTCCAAAAGAGATGAAAATAATAAGAGATGCAGAAAGGAAACTCGGTACTATTGTCCTGATTGTGATGTTGGCCTTTGCATCGCATGCTTTGAAATTTATCACACAAGAAAAAATTACTAGTATTTATTTACATTATGCGTAAATGCAATAAAATTCTCTTTGAATGTTTCAAACACATATTTTTTATTTTCTCTCTTTGTTGGAAAACTAACATTCAGTCATAATAACCCTGAATGTTGGCTTTCCGATTTTTTTTTTTTTTTTAAATTTCAAGCTAAAAATTAACTTAAAAATTAAAAATGAATGCAAATATTGTATATACACTCAGTTTTATATAATTTTCTTAAATAAAAAAAATAGGCACTTTTATGACCATTTTCTTCAAAATTATGCGAGCGTTAAGGGGTTAACCTACTTTTGGGCATATGAAGACTTGTAACTGTAATTTTTATGAGCAGAATTTGAATTAGTCTCTGCTGAAAGGAAAATAAGTGATCAATCAACATGAAATTTATTTCATACTCCATTTTACATCCAGTTAACAAATTTCATATTGCTACATAAAAACCCACACTCAGTTTTTTAAATTATGAAATACATTGCTATGTCCAGGATCCAAAATCATCAAGACTTCAATGATTCTGGTTTTGAGAAATTAGATCATTAATTTAAATCTATTAGAATGACATTTAGAAATTATAAAATTAAAAAATATCATTCATGATTCATGGATGGATGATATAAAATAATCAATAATTTTTATGACCTTAAGGTACCAAAGTGTATTGCAGAAGCATAGCTAGAGTTTTCAGCAGCTGGGGATAACTGAAGATTTTATACCCTGTCCTGTTTGTCAAAATGTAATGGGGAAGGTAAAGAAAATGCAACTGGTTGGTCTGCATGAACTTCTAGAACTGTAAAGATAGATAGACAACTTATTGTCCCACTTTACTTCTAAAGTGCAATAATACAGTACAAAGTCTCGAGATCCAGTCGTCCAATATATGATCTAAAAGCTGGACCTCAAACCCACAAACTTTTTTTTTTTTTATGCTTTACGCATGCGCATTTGATTTTTTCTTCCCATAATAAAACACATGGAGAGTCCCCCGATTCTTTATTCCACTTAGGCACTAAATAAAATACCTATTGAAGAAACAATCATTTTAGCATAAATTTGCGAGATCAATAATTTGGCTCTGTAGCTGCGCATCTCCTTGGCATACATCTCAAACCGAAACATTCTACATAGGAACATCGTTGATTTTAAACCTACTGGTATTTTATATCCCTGATGCCAACCTGAGAAATTATTATTTATAATATTTTGCTTTTATCACTCCATGCTTATCAACACATGACAATTTGAGTAATGACTCATGTAGTGATGTCAAATTTTTTAAAAAATATTATTAATTAAATAGCAAAGAGTATGGCAAACTTTTATGCTTGGTGATGTTTATTGATTTAAGTTAAATGTGCCAACAAATGTTGATAAGGAAAAATTTAACAAAAATTTCCTTTCATATGCTAAAAATAGCTTTTGTTAATGAAGCTCATAGACCAAAAAATTATATTTATTGTTATTTGAATTAAGAATGGCTGATATGTTATTCACATAAAACCAGAACCGGCGTCGGAGCTCGTATGGCCGCACAGGGCAGTAAAATTTAGGGAAGAAAAATTTTGGGAATTTAAAGAGCGGCAAATTTAAGGAATGACAAAATTTTTATAATTTAGAGAAGGCACTGGGGAGTTTAGGGGGGGGACAAAATTTAGAACTTAGCAGTGGTGTAGCTAGGGTTTCCAACCCCTGGAAACAACTGAAGAGTTTGTTCCCCTTTCTGTGTGCTAAGAATGGAAAACATTTTATTAAAATTTTCGTAGCATCAGTTTGCCCCCCCCC
>KK112922.1:788-33843 GCA_000611955.2 Stegodyphus mimosarum | reverse complement strand
ATGCTGTGCCAGGGACAGAAGTCCCCCCTTATCCCACCCTAGCTACGCCACTGGAACTTAAGGAGACATTTTGTAACAGAATTTAGGAGCCGCAGTGGCTGCATCAGGCGGTACCTGGTGCTGGCCCTCTATAAGCCTTAAGCATAATGTGGGAGTTTATTTATGCAGAACTCAGGATGTGCAAGCGTGTGCAAAAAATAGATGTAGGTATAATAAATAACTAAACTAATACAATTCAAGCTTAATTCTCTCAGCACACAATAGAAGCAAGACAAAATTTAGCGGAGCAACTTGTCTTTCGTCATAAATCTCATGGTATATAGCCAATAATATATAGCAGACCCTATTAAGCTAGGCTAAACATATACTTTACTGAGTCTAAGGAATTTCTGTAAATATAGAGATTGTGCTGTTCCTTAATCTTCTAATTTGATCCAGCTTATTATTTTTTGGAGATTGCTATTATTACAGCAATTTTATAAAAATTTAAGCTTGAACTTTCGATTATGTTGAAAAGTGTTTCTAATTCTGGAGCTGCAACAGGATTTGCAAAGCGAAAGCATGTTTCAGTGTCCATTAAACAAAATGTGGAATTGGTGCAAAAAATGGATAAAGGTATATCCGTCTCAAAATTATGCAGTGAGTATGGCATTGGAAAGTCAACTGTATATGGCATAAGAAAAAGGAACTTGTTGAATTTTTTATGGATTCTGACACCTTACTTGCAATGAATAACAGAAAAATTGTTTGTTATGCTAAAAGTGACGGTCATGACAAAATGATGATTGAATGGGTTAGGCAGCATTGAAGCGAGGGTGTACCATCGATGGGTTCAATGCTAATGGCTCAAGCCAAAATATTTCATGAAGCGATGAACTTAAAAACTGAGTGCACATATTCGACAGGTTGTTTAACCAAATTTAAAAATCACCATGATATAAGGCATATAAAAATTTCAGGTGAAAAAGCTTCAGCTGATACTGCTGTTGAACTATTTGCAGATGAATTCGGTGAACTCATTAATAATGAAAAGTTATCTCTAGAAGAAATTTACATCTCTGATGAAACTGGTCTCTTCTGGCAATATGTACCACGAAGTACCTAAGATGTTGCCAAGGCAGAAAAGGCTCCAACTGGTGTCAGTTTCCAAAGAGAGAATAAAAATTTAGCATGCACAAATGCATCCTAGCAAGTCAGGCATTGGGTGATGGGAGGGGCATAGGTTGGTTGAAAAGGGGCGCAGCCCCAGTCCACCTAGCCAGCATACGCTGGCCATAATGACGTAGCAGGACCGGCCTGTTTCACAACAAACGGTCACCCAGCAACCCGGCTATATCCCAGCAAAACTAACACTAAATCCAAAAGAAAATTTAAACTAGCAAATTAAAAAAAAACACCAAAAGACCAAGTCCGGGCACCGAGCAACCCCCAAAAAAAAATTTAAACAGAGCAAAATAGTAACAACGGCTGGAAGAAAAACCTTCAGACCCAGACATCAACACAAGCGAACATAAAAAATAAAAGTAATTGCTATAAACAAAATAAATGTCACATAAAAGAACAAACTCATATACGCACGCCATTAGAAACTCCATCCCCTAACCTATGCCTATCTGATCTCTATTTGTATTAATTACTTCCATCAATTTTTTCACGATCTTCTTTTTTACAGCAAGTTTCTTCTAGTTACCAAATAGAGGAATACCATACAATTTTCTTAAATTCTCAGTGAGTGCACAATCTTCTATGAAATGCTTAGAATCTCCTGTTTTATTACAATGGAGGCACAAATCGGATTCTTGAATTGGGAGGGGCATAGGTAGAGTATTTAATTTTAATGTAAGTTACAATACTTTGAGGTGAATAATTGAAGGTAATTCATGAAGTAAAATAATGCTGGCCCTTAAGTTAAAAAAAAAAAAAGGCTTTCAACCTTTTTTTATCTAATTTTAAACGAACAGATTGATAACAGTGCAAAGAGGCCACTTTTCAGTTGAACTTGAGTAGAAGATAGCAATTTGGCACAGTCAGTGAGGAATAGCAATTTTAGAAGATTGAGACATCCATCCTTCATGACGTGGGGGCGTGTCTGCGCCTTTTAGCAGGAGGATCATTCAGTCTACGGACATCGGAATAGTGCACACGATTAAATGCAAATACAAAGTAGCATTTTAAAAATCTGGTAGAGAGGTGTAACAGAGTAACTGGTCAGTGATAGCTGGCAAAGACTGTCTCTCAAACTCAGGAACACTGCACTTTTATCTAATTTGCATCCCTGGTGGGAGTTGATGAAAGTGGAAGTGATAATTTGGGGGGGGGAAGGATGATGAATGGATTAGTTAAGATAAAACCCTACAAATGTTTATTTTATTTAATAAGCTAGACAAAATAAGAAGACAAATAGATTAATTAACATATATCCATATAAAGGTTTATTTTGTTTTATTAAACATAAATTTTTTAGGCATTATTGTTTTTTTTGTTTTAATACTCTAATTTTGTAGAGAGAGTTTTTTTTTTTTTTTTTAAATTTTTTATTTACAGTTTTGTTCTTCAGGTTTCGCAATTTTCATATTTAGAATTCTCATTCAATAGTTTGCTGAAATCTTTTCATTCTTAATAAGATCTGTCACTTTAGTCAGTATTGGTGGCAATATTTTCTGACTTTAATACCATAGTGCATATTTTCCCAACCATTAATTGATTAATGATTAGTGCATTGCATTGAAGACTTCAGTTATGTCATATGTAATTAGCATTTATTGTCTTTTCTCCATATTACATCAATCATGAAAATTCACAGCTCTTGTCTATTAAAGCAATACTGCTTTTTTTTTTTTCGTGTGTGTGTTTTGGTATACTTCCTTGGGACCTGGCTTCATTAGTTTGATTTGGCCTTCTTCCTAACACAACTATGTTTTTCACTGAATCTATGGTTGCAGATAACTGCGATAAGTTTAAGGAACATATCTATTATCCTTGTATATTGGATACTACTATATCAATGTTCAAAAAGCAAAATGCCTCAGTGGTTATTGAAAGGTTATTATTGTGTTCAATAGTTAATTTATAAGGGGTTCGATATGTGAATGTTTCATTATTCAGAATTGTTGATAATATTGCTAGAATTAAAATGGTACATGATTTATTAAGATAATTTTAAAGCATGCTAAAATTTTATATTAATATAGTTTTTTTATACTGTTCTTCATGTAATAAAGTTATAAATATTTTACAAACTTCTCTTTATATTAAATATCTATAGATATTAATTAATTTTTATTGGGTTAGTAGTCAAAATAATTATTCTAAGCTTCTTTTAGACTATAAAAATATGTGCCGTCATTAATAATAAAAATATGTGCCGTCATTAATAAATTCATTTGTTTTACTTTTATAGGTTTGCAGCATAATGGCACTCTTAATGTAACATCAGCTGATATGAATGGCCCTGTGCCTTCTACGTTAACTAAAAAAGTAGATTATTTATTAATACTTGCTTGGGCCTTTACACTATGTTGCATAGCTTTTGGATTCATAAAATCATCATTTTGCCAGCGCATTGTCGATTTTTTGAAAAATACATGGCAGGAAGCTGCTGCAGCTCAACATGAACATGAAGACTGATTGTTGTCATTAATGTTGTGATAAAAACTTTTTGATAGTGATGTTGGATTGTTTTAAAAATGACTGGAACTTTCTTGAGTGTGAGACTGATGTATTCTTATGCCTTTTCATGAACTGATGTAATATTTTCTTTCAAGAAGATCTTTCATTTGTTTTTTATCAGCAGGAGATGTTTTTCTCACCTTAGTTTTAAGAGGTTGAGAGCTGTTTAGAAATTTTTTAAAAAACATTTGTTCATGCATTAAGAAGTGTCCCACTGAACATTAAGAAATGTTCCAAATAGAAGTTGAAAGTTTTCTCTTAATGTATTAAAGATTATTATTTTTTGTTTGTGTGTTTGTTTAATGTTTTGTAATGTTAAAAAATCAAATATAAAGCTCATGATTGTGTATATAATGTACAGATTACAGATATGTATAGTTACTGATTTATTTTGATGACTATTGGTTTATAATTTATTAATCAAAAATCAGTCATAAATGAAACCATAAATTTACTTAAATAAAAGTTCTGGTAAAAGTATTTACTCATATAATTTTGCCTCCATATCCTCAATTTCTGTTAGTCATAGTTTGGAGCAACAGATTAAAAAGAAGGGATGGAGAAATATGCCACTTTAAGTTTGAAATGCAACTTGATGATTAATAGGTTGTGGCAAGGTAAATTATTGCAATTTATTCACATCCAGTTCTATCTGTGAATAGAAACAACATATTACTCATTTGATTATAATTAAGGACTCAAAATGCTCATTGTAAAGCTTTACATCTGTTCTCAGAATACCAGTTTCTAAGATTTCTGCAATTCTCAACTTGCAGCTCAGTTTAATGTCTATAAATATGTTAGCAGGGAATCATGGCTTTCAGTGGTCAAATAGTATTTGACTTGATTTTTCTTTGTTTCCATGTTCATAATTTTCCATTATATTTGCCTCCACACTATTTCTTTCATCCATTAATGTTATTTATTGTAGCTTTCATGCTCATTAAGTTTTCCATTAATAATAATACTGTCCATGCTTGGAAACTACCAGTGTGCTGTAGTGTTAGAAAAATGAAAGATTCGAATATGCCATGCTTTGAAACAGTACATTATGCTGTATATTAAAAGAACTCCATTTCGTCTTTTGTAGATTAGGCTAAAATGTCAGATTTCTTTATTGTCATATACTATCATTTATATTGTATACAACACTCTTCATAAGTCCAGCAGAGACTAAGTATATGTTATATTTGCATTAATATAATAATTAATATATAGCACTGCATTGTAAATTTAATTAATACTGATAATGTCTTATTCTGCATTTTAAAAATTAATTTTAATAATAATTATGTATACCTTGTATTACTCTTATTACATTAATAGTCATAATGATTTTTTACTTGCATATTTTGTGTAATGTGGCATTTGCTGTTGTTTGCAGTTTTACATAGTTGCAGTAAATCTTAGATTGTATTATTTTGGATATGGAGGCAGTACTGTATTTATCTGTTTATGAGTAACAGTTTTGTCAGCTATATGTCTTTATCTCTGGTATAGAAGTTTTTCAAAGTTTTTTTCTCATGATTGTCTATTGAGACTTAAAACACTATATTAAATCTAAATTTCATGTGTTAGATGACAGACAAAATGTGACAAATTTCTACTAATTCAGAAATTCAGAAAAGAGGTACATGTTTCATCTTTTAGATAGAAAATTTTTAAAACTTATAAGTTTTTCTGATTCACATAAATCTAAGGAGAAATAAAGAGTAGTTTGCATTCCATTTCAGATTTTAGGTGAAACTTGTATCTGGAATTATTTGAACATGTTATGCAACTCCAAATAGGATTACTTGTCTCATAAGATTTTAGTATGTTACTTTTTATTTCACCTGATTGTTTGTATCTGTTCTAAAGCCTTTTTTAATCTATTCTAGCCTTTTTTTTAGAAAAGCCGTCATATTTTTTGAAAAGTACATTGTAGTATTCACATGGTAAATCAAATTGTTTTATAAATTTGATTGATATTGAATATTGTGTTTCATTTTAAGTATTTATTAATTATATGTATATTGCCTACAATTTCTTTGCTATGACATTTTTTATTTAGAACTAAGTATTTAATTCATAAGATAACTGAGGTGTATAAGTAGACTATCTAATTTATTGACATGTGCAAATTATGATAATTAAAACTTCACTAGGAATGAAGTATTTGTAGAATCATTTCATGTTTTGTTATTTAAATATTATTTATGATACATATTATTGATATAGTTTTTTCTGTGTAGACATGATCTGTTTTTAAGTAAAAGTAATTATTGTGTTTTGCCATTTATATTATTGAAATGAAAAATTCTTTCCTTGGTAATGAAAAATATATGTCGAAATATTTTTCCCTCATGTTTAAAAAACTTAAGACTCTTCTTATATTGCATAATGTATGTTGATGTGAAAAAAATTTCTTCATAATGAATGTTATTAAATAAATAATAAAAGAAAATTACATTGCAAGAACTGTATTTTATTTGAATTCCCCCCTCCCCCCTTAAATAAAATCTTATCCGTCATATTATTTGAAAAAAGAATTTACAGTATACTTCAAGTGGCCTCCTTGTATACACTTCCAGTCTGCACTTAATTGAAAAAATTAATACATTTTGTATGTACTAAAAGTATTTATTTATTTACATATAAAGGTATAAAAAATAAATTCCTAAATTTTTAAAAATATATTTTATATAAAACTTAACTGCAATTTCATTTGTTTACAAGATGTAATTTAATTTATGTGTGTATATATATATATATATGGCATTCATATTTTTATTTTATTATGTATTATTTTATGTGCCTAATAATCTCACCGTATTTTCTTTCCAGGTTTTGCAGTGTGAATGCAACAATGTTGGAGCTGCTGTCATTTTATATCTATATAATTTCGATACATAATATCTAATACATTAAAATATTTTGCTATAATTTATAATAAAGATGACACTTAAAATTAATTTAGCATTAATTTGAAATTTTTTTAAAATCTAAATTCTCTATGTTTGGGCAAGGTATGTTGCATTTTAATGATACCACTTGCTTCCAATTAAAAGTAAAAGTCTACATGTATTGCAGGAGTAAATTTTTGATAATAATAGAGGGTGGTCAAAAATTATTGAGCACATTTCATGTTTGGGGAGAATAATAGTAAAATGAGGTTACTGTTTTCTTGGGAAGACAAATTAAAACAGTTTTACACAACAAAATTTTAAACATTAAATAACTTCCACATAAGGCAGTACATAGCAGGACAACATTTCACAAGACAAATTGCATCAGTCTGCAAATGGCTACCATATAAGAAAATGTGTGTTTTGTGGTTCCATGAAAGCAAATCCATTGTAATCGTTCAATGACATTTTCATTTAGAATACTCAAATTGTCATACTCCAAGTAAGGAACATAGGAAAAGCACTGGTAGGCCATCTATCTCAACTGAGTATGTTGATAACATGAGGGAAGCTTTTATGAGAAATCTGAGTACATAGATTCATCGTGAGAGTTTGCTGATGGGAATCCAAAACAACTGTCGTGAGAATTTTGCATAAATGTCTCAAACATCATCCATACAAAATGCAATTATTGCACGAATTGTGTTTCTAGTTATGTTAACCATTGTAATTATCAGATCTCCTCATGCAGTAAGGGAAAAAGCAAGCAGTGGTCTGAATTATTTGGTGCGCACTAGCTGCAGATGAAATCTTCAGAACAATTTTCTTCATCAACAGACGGTGACAAACGTTGACAAACTCAATTTGTATACTTTGGCCGAAAATTGTCTTTCAACAAGACTGCACTCCACCCACACTGGGATCCCAAAGTTCGAATGGAGCTGGACAAAACATTTCCTGATTTTGGATTGGTCATGGGAGGCTGATAATATAGCTGCCAAGATACCCCGATATTAAACTCCTTGACATCTTCTTTCAGTTGTATGTTAAGGGCCGAGTGTATACAACTCCAGTTACGAATATCGATGACCTAAAACAAGGAATCACTGAATTGATTAGAAGAATATCTGCTGAAATGCTGCAAAACACATGGCATGAAATTGAATATCAGCTGATTATTTTGCATGCCACAAATAAAGCTCATGTAGTTATTTAATGTTTAAAAAACTGTTGTGTAAAACTGTTTTAGATTGTCTTTCCAAAAAAACAATAAAGATATAAATACCTCATTTTGTTCTTTTTTTCTTCTTCCCAAACGTGAAATGAGCTCAGTTATTTTGGACTACCGTGTACATATATCTAATTTATTTCTTAACTATACAACTTCAATGACAATAAAGTTGTTAGATTTCTTTTAGGATCCTTCTCAGAGAGTTTTGTTTCTATTGCATTCTTTCAATGCTTTGATTTTGAGATACCACTTATAAACAGAGGTTAATAAAGTCATTTTTAAGTCCTAAGCAGAGCATTATTTCAGTGATTCTCAGTGCTTCCTTTTCTTATGTTTAAGAGGTGAGAAATGGGATAATGAAGAATTATTGAATTATTCTGAATACTGGGCCAAGGCCTATGTAGCTACCACATTCTGCTTGTAGACTAGTTGTACTGCCTGACTATAGATTGAGCTACATTAATTTTCATGCCTTAGTTTACTTTTAATGCCATCATGATTTCTAATTCATGTTTCAAATTTATTGCTTGCCACCAATGTGAAATTTGCTGCAATTTGCACTTGTTTTAACTATTTAAAATTTTTATTAATAGTAACTTGTATTTAACAGAAGTAAAGTTTATGTTATTTCAAACTCTATATTATGTATTTATTTATTATTTATTTTTATAAGTCTATATAAGTTTTAATAAATGTGCATTTAACTATATACATTTTGTGTACAAAGTTCAGATTTGTGAAAGTTTCAGTAATTTCCTTTTATATGCTTAACAAATAACTATTGCAACTTAAGTAAAATATAACCTACTAATATCTTATTTCTAATTTAGTTCTCTATCTATTTTTTAATGGCAAAATTTGCTTAGACCATTTAGTTTAAATATAATAAAACCTTCAATAATAATTACTAAGGTGGATCCTGAAGGTAAGAAATTTTAATCAAATTTATTTAGTTAGAGCTTTTTTTCAGTAGTTAGTTTCAAATATTGTTTGTGATTAAATTAATTTAAGTGATACTTTTAATGTCATAACACTTCATATAGCAGAAAAAAATTTCTTTTCTTATAAATATCTGATAAAGATTAAATATTTTTCACCTTTTAAGAAATATGACTTCTTACTAATAATGAAATAGAATTTAAAGTATAATTTTAATGTCAGATCTCTAAAGTATTCATAATTTAATCAGGCAAAACTGATTTTTCTTGGAATACAGGATGTTATTATTAATATAAATTTATATGCTTAGATGCAAACTGGTTTTGATAATTTTTCTCATGTATTTAGAAAATATTGTAAATTACAATTTTTAATCTCTTAAAAGAGGGAAAAGAAAAATCATATTTAATTTTATAAATTGATTTTTACATTCAAGTCTTATAAATTATTTTCAGTAACATCTTCTTTATCTGGAAGTGCTTTATAAATTTTATTGCAAGAGATAAACAATCATTGTAATTATCAGTCAGTTTTCATTACAGATAATATTTTTCATGTATTACAGAAACTTTCTCAGCAGAATTATTGTTATATTAATATTTGGTTAAACAAATGATAAAAATTGCAATCGATTTTAATAAATTTCCAAAATTTAATTAAAATACTTTACCTTTTGGTATAGTCTCATTTTGATTATTTTGAATTGTATAGGAAAAGAAAAAATTTTTTAATTGTTAAAAGAAAAATTTGAATTTTAAAAATGCAGTTTGTTAAAGATAATTATTTGGGCTTAAGTCACATTTATTTAAATTTTTTTGGTGTTGGGATAATATGATAAAAAAAAAAAGATGTTTTTATATTTATGTAATAAATAGGTTAGTCTAGGACATTTAGCTAGAATTTCTTGAGAATAATTAACAATAATCCCCTCGTTTCATTGCAGAATCTTGTGCTTTGTGTTCGAATTTGGTTACTGAAAAAAGAAAAATATATTTATAATTTTATTTCATTTTGATAAGACACAGTGTAGTATATTTTTAGATTTTTCTGGCTACTTCAGTGTTATTTAATGTGTATTTTAATAAAATATTGACTTCAGCTTTCTTCTAAACCTTATTGAAATATCAGAATTGCAGTGACACTTTCATAAAACAGTTAATTTTTCTTTAATTTGAGATTACTGAAATTTCTAATAAGGAAAGTTTATTTCAATTTCATTGTTAGTGAATACCATCTACTTGAATTGTTAATTAATTGTCACAAGGCGGGTTTTGATATTTGACAACACATGATTGGGTTGTTTCTCATTTTTACTAAACGTATAATCAAAAGGCCAGTTAGAACAAGAATTTGTAATAATTGTTTTGCCTTTACTTGCAAAAAATAAAGTTGTACCTTGCAATGTATGCAGTATGTCCATGTGTGATTTCATATTTACAGAGATTTTTAGTTAAATAAAGGAACTTCACCTGATTATTATCCAATTCTTGAATCTTGTCTAATGAACCTGTAAATCTGTGTTTGAATGATTGTTTTTTCCTGTAACATTTTTATTGAGGTCTTTTTTTGGGGGGGGGAGGTGGCAATCGCATAAATTCTGCATGATATTCCTTATTAATTGATGTGAACCAGGCATTCAGCATATGAAGAAGTAAAATTCTTGGGCTAAGAATGTATCCATAAATCAATGAATTGCATCAAATGAACTTTTGTAAGTAAATTAAAAACATTTAAATTTTTTTTAGGGCCACGATATCCATGTGATGTTTGCGGGAAGGTGTACAGGCAAGTTGGAACTTTGAATCGGCATAAGCGAAACCATTCCAATTTGGTTTATAACTGCTGGTTGTGTGTCTCAAAATTCAGGAGAAAGGACACTTTAAGAAATCATGTTAGATCAGTCCATGGACAACAACCTGAAACAATTTTTGAAAATTTTGATAATTTCTTAGTTTCAGATGTATGTAATTCATAAAAAATATCCTGTGTTTGTTTTGCCTTTAATTTGCTGAGTGTTTAGCATGTGAAACTGAGCAGATAATTTTAATTAGTTATATATATAATATATATTCTTTAGTTTTCTTCTGAATTCTGAGTTTATTTATGTAGCTTTACAAAAATTTTTCTGTATTTGGAATTTCTTTAGTATTTTGCATTGAATATTGTGCCAGATATACAGGGTGCAGGGGTGATTATGTGATCCAGGGATATAGCCAGAATCTGGATTTTTTACTTTCTTAGATTCAGAATTGCCAGATTTGTCTCAAATTTTGTTTTAGAACAAATATATCTTCTTTAGATTACATAAGTTTAAAACATGATGTAATAAAGTTCAATGAGAGGTCAAACATTTTGTATGAGCAAAAAATGTTTGGATTATGTATAAAAGTCCCCCCCTCATTTTAATTGTACAGAAATTGAGGGGGTGACTGATATTGCAAAGTTTTGTAAAGTATTATAGCTGAAAGAAGGTGGAGAACAGAAATATTAAGAATTGTCAAAATGGATAAAATCTATTTAACCATTGACATGTTGTTGAAAATTAATTATGTGGGTCATATTTTGACAAAATGTACAGCATCCTTGGTTACTGATAACCTAGACTGTGAAATATTATTTATTATTACATAAAAATACAAGTGAAGTTTTAGGGTTAGAAAAACCCTCTCAAGGCCTTATGGATAAAGATTTTAGGTATAATATATTGAGTAACTTAACAATAGTCTTTACATTCCATGAACCATTCTCTTCCTTCTAGCAGTTTCTCAACTTCAATATCTGTTAGTATACATTCTTCAAATTCTAATCTAATACTTTAAGAGCTAAGTGAAAAGCCATTGTCTACCTCAAAACTGTTTTGCTGATTATACTGAAGATTTAGTTATAACTAAAGAAAAATTATAAATGCAGCAGTTCTCAGAAATTGCCCACCCCTCTCTCCAGCCTTCAAAAAGAAAAGCAAATTAGGAAGTATATTTTAAAATGTTGAGAAGTCAAAAAGCTAGACAACTGTGTGAAATGATGCAGCAACACATAAATTAACTTTTAATAAATTATATATATTTATATTTTTTGTTTTGTTGATTAAACTGCCAGAAAACATCTGTGTATCCTTTGTATGCATATATTCCACATTAATATTCGGAATTATTTAAAACTATGTCAGATTTTTTACTCCACAATAGTTTTCAGGATTTTAGAATGGGATTGCAATCATCCCTGAAGATGTTTGCTAAATACTGGATGCATTTCAAAATTATGTTAAAAAAATTGTAGAGAAAGAAAATATTTTTATTCATTAACAAAGTGTAATTACGAAAGTTAATAATTTCACCATGTGTTCCTAGTGCATTCAAGCTACACTTGATTTCCTGCCAGGTGTTAGTAAATGTGAGGAGTTAAGGAATGAATGGCAGAGTAATAGTTGTGAAATGCTTTTCTCAGTTCCTGCAAATTAGTACAAGTTATCTATGAACATAATCCTAAGGGAAAAAATTCCAGTGGAAATATATCTGGAGAGTGAGGAAATTCTAGAATGGGATTTGTGCAATCAATCCATAATATATTTGTTTGGCAGATGCATATTTAAGGAATTATGTTCACATATTAATCAATGTTTCCCATGCAGTCCTATTAAAAAAATGTCTTATCTTTTGATCTGAGATGTAGCAAAAAATTTTTAATGTATCTAAGTAGATGTCACCATTGATGCTGTTTATATAGAAGAAAAAAGAGGCAATCATTTCACTTCTTGCCAAGGCATGTATAATAAATTATCGTTTAAAATCATGTAGCAGTTTAATGTTGAATTCGTCATTAAATATAATGTTACTGAAAAAGTTTTTGTTGTTTTTATATCAGTTTCATATATTGACAGTAAATTTGTATCACTAATTATCATCATTATGCCCTATTGAATTATATGCATGAAGTTTTAATTTCTTGTGCGGTATCTTGTGAACTATCAGTTTTAGATGCATCATTCTGAACAGATTTTCATGGATTTCTCTGGAAACTGTCATGTGCATGGTCAGCCATTTTGTTGCTCATGGTAGATCTACCTTTTCCTTTGCAATATAACATGAAGCCAGTTCCTTTAATTTATTTCATCCACCATTTAATTAAATTCATTGACAGAGAATTTGAACCATATTCTACATAGTACCATGTCTAAAGTAGTAAGTGTAATCTTTTATTTATTTGTTTTTTACATAATTTTGAAATGTGTGGTAAGTTTTGGAAACCCTGTATATTTATATATTTATGAATTGGCAAAAGCAAAGCTGTGATTTAATTAATAAATAAAAGGTACTGTGTATATCTGTATATCATTGAAAAAGTATTAAAATGAGAAAATAGGAAAGATTGTAAAATCCTGGACTAATTTATTAGGGAAAAGACATAGTAATGTCATGCATATGTACTGTAGTGCATATATCTGAAATATTAGCTGTGATTTAAATTAAGCCTTGGATTAATGTTTGTTCTAAAGGAAAAATGTAAGTTTCTAGTGAGACAGACATAGAAGACTGTAACAAAGTTTCTGTTGAGATAGATTCTTCTTTTTAGGTGCAAAGTTATTCCAACTTGACAGAATTTATCTAAAAGTTTTCTTTAAAACAAATTTCAATCCGTCATTGAATTTTGCTCTGATTTTTTAAAATTTCAAATTGATTTGCTTCCTTCCCACTTAAAAACTATAATGATATTAAATTTTAATTTGAGGGGAATTTCTAAATTAGTTATTTATTTTTAAAGAAATGAAAAAATAGTGTATTAATATAGACTTACTGGTACCACTTGGAAACAAATAGCATTCATTTGTTACCTACCTTTTCTAGGAGACAAATGAATGTTGTTGGTTTCAGACAGTCTCTAAAAATAAATTATGCATATAAAATGATTCACTGGGTCTTCCTCCACCCATAATAATTGTGTCTTAAGGCTATTGATGGTAAACTTGTGATTTTAAAGTCGTTTCATTAATACTTATTTCATCAAATTCAGTTTAATCTGCTAATTTGTCTTAAATGTGTATAATTTACATTTAATGGAAAATACATCTAACAGAAAGATTTGACTTTTAGATTTCCATATGAATCTGTTATTCTTCTGTCACAATTTAAAATATTTTTTAACTGTTAAATTGTGTTTAATTAAAAAAATGCTTTTGCATCTCTAGTAGTCTATATGGTTTCTATTGCCAAAAAGAAAAAAAAAAAAGAACTGTATTTTTGTTAATTCTTTCTATTGTAAATCCTTTTTGGTGCAAGTGATGCTGTATGATTATATGTATATCTAGGAAACGTGATGTGATCCTAATTAGTTGAAATTGTTTGAAGTGTGATGCAATGTTTTTTGATGAAAGAATTTCCTGGTGTGATATGAGAGTCATATTTCAGTACATATCATAAAATATCTATATACAATGAGTTAATACATGTTGTAGATGTGTTGAAAGATTGAAAAGTATTTTATAACTATAAATCACATATTTTGTACATGTTTTCAAAACTTGATTGATGGCTGAATAATACAAAGTTTAGGAATCAATTTTGAGCATTCCAATGCATATTATTAAAAATTTGTAACTGTAAATAAATACAATTTTGTTTTTCAGAATGATAATTGTCCTATTGTAATTGTTGTGAAAGAATATATACTGTAAGGCGCAATGTGCTTCAATCACTAATGTTAATATGAGCCTAGATGAGTCTCTTAAAAGATGAAGAGTTCCTACTTAGTAATAAATCATGCTAGATTTATATTTTAATGTGATGTAAGAAACTGTTTTGTTTTCAAAACATTTTTGAGGAGAAGAAAAGTAGATTTGTCGCAATAAGTAAGGGATTGGATAAGCTATTAATTTATTGGGGATTAATAAATAAATTACTTCATTTAAGCAATTTGTTTCCCAGTTTTGAAAGGTGGATATGCTATTTTTATGTACATTTATTGTCTATTTATTAAACCATTGTGGCTTTTAAATGTTAGATTTTTTTGAGATATAAGAACATTCTAAATTATTTTGCAGTTAAATTGATATTAATTTCTTCTTTCCGTTATGTCAGTTTGGTTTGCAGATATAATCACAGGATAATTTTGCTTTTGTAAAGTGGGGAAAACTGGCAAAGGAATCTGCATAAGAAATGCATAAGACCAGGTATAAGGTATCTGCAGGTTAGGATTAATAATGTTATTTCTGGTGAAAGTAAAATATATTAAATATGTGTTCAAATACATGTTATAAGTATTTGATATGGAATATAAATATATTTTCGTAAGCATTCAATCATTTGTAAGTATTCAGTCAAGAATAATAATCTGTTTGTTAAATATATATAAAAATTTATTGGTTGAAGTATAAAATAATTAGAGCGAATCTTTAAGTGACTAAGCATTCATAGACTATTAATTAATTGTGCTCCCAATCTTCAAAGCATCTCTTACTAAATAATTCTTTTTAATTACATTAATGAGAGTTTTTTTAATTTCTTGAGGTTTATTAATGTGATAAGTAATATATTATTTGTAAATTTGCTGACTAATATCACAGTAATAGTAATGTTATTAATCTGCCTTCATATAAAGAAGTTTTTTATTTAAAATTATAGCTTCCTTTTAGCATGAAAAATATTTGTACCATATTCTACTGAAGACTTAAGTTGATTTTTCTATATGTTATTTCACGTTGTAGAAATTATTTGTAGTATTTTTGGATTGTATATAAAATTGTGTTCTTCCCTTTAAAATAGATTTTTGAAAACTGTTACCAATTTAGGCTGAATTAATCTTTAAAAAAGATTAATAATATTAATAAGACGATTTTTTAAAGATTAATAACATGATTTATCGCGTAAGGTTTTTATTAAAAGAAAAAAAAATATGTTTGGCATAGATGGTTTATATTTTATTGCTTAAATGCTAAGTTGAAAGAAACATATTTAATGAATTTTATCCCAAAGTCATATACCAAAGAACCTGCTTTAATAGACAGTTTTTATTAGCCAGTATTTCTGATTAACAGACTGTTCCGGAATCTTTAGATCTTGAAATAGGAGATCAGCATGCCCCCATTCAGCGACATCTTGGACCTATGAGTGTCTGCTATGAGAAGTTCAGTTACGTGTGGGTTGTTTAATATTCTTTCCCTGAGAACATTTTCACCTTCAAAATTTCAGGCTTTGTATGTGAAATAATTAGAGCTAATCCTTAAGGGACTAAGCAGATCATAGACTATTAATTAATTGTGATCACAATCTTCAAAGCATCTCTTACTAATTAATTCTTTTTAATTACATTAATGAGAATTTTTTAAATTTCTTAGGTTTTGTAAATTTGTTGTCTAATACCGCATTAAATAGTAATGTTATTAATCTGCCTCCCTATGTATAATGCCAAAAATATGCGAACACTTCTCAATAATTCTGCAAAAGTCTGACTAAAAAATTAATCTGAAATATCAATAAAGTATATGGACTGAAATTAATTATATGATCTTGCATTATAATTGAAATTTGGTATCTCTTTTAACATTTCAGTTTTAGTATTTGCATTCAGTCTTTTCTTTCTTATGTGAAACCTGTAATTTTGATTAGTTGTACCATGTGTGTTATTAAAATTTAACTAAAGAATAGTTAATATATGAATATGTAAACCTACTTAATTAATTGGTATATAATTATCATTTACTGTAAGCTTGTTTAAAGCAATGATAATGATGATGTGTTTGAGTTTGTGCAAATTTCTTAATGTTTAATTATTTTTCTTGGAAATTCAAGTATTATTTCTATTATATTGACAGCATTCTGAATTTTGGATAAAAATTAATAAATAAAGTTGGTTTATGTTATTATTATTTTTTTTAAGTATGTGTATAAGAAATACTATTTGATGTTACTGCTTCTGTACTTAACTTTCTTTTATACATTTTTTTGTTTAAAAATGTGCAATATGTTACAATAAATAATAAAAGTGAATATTTGGATCTAATTTTGTAGCTTTCTTATCATATAATCTGTGGATATTTTGTGCAAGTTACTGCACAAATCTTGAAGTGATTGCAGTATGCAAGAATCGTACGGTAGCCGCATCTTTTTTAAAAGATCATAGTAGCCTTTATGATAAGGGTTTATTTAATTGCTGAAATTGTATACTGAGATCTGAGGTTTTCATATCAGGCAAAAACTCATTCTCAGGAGGAGAATGTATATAGATTTAATGTAACGTCTGTTGAGAATTGCAGGTTCTGTTAATTTTGAACCGTATGTTGAGGATCATGAAGATTTCCGCTAAATTTTACAACTCTTTTCCAAGGCTGGATCGAAGTCATTTTTGTAAATTGAGTATTTGTTAATTTAATAGCAACAGTAGTTGATGGGAATAAACGAGATGAAAGAGTTTTGATTGTTTTCCTGGACAAGAAAATGGTATAAAAATTAGTATCTGTTAGGTGGTTTATTATTAGAGGTATAGCTGGTGAAGATAGTTCTGTCTGAGTACTTATTAACGTTGTAGGTTTTGTTATTGCTGAAAAGTGGTAAACTTTAGGGTGTGTGAAGTTTGTGTCTGAATAAATTTAAGAGGCATTTTTGTTACTTTGATATTCTGCACCTCTTTTTGAGTGCTTCACTAAGAACATGTTCTTGCAAACGATGGACGTTCTCATTTACAGTTCTTGAAGCACAACGGCACGTGTTGCTACACGATCGACTTGGGAGCATCGTGAAAGTACGCCGCAGTCTGCATTGGCTCTGAAAGTATTTCAATAGATTATGGGCACATAGAACAATGGAGATAGCCTATGTTGATATGTTTAGGTAGCTTAAGTATGCCAAAAGTCAAGATAAGTTGCTTAGTGAGTTGATTATTGCGATCACGATGAATAGTGGTTAGCCCCACATGAGAGGTTCTACTACTGATGAGATGTCACGGTGGCATTATATATGCCTAAAATTAACGCTAATTGAATAAAATTTGATTGCTACTTTTTTTTTCTTTTTGATTCATTCAGCAAATTCCCAGACTGTATATTCTTGATGGAATTTACTTCACCAATTGCAAATGTGAAGATTTTATGGAAAAGAAAAGATAAAACATTCTAGAAAGATTCAGCAGAAATTCTATGATGACGAAAAAATTTGAATATGCAGATACATGTTGTTGATCGTGTTAGGAAGCGCTATTAGTTATATTTGAAAAAGGCCGGAATATAAATAGTAAGAACCACAGAATCGAGCACACCGAAGCAGACATCACACCATCCACCACAGAAACAGACAAGTGGGTACAGATTAGTAAACTATATAATCGTTATAAACGCTGAAACAGCTTTTGCCCTTAATAAATGCCTAGCAGAAGCTCCGATGCTTAGCGCTAAGCCAAAGTGTTATTTGATCAGCCAACTGGATAACGGAATTGGTACCCACCACACCTGTAGCTGAAGCAAAAGCCATAGCAGTATATTAGGAATAGTACCTTGCCCGTCAATTATTTAGACCCGATCAGGGGTTCCACATATAATAAATGTGTGTGGATTAGTTTTACTCACCATAGCAGACTAGATAAAGCTGGCTGCAGCGTTTCATGGGGAGTTCCAGCCTCCGAAGGGAAAACCTCAAAGAAAAACTGTATTGGAATCTCGGGTTGTAACACTCGTGCTAAACAAGATGATGATCCCCTGATAGGCTGGGATATCTCGGAATTACCACACTCAGTTATTCGACAGTTTTTATATTTTCACACATTCAATTCAGTTTTGGCATAAATTCGAGTGATTAGGAAGATTCAATAAGAAACTCGAAGGATTTGCTCTTGGTGATAAAACCTAAAATAAAACTGAGCAAAAAAGGTACGAATCTTACGAGACCGAAAGTTGATCTTGGTGTAAGAAGGCGAAAACATTCTTTTCAGTCTATAACATTTAAGATTATAATAAGATGTCCCTTTTAGGCACCTGGTCTTTTTCTCTTCCTTTTATTGGATTTTAAAAATGAATTATGCGAACTTTAATTTGATTAATCACTTGTTCAAAGAATATCTTGTATAAGCTGAAGTTTCTTTTTTCCTTGTATCAGAAAATCATCTTTCAGTTTCAATTTCGTCAATAAAAATAACAAAAGTGTAAAAAGATGTTTTTCGATTAAGTAAACAATGTAAAGTTTCTATTATTTTAGTGACTTGTTATTCAAATTTTTAAAATATTTAACTTAATAGGAAAACATTATACACCGTATCCGTAGGTCACTGGCTATTTATTCTAAATTAAATATTTTTACGCTTGCCTGATAGTGCCTGATGAGCATTTCAGTGATATCAAAGGTTTCAGAAAGCAAAACTAGTTGGTCCTGCTTATTAAAGGGCACCTTACTGCCTTCAGAGTAACAAGCAAACGACACACTGTCCAACTAGACTCACGGTCAAGGACACTCGGAGTGTCTGTAAGAATGCTTAAAGTCCTGCTTTTATATTAATTTCATATACCTGCTAATGACTATATTGAAACTCTCCTTAGGCATTTTAAGGACAGCGGGGTGTTAGAGGTTGATTTCCAGTTCTTATGCGCAAATTCCGTTAAACGTGACTTCAGATGTTACGCACGTTAGCTCATTGCATTTTAAAATAATTCCAAAATTTTTAGAATTCAGTTTTAAAAAAATTTACCTCGTAAGCTCTTGGAGACGACAGGTCCTTTTTCCTGAAGTTTTCTGTTCCCTTAACAGAGAACTTAGTTTTCTTTGTTTATTTTGTTACGGAATCAGTATGGCACGCTGTTATATTCGGGATTAAACAAAATATTTAACACTAAAACAAAAGTTCTTCACTTAATACATTCCAAAACAAAAGGTCCCTAAAGTTAAAGTTCAAAAGCACCTAGTTCAGAGTTTGTTACAGTTATACTCTAAGCTGTTGGTAACAAGCAAAGTTTTGCTGTTGGACGTTTCAGTGTTCCATTTCAGTTCGTATATGAACTACACTCACTCTATTGTGCTTACCGAGTACGTCTTTATAATGCGACCCAATTTCCGCTGTGCAAGGGAAATTTTCGTGCTTAATCAATACAGTATGTCGTGCTTCTATATATTTTGCAGTCTTGTATCACTTATGTTTAAGTTGCAGTGTTGAAAGGCGTTCAGAATATCATCTCTAAGTGTTGAAAAGTGAATATCATCTCTAATATATCTAAGTGTTGCAACATTCGCTCTAGAGTTCTCCATCTGCCCAGTCTATTGATTTTATTACCGAAGAAATTTTGTTCATGCGCTGAAGTCAATGCCTTCCCTGTAATAAAATGTCATAGGATAAGAACAGAGAGATCGTTAAGATCGTTTGACAAAGCGCAAAATGAGGTCTGGAATTTAGATAGGCCTCGGCCTGCGTTATGTATTAGTATTGCAAGTTCTTCTTACGTAAGACTTGTATTCTCTGCTATACGTTGTAGATGGGATTTCGGGGATCTTATCCAAGCCTCCCAAATACCACCCGAATGTGCGCTTGAAGGTAGGTTGAATAACCATTGTATGTTTTCAGAAGCTAAAATAAAAATGATGCGGAACCTCTGTTAACCAAAGCTGTATTAACCGAAGTCTCCATTATTCGAGCCGGCAATCAATTTAAAGAAATCATTGGGAATGTTGTAATATTAGAATGGGTACACGATAGTTAGTAATATTCTCGAATTTCATCCGTAATTGATCTTTTGGCTTGTCTTATTAGTATTAGGTTATTTAATAGTCTCTATAGTATAGAGTCTACATTGTGCAGTACGATAAAAAGTGGAGTTTACATGCATTAAAAATGAGCAGCGCCAACATTGACACTTAATCCTTATATATGTTTGAAAAGATAAAGTGATGGTGTTTCGGAATGGATAAATGTAGCAAACAGCGACACAAATGTTCACGTTTTGGGTGACGAAGAAGTCATTAGCAGCATAGATCCGGAAAACAATAAAAGTTGCAATAACACTGAAATGAAAAATGTGAAAACTAGCCACGCTGAAATGGTCTTGGTTTATTTTGATTGTGTCAGTGCACATAATGGCTCTTCGCTTAAAGGCAGGGAATTCTTTGTAAAAGACGTTATAAGGAAAATTGGCTCATATAACTGGTCGAACTTCCAAGATCTTTTGTTGATTAAAAACTCTGAAGGTAAGAAAGCTGGTTGAACAAAAATTGTCACATGTTAACTAATAGTTATAAGACTGCTGCAAAGAAAATGTTAGCATAGTTTTAAAAAAGTACCTCATAAATATGCATGTACGAAATTTGATAAAATTTGACAGTCTGAGTGCATTTTGATGGCGTTTTTGTTTATTCCAGAATATTTATGAACATTGTCTTTTAAAATCAATATGCACTTTTTGAAGCTGGTTTCATTAGACGCCAGGATGATATCCATTCTAGGTCGAGCGGAACTGAATGTCATCCTAATGAAAAGGAAAATAAATAAATGAAGGTAAAATAATAATAATTACTCTGAATATATTTTGCGAGACATGTCCCAGTAATCCTAAGAACAGCAAGCGACGTACAACATCGCGCATGATCTCAAGCAGCACTTCTTGAATGCTCTTAAGTATTTTAAACAATACTGAAATAGTATATACAAATGCGCATTAGAAACCAACACAGAAAACACGCAATAATAAATTTGATAATACGGACAAACTATACAATATATGTGATAAATAAGAAAAAATGATACAAAATACATAAAATTAGGTATATATATGGTGCATAAAAATAGTATATAACTAATGAAAGAAAATGTATAAATATGAGAAAAGAATCAGCTTTACTGGCAATAAGAAATTCTGGCATACACGGAAGCACGGTAATTAACAACTCTTTCAGTGTAAGCTGTGCAGCCTTTTTGGAGAGTGTGTGTTCTCTGTCCAAGCCATCTAGGAGACAGGTGTCCGAGACAGACTTGAGATGGTGGTCCCGAATAAAAAAACGTAGTACAGAGTGCGTCAGAAAAATGCATACACACTTTGCACTGTCATAGAAAATTTATTTTCCAACCTACAAGATTAAATTTCTGTGAAAAGTAAGGCTATAGTCCAGTATGAAAAAAGTATACTTTCTGATTAAATTGAATGTTTCAAATGGTGTTTAAAGTAACTGTTGAAAATGGTGGCCTTCAGCATCGGCATTTCTGAGTACGAGTCACGACTGACTGCGTACTTCGTACCAAAGTGCCAAATGAGATTTTTGCGCACACCGCTTGAATCTCATCCCAAAGTGTGTCAAAGTTACGTGGTTTGCAACAGTACACCACATCTTTTACTGTGCCCCATAAAAAAAACTTAGCAGTCTAATGTCTGGAAAGCGTGCAGGAAACTCGTTTGGTTCCCTGCGTCCTATCCAATGGCCGGTACATTTTGTTCCAGGTATGCTCACACATCACTATGATAGTACTGAGGAGTGTCATCTTCTTGGTAATAAAACTTGGCATTGTTGTGTCGCGAATTCTGTGTCGCAAAATTTAAGTGTTTTTAGTCATTTAAGTAATTAATTATTTAAGTATTTTATTTGTATTTGTATTTGATTTTTAAATTTGAAATTATAGAGCGTAATGGATATATATATATATTTTTTTGTAAGGAGTGTATTTAAAAGCTTTAATCAATTATTTTTCCTTCAACGGTTCAATTTTCTAACGAGAAAGGGGAGCGTCTTTTAACGGGAGTAACATCTGTGGGAATAGCCTTTTAAGATGACAGTTGCAACTTGGGCAGTATATCGTTGTTTCCCTTGTCTTTTGTTACGAAGTAGTAAACTGGATATCGTAACTGGCTCCCCGCTATTCACTTACCCTTTTAGCTGTGCGAATGTTGCCCATCTTACTCGGAAGAAAGGGAAAGGTTGTAAATTGGATATTGAAAGGGGCAGTTTTTTGTTGTTTCTCCTTAGATTTTTCGCTTGTTAGGAAGAAGGGTCGAATTTGTAGTCTCAAGTTTTCTCAGGTGTTAGGTTTTTCAACCGGTAATTGTAGACAATGACTTTGTTTTGATTCGTTCGAGGGGTTTGAATTTGTCCTGTTAAATTATATTAAAAGTCCCGGATTGGCAAGAATTTAATTTTATGTGTTAGGTTTGACCAGTAATGTTTAATGGGAGGAGAAAGTTTTCCGAGTTTTCCTCGGTTGTTGCTCGAGTGTTGAAGTTAGAGAGAGTTTTTGAGTTTGGATATAGAGAAGAGAATTAGCAGAGAGGGCTTTTGGTCCTGCGGCCGAGCTTTTACCCTTGCGTGTGGCTCGCGCTTGCGATGCTGCCGCTGTGTGCGTCGGAATGTAGGAGACGGCTGTGTGATTTTGAGGGTGAAGTCAGTTTTTTTTTGTGTGGAGTTTTGGAGTTTTTTTAACACGCGACATCTCGAGAGGAGAATCTAGAGAGAAAGGGAATTTGCTCGGCGGCCGAGCTTCGCCCTTGCGGGCTGGCTTGCTCCTGCGGTCCGCCGAGGCAAGTTGAAGAAAGATGGAATTGTGATAGAAGGTTTGGAAGTGCATTTGTGTTGGAAGACAAGAGCTCTGCGCAAAAAAAATATCGCATCGCTTCTTCTTCATCATCTTACTCGGAGAACTGTAAATAGTTAGTCTCATAGTGTTTCTGGTAGAAGGTTTAGACGTGCGTTTGTGTTGGAAGACAAGAACTCTGCACAAAAATATAGCATCGCTTCTTCTTCATCGTGTTATTCGGAGAACTATAAATAGTCATTCTCAAAGTGTTCCTGATGGAAGGGTTGGAAGATTTTAGGACGTTTCCAAAAGCTTCCCTGATGAAGAATTTTTGATGCATTCGTTTTAGATGACAAGAGCTCTGCACAAAAACATCGCACCGTTTCATCTGCCTATCGTTTTTCCTTGAACTGTAGTTGGACGCTCCCTGACGTGTTGTGACAGTAACATGATCCTCACTTATGAAAAGTTGTTTTCGAACTGTGAGTGAAATATTTTAATTATTCTTGTCTCTATTTATTTGTGAAGGATTAAGATTTTTTCTACTTAATTAGTGAATTATCTTATATTTTATTGGTACTTTTTTGTAGTTGTCTTAATTAAATCTTCCGTAACGAGTAAAAAAATCATTTGATAATAGATAAAATTACGTGTCTTAGAAGAATTTAAAATTATTGTCAAAAATATGAATTTATGTTTGTCAAAAATATGAAATTTATGTTAATTGTAATTTTCTGTGTTAGTTTAAGTGAGATTCAGTTTGAATAATTCATTTAATGTTCTAGTTATTCTAAGTAATCGTTATTATGTTAAACTGCAAAATTTTATCTTGATAAATGACTCTAGAAGAAAATTTAATGTAGACTATTAATTGCTATTGTATGTAAGGGTAGTCTAGCCAGCTCTCCCATAAATTTATCCTAGATATTAATAAATGAGTTTAATTTTATGTTATTACTTGCATTTGTATTTTTTTTTTGTGTGTGTGTTACGTAGTTGGTCTGTTCACTCACTTCATTTGTTTGAGCAGTAAGGCTTTTAAGAAACGTGGAGATTTTGCTTGGGGTATTGTACAATGTTTATTCATTTTAGGGTACTCACATCGCGCCCTGTTTTTAGCAAATATGTACTAACCACATTTTATTGAATATGTGAATGTTTGTTTTAGGTGCCAGGAAAGTTAAAACTAGTGCTTGATTTTCAGTAATGCAACTGACTGATTGGTGTTAGAATATTTCTTCTCTGGTGCTTATGAGGTTTTGATTTAATGAATATGAACTTGTGATTCTTGAGTTAATTTTAGAGATGAGTGAATTTTTAGAAAAGTTTTGGTTGAGAATTAGTATTCTATTCTACCGAGTACCAGAGAAGATTTATTCCTGCTTCCTTTTCAGGTGAAGATTTCTTGAGGTGAATTTGCTTTGCTTTCTGTGAATTAATTGATTTAAGAAAAAGTTATATTTAATATTATTTTGAGCTGAGATCAATCAACCAGTTCCTTCCCTCCGCTTCTAACTAGAATTGATTTTAGTACCAAGTATTTATTTTAGTTTTAGTTTGTTGCGGCACCAAGAGAGGTTGAGTAAGCAGCTAAATTAAAAAAATTAAGAGAAACCTCGCAAATTTTAAAATTCAACAGCATTACCCTACATGCAAAATGGCAAGGAAAATGGAATCAGCAAGCATTGTTAGGTACTTTTCTCCAATTACAGTACCTTAAAAACAGAAAGGCCCAACGAGTACCTTAGGAGACAAACCACACCACACAAATTCATAATTTTTTCAACAGTAATGTGGGGATCATCTTCAAACCCAGTACACACACTTATGCCTGTTAACAGCTCCATTCAGTTTAAATTGTGCTGCATCCGACCAAACAATGCTACTTATAAATCCCGGTTCACGTGTAAACATCTGCCCCCATTCACAAAATTGTACCCGACACCACTCAAGACCTTACGTCCCTCAACTTTGTTATGGGGCACAGTAAAAGATGAGGTACACTTTCGTTAACAAGTAACCTTGACACGCTTTGGGTAGAGATTCAAGAGGTGTGTGCAGAAATCTCATTGGACACTTCGTTGCGGAGTATGGAATCAGTTGTGACGCGTACTCAGATATGTAGAAAGCCCCTATTTTGAAGATTTACTTTAAACACCATTTCATTTTCATCCAAACTGAATGTACTGAATGTATAACATTCAGTTTGACAGGAAAGAACATTTATTTTTCAAACGGAACTATAGTGTAACCTTTCCTAGAAACCTAATCTTGTAGGTTGAAAAAATAAATTTTCTACGACAGTTCAAAGTGTGTATACATTTTTCTGACGCACCCTGTATATGGCTTCATTACTTTGCTTCTACTGTTTTGATTGCACATTGATAGTTTATATTAAGCTAATCAGCAAACTTATAGCTATTTACGAGTTTTCATAGGTGTAAATTCATCTATAATTATCTATGGTACTTCATTTTTTACTAAGTCACACAGGGAAGGGGTGTACAGCTTTTAATCCTATTTGTTAATATAAATTGCTGGTTATTTTCTTTTACGAAAATTACTTAAGGCTCACTCAGAAATATGACTGATAATCATTAATTGTATGTTATGCATACCCACTACACACGTGACAGCGTAAAATAAACAGCATCTGTTATCAATGGATTTATTCATCTCTTTTTTACTGTTTTTCTACTTACTGAATTTCCTCATTTGCTCCATATTGATGGTTATTTTAATGTCGACCTACATATGTATGTTCCATTAACACGAAAATCTCTTGCACGTATACATATGTACATGAATATATTGCATGTACATATTGAATAAATCAATTTTTCATCGATTAAATTTTTTTATGACATTTCCTACCTCGAAGATACATTTTGCGCGAGCTTATATTGAATGGAATGAGACTGCAAATGGGATTTCAGAGGTTGCATATTTTTATTTGTTTTACTTCCCACACTGGTAAAATACTGTTTCATTTACAATATCATACTGAATAACTTCAGGCACGCATGTTTTGTAAAATCCTTGATTATACTGAAGTATGCATAAAATGAAGTGTTAAAATTTAATACTAATTGATCAATGGTTTATGCTAAAACATATTGAAAGAAGAATTATTGGACAGTATTCAATGACAAACCACAGCTGACGAAAATCGGCAAGTCGAATTAAAGAAAATAAATTTGAATTTCTTTTTTTGCAGAATTTCTTCCTTTCGCAGATTTAGAAATTCAAGGGAGTTTTTTTTACTTCAAAATAAGGACATGAGAGCATGCATTTTTTATGCTTTAATATAAAGTCAGAAAATGTCATGTAAATCTCTCTTCCCCCCTCCGAAGCAAAAAAGAATTCTGAATTGGCAAGCTTTCGAAGATAAATTTGTATTTTGAACTCTGTCCAACTTCTTCCTCCACTGCTATGTTAAAATGCAAATATCGACGAAACATTGTCACAAAGAAGATCAAGAGACTGTATAAAATGACGACACTCGGGAAGGGATATGGGGAATATTAATCTCCTCACAACCCAGAAAAGGGCACTTGGGCGTAAGACGGAATTGTAGTCGAAAGAGAGCAGTGGGGACAAGAATGAGGAAAAAAAAAGTCGATACAGGAAGATAAAAAGGAAGATTTGGTGGAAGTTGTGTCATAATCTGTTGTCCCCCCCTGCCAGAGGGAACACTTCCCATCCTATTATTGGAATCCTTTAGAGGGTGGATTAATGTAACCAGCAGCTCGTGTAAGTCCACCCAATTTGGCCCACTGTCCAGGGACTTAATCATACTATATCTGGAGTAGGAGAAACTACTTTTGTGGTAATATCGCTCAATTTGGCGATTTTCTTATGATAATTATATAACGGGAGATATTTCTTTAGACTATTTGAGTAGCTGTTTTATTCAGTCACGGTTAATAAGTGAAAAAAATGTAAAAAGTTAAATAATTTCAATAATGTTGATCAGCCGGAAAAAAAAGTGTATCTTGTGAGAATTTTACAGGAATTGGAAGTTTACCGATTTATTTTTTAATATTGTAATACTTTTAAAATATTTTCTCTCCCATGTAATTTATGAAATGATATATTAAATGGGAGATTTAAATTATGTCGTAAAGAAATCTGAAATTTGATAAACCGCATCCATTCTGAAAATAAATAAAAGTTTTCGTTTGGTACAGGTAAGTTTCAGTCAATTATTTTCTTAGAAAATATACCGACATTAATTGTTTATAAAAATAAAACGTTTATAAAGTATAAAATCAATTTTAAAATACTGATTTATTTATTTTTTTAAAATACTGATAAGATTTATTTGATTCTGATTTAAAGAGCATAAAATTGTAGATAAATAATCATTAAAAAAAGAACTTTATATAAAAAAATTGGATTATGAAAATTTTATTTTGATTAATAATAGATAAACTATGTTGGAAAGCTTTGCTTATGAAATTAAAGAAAACCATTTATTTAAATGATTGCTGTAAAACTTTCAAATGATTTTCTGCTTTAGAGAGTATATTATTAGCGTGCTTAGTAACGTTGCAGCCAGTTCGGTGTGAAGATACTGATCAATTATGTATTTTGAGACGATCTAAAGTTTTGTAACAGCTAATCTTATGATTTAAATAAATACTAATTTAATAAAGTGCCAAAGAAATATACATAAATACCAACTTAGTATTTAGGTACAAAGCCGAGAATTTTAGAACAGACGGAAAAATGGCCATACTGTACTTCATCACATGAGATACGGCACTTCTACAGTCTGATTTTAATCTATTGCTTTCCGTTTTTGCTGTTCTGTACTGGTTACAACCTAGTATGTCGACGTGTTTTATCCTTAAATGCCCACAGTTCGAATGAAGGTTGTTAATGTGTTTTTGAAGTAGCATTGCCCATTTCATTTCCAGCGCCATTTTCATATATTGAAAAATGGTCAAAGGGTATTAATATGTCTTAAAACCTTTGGCCACAGCGTCAAGGATGCGTTCAAAATGAGTTAGACAACGGAAATATTCAGGCCGGTACTTTAGACTATCTCCAATTTAGCATATCAATAGTCACAGTTTGATGGAACGTTGCCTTATCGTTCATAAAGTAAACTTTTAGAAAACAGCATTTTGGGACAGATGCCTGTGGAGCAGAATTATCTTATTATAAGGAAACTCCATCAGAATTTTGATATTTTTTAGTAATATTTGCAGAAGCTGAAATCATCCAGGAGATCAGTTGAAATCTAAAATCATTGCTCAAGCTAAATTTGTTCTACAGTTAGTAAAA
Organism: Stegodyphus mimosarum; assembly: GCA_000611955.2. Taxonomy (NCBI): domain Eukaryota; kingdom Metazoa; phylum Arthropoda; class Arachnida; order Araneae; family Eresidae; genus Stegodyphus; species Stegodyphus mimosarum. The sequence continues at coordinate 5,364 of KK112922.1, read as the reverse complement.
TTACCTTATCCCATTTTATTTGATCTGCAGTCTTTGAATCACTGTAAGCAATGAAGCAGATGTGTTAAGTGTTAAAGGCACTTAGTGTACTGTTTGCAAGGCGAGTAGTGTCTTCCACATCTATAAAGTCGTCTAATAAATGCATAACTAAATTAAAAAGCTTCCTGCTTCATAAAAATCCAAGATGTCTTCGCTTGTTGCAGCGATCACATGTTGTACTTACCAGAAGAGAAGATAATCGCGTGAAGAATTCTTCTCCGAGTGGGCCCTTTATCCCCTGATATTTTATGTTTCTGGATTCTGCTTTTAATTCATTTCGACTTCCTCTGGGCTGCTTAAATACTGGAGTCGCCAACCGCTTTGCTGCTCCCTTTGGATTGCTTAAGACTTCACCGGTTGAGCTGGCTCTTGAAGTGCTGTCGGAAACCCCCATTGGCTCTTTTGAAACATCCTCGGATGCTCTAGCCCAGGAATTCTCAACTCCCGGTGGATATTTAGCGGAAGTTTTTTAGAAAGTTATATGAATTAAATTTAGGATTACAAGGACAAGGTGTCAATTTGTTTACCATTAGCGATTAGAGATAAAATAAATGCAATGATGATTAAAAAAAACACTCGAACTAATAATCAAAGAGTTGCATAATAATAGTATTTTAAAGTTTTTACCAGTTTTAGAAAGTTTTCTAACCCAAAATAATTTGAAAATAAAAGAAAAATTAGCATTCGAAACTAAAAATCATTGTTTTTCACTGATAAATAATTTTAACATGTATTTTCCCCAGGAATATGAAAAAGAAAATTGGATTAGAAATCCTTTTTGTTCAAACGTACCTGAAATTCTATCTCGTGAAGAAAAAGAACTATTGATAGAAATTTAATGTGATTGAACTCTAACTGACGATTTAAAAAAAAAACCCACTAGTTAACTTTTGTCTGAACCGAAAAAAAGAATTTAAAGGCATTTCATTATTATTAAATTGTAATTGCCTTTTCGCACAACCTATTTGTGTGAACAAGGATTTTCTTCCATGTTACATTTGAACAATAAATACAGAACAAAATTAAAAGGGGATCCTAATTTACGGTTAAAACTAAGTGAAATAAGACCAGACATAAAGAAATTGATCTCTCTTAAACAGACCTATATTTTACACTAAATTTTAGAACTAAAATTTTATAACTTAACATAAATTTTTTTATGTGTGCATATTTAAAACAAATAGATAAAATAGATTCTGGGAATGGCAATATATATATATATATATATATTTTTAATATTTCTATTGAGAAATTGGAAAATAATCATTGTAAAATGTAGTGCTGGTACTAAAGTTTCTCAGTTTTTGTTTAGATGGTACGTGTTAGTCAAAAGGTTCAGAAGCTGCTCAAGCCTATCAGCCATAGGTCGTTTGCAGCATAAATTCTGGCTTGTTTGTCCCGACTTTTTCACGTCGTTCTAAGGCTTTCTCATAACTGAGTTTCTTGTGTGTTGACGTCCCAACAGGCTTTGCTGATCACTCGGTTGCTCGCCGCATCTGAGAAATCTCTGTTGTTTTCTTTGCTTTTTTTTATACTTTTGGGTTTCCATCTTCCTAAACCCCCGTTATCGGTAAATTTGCTTTTTTATACCCGTCGAACTTCAATCTTTTTTTGTCTTCTTCACCAACTCCGGCCTCCTTTCTCTTTCTTTGGCAAATCTTCTATTCTGGATGCTGATGGTAATTTTGCCCCATTTCTCGTTGGCCCTTCTCTGATCAACTACTAAAAACTTCTCTGATTACTAAAAAACATCTCTTAGCAGTGGCATATCAGCGGGCTCATAACAGTCCCTGATATGCTTCGCATTTGCTTTTGTATTTTCACAATTTTGATCTTTGAAATAGACTACTGTTTCCCTTATTCCCTATCAAACATATCTTATTCCCTTCTGTCTCCCTAATTCACAATCAAAATGGATGTTCGAACTTATATTACAAAACTTCACTTTTCCTTCTGGTGCACGTGAAAGACAATGTTTAATTTTCAAGACTTTATCTCCTACCTTTCAATCAACTTAACGCCTTTTCTTTGTCGTAATAAAACTTTTGTTTTCTCCTGGTCATATCCGAAATTTTAATTGCCTCTTCCACTAGTTTATGGATGCCTGCCGTTTTAAACTCTGTCGACTTCTTTTGAATAAAAAAGTGTTTATACAGGGCGTAATTAAATTTATACCAAGAAATAATTCAGCTAAAGTCTTTCTTGTAGTATCATGTTTAGCCGTCCTCAACACAAATGCAAGTTCGTTAACGCAGTCATCCGAACGTTGCTGGAATGTTTTTTACATAGCTTCGGATAATTTTAACTATGCTTCTATTCACCTTCTGTGCAATATTTAACTGCAGTCGATAAGGAACCATCTTAAAACGGTGTATGTTAAGGCCTAAACATATATCCTCGTAGATTTGACTAAAAAACTGCTTTCTATATCTGATATAACTTTAATTGGAGCTTCATATTTTAATGTATATTTATTTCAAAATGAATCTGTAATAATTTTAGAGGAACGTCTTTCGAAGGGAATTATTTCTACCTCAATTCCTATTAATTCATTAGGAAAAGCAGCCTTTATGCTATATAGGTAGACGGCCGAACTATAATTAATATTGCTAACTAACAGGAAAATGTTGCAGGACTTGATATACTGAGTAGCAAAGTTTTTGTAGATGTGGAAAATAAACAGCTTTTCTTACTCTCTGGATTGTTTTCCTTATTCCGAGATGGCCTGAAACTGGGACATCATGCATTTCCTGTAAATACTTAAACTTGCTGATATAATCGGCCTTAATTCACTTTTATTTTTGTTACTTTGGAGTAAAACAAAAGATTTTCAATGATTTCATAATTTGCAGCTCTCTTCCTAATACCCGTTATATCATGTTATTCAATGTGGTCGAGATCTTTCAAATACAAATAAACTCCACGTCTATTTTTAATTCAGCAATAACTGTTTCTCGAGAACTTAAAATTTTTTAAATGTTCACGTAATTTCTGATTATGTGCTGTAGCCAAATGATAGCCTTAGTTACGTTATACACTGTCTATTGTATGCCAGTGTCTTTGGTACGCCATGCTGATGTAATACTATTGCCGATCCTATGTAGCATTGATCGTATACCTGTGAGAACTCTGTGAAGATGACAAATGTGCGTTAATGCTTTACTCACAATTAACATCATTCTCAAAATTTCTGTTTTATCGTGTCGATCATATCTAGAAACTAGTGTCGGTCGTATGCAGGATCTCCACCTGCATACGACCTCGGAGCAGGAAGTCAGTCCTATGTCATGTCGATTGTACGCAGTATCAACCTTATGCAGTGCCGGTTTTACACAGTACCTGTCCTATTAATGTAACCTGAAAAAACCACTGAGTAAGCACGTAGCCTCGAAAAGGAAGCCTTTGAGGCCTGAACTTATAATAATTCTGTTGGTTTAAACTTTAAGAACGTTAACTTCTTAGTTTTCAATTTCTAAGTTCTAAAAGTAAGGAAAAAGGTTTCACTTACCTTTCTTCCTTCTAAAAATCGTGCGCGAGTGAGCTTGCTTAAAGATAATTTCGAAAATCTATGAAATCTACATCTCAAGAAAGAAAAAAACTTTTAATTTCGAATATTTCAACGCTAAGATATACAGCAACGCACTAAATCGAAATTGCATCGAACATCTCACCTCTCGTCTGTTCAACTGTTTTTTTTTCATTCTCGTTGCCAAAAAATAGTAACAAAAAAAAACGAAGTTATAATATTCCATCGCGCGCCATTTAGTGAAAACAGAATCGTCTGTTTATTAATTTGTTTTATAGTTTTTCTTTACAGGTCGTTTTCGACAGTTGGAGCGGAAATGCATATATTAAGCTGCTTAGCTAAAAACACATAATGAGTAAAAATTAACTGCTAAAACACTCTAAATAGGCTCAATAGCAAACTGAATATTGAAAAATATCTTTTATAGTTTTCAATAGTAACAGGGGTGTTTGGCGATGCAGCGTTGTTTTACAATTTTCAAAACTTTCAAAATGCTGCTTTCCAAGCCCATAGGTGCCCGATTTTTTTAAGCAAAAATCTAAAATAATGTACATATAGATGAAAATGGGTATGGAATTCTCCATTCGTATTTTTTTCATGTATGGATTTAACTTATTTTTTAGTCCAAAGGGATTTAGTCACGAAGGACTATTACTTTCGTTTTGCGATTTTGCGTCGGAAACACAAAAACGGCGTATCACTTTTCAAATTGTTGCCACTAAATGTTATCGCTCTGCATTAAAGTTTAAAAAATGAAAAATCTGCATAAATGTATGCATGTTATTATTATTATTATTTATTTATTTATTTATTTTTTTTTGACGTAGCTTTCTCTTCAAAAATCGTCTGCGTGCGTTGCACGGGAAAATAAAAAGGAATTTTAATTACAGTTCTAAATAAATAGCCAAATAAATGTGAAATTCGTAACAATATTCTCTAAAACTTTAACGAATTTTTCATTAACAAACTCAAAGATTTCAAAGCCAGCAATACCAACGTTGTACAGAAAAA
>KK112921.1:1023043-1080632 GCA_000611955.2 Stegodyphus mimosarum | reverse complement strand
AAACTTTTCTATATGAGGAGGTAAAACACTAAGCTGTGAGCCCTAGAAGATTCCGGCTTAGATGTATCTAAAGAATGACATATTGGTTCTTTTAACATCGTGTTTCTTGATGTTAGAAGCAAAGTAAACTAAACTTCTTAAGCTGCAAAGTTAAACCCGACGTTGCAACCCAGCAAAGATTCTAGCTTAGATGCAGCTAAAGAAGAAGGTGCTGGTTCCTTAAAAACCTTTTTTTGACAGTGGAATAGAACATCTTTTACGTGCTACCTCCGCTTCTCCAGTACTATTTCACCGACTCCTATGAATCTTTCTTTATCACGATGCTCTTACTTCCCAACGAGTTACTTTCGTCATTTTTAACATCTATTGAGAAGAATTCTTCAGTTAGATAAGTAACAGCTTCCTTTATTCGCGCGATACCAACCTATAGACAGAAGGTATTTAATTGTTGTTAGGCATCCACTTTGTCTAATTGTTTTTATGTCTTTTGACCATATTATATTACTTAATTCTCTAAGAAGAGCTAAATGTTAATAACCTACAATTACCTAGTATTTCAGGAATATCTAAATATATAATAACCAGTAATTATTTAATACATTTCCTCCCAAGAGTTGAATGACATTTTTAATAGTTAATTAAAAAAGTTTAATAAAATAAATAGCCCTGGAATAATTATTTGTTATTATTTGCTTTTCCTCCCACCTACACGTTTGCTAAACAGGGTTGTTAACCGCATGTATAAACTTTCTAGAACGCAACACAATAGTTTAATTAATATATTTTAGTTTTAGTTCATTAAGTGATTTGTAGGTTTTCAAGAATCACTGCAAAACAAGTGGTGCACTGACTACCAAACACTACTGCATATAGTTCAGAAATCTTTAGAAAATGCGAAGAATTTCTAGAGGGTATTTCGATGTAGCAAATGAAAATATGCTAAAATTATGTATAATATCATTTTAGGGAATAAAAAACTGAGTACATAGCAATATATTACTACGTAGAGACGAAAAGGATTTTTTTGAAAGCAGGAGTTGCGAAAAATGAGCAATGCCATCGCCGGGATTCGAACGATGGACCTCTTGAATACGCGCCGAGCGTGTTGAGCGCTACGCCACGAAGGCATGCCCAGAAGGCGAGAGAAATACCTTATATACTCCCCTTTTAAAGGACGACTGGGATTAGCGGACTCAGTTGCCAAATCCTGGTGGTGGAGAATCATCATCCACCACATTTTTCAGTTCAGGCACAACTGTAGGGACCTTAGGTTATTTAGAAGCCGGAGCTGTGAAAACTGAGCAATGCCCTCGCCGGGACTCGAATCACGGACCTCTCGAATACGCGCCAAGCGTCCTGACCACTACACCACGAAGGCATGCGAAGAAGGCAGGAAAAATACCTTATAACTGATATTAAAAAATATGAAATCGACTAAATACATTCGGAAACATTAGTGCAAAAAGTGCGCTTAAATCGAGACATAAAAGCCATAAGGCATTTTCAGAATGACTGTTAACATTTTAAAGTGAAGAAAACTTTTTAACAACGAGACGCATATAAAAATAATGACTTGCTGAAACAAAGCAGAAACAGTAAAAATATTCACTTATAACTCGAATTGCTTCTTACAGTACTAACATTCGCTTGCATTAAAAAAAGAAAATACTTAAAAATTTACCCTTCTTTATAAATTACTCTTCTGTGGGATATGTTAAATTTACTTTATAATTGCATGGAGAATTTATTTTATTACTGCAAGATTCTGCAATTAAGCTTATAGAGTCATTAGTTTTTTTTTTTTTTTTGAAATGCTGGGGACGTGAAAAATGTGCAGTGCCTCCATCGGGATTCGAAATCCTGACCTTCCGAGCAAGCGTCGAGTGTGCTACCAATTATACCATGAAGGCAACTGGAAAGGAGGGAGAAAATACTTTATATACTCCCCCTTTTAAAGGGGCCCAACCGCGAAATCCTGGTGGTGAAGAATTTTTGGTCTACCACCCCTTAGTTCGGGCGCCACCATAGAGTCATTAGGCTTTTACGAAACTGGAGACGGGAAAAATGTGTACTATTCTAGCCGGGACTCGAACCTTGGATCTCTCGAATACGCATCGAATATGATTCCAATTACGTCACGAAATGCCATGTAATCTACATAAGCTTTATTCTGTTATATAATTTGATTGAATAGCTGATGAAATTCATGGTGTAGAAAAAGCTTAGGAGAGAAAATAGTCTATTAACAATAAGGAAAAGAACGTGTTTCGATTTACTTAGCCTCACTCACATTCTACGAACGCCGCATTACATAATTAATCAAATTAATGAAATGAGACACTAGCAATAAAAACTCCAGTCTCGAGATCAATAACACTCATAGAATCAAAACTTGTACCTGTAATGCAGTGTCTGGTAAAGGGAAAGGCTATGTCTGGAAGCAAAGTCATTTTACACACGAGAGATGAAGTTATTTTAATAAGAATAGAGCAAAAGAAATCGTTTATTATAATAAATTACATGCCATAGAATAAATAGGGAAAAAATTACATTTAAATTAGCTTAAAATGTTATGTACCTTCTGTATATTTAAATAATGAAAAAAATGCTGCATTCTAACGTGTTCGTGAATTTGGAGTGATTGACGACAACACTTGATGAAAAGTCAAAACATAATTTATTCGCTAGTATTACATAAGACAGTTCTAAAAACCCGTTTGCAGTCGTCGAGAAACCATGATCAACATCCTGAAACAATCAGCAACACAGCCTTCAGGTCGCAAAGTTGAAGAGAACTTCACGGCAAAGCATTAAAGTACGGTCCCGACTCAGTCGATCGCTCTCAAGCTAAAATCTCTGAACTCCAGCTACTACTGAACTCAACGTGCTCTCAAGATACTCTTCACTATAAAACTACTTTGCGTAGAGGCAGGATATTTATAGCTTTTGACCTGCCTTCAAGAACATTCTCGGGAAGACTTTGCGGGGAAGCTATCTTACTGCAGCTGGTTATTTCGTAATAAAATATATGACGCAATTCGTTAAAAATATTTAATGTTTTTATTGAATAAAGTGCATTTTTATTCAACTGAAACAGATTCAATATTAAGAAAGTACTATTGCTCAGAACTGCATCTTTTGCTTTTAAATAGCTTTCTTTGTTCACCAATATCAGCTAGATTAAATTTGAAACGTAAATAGTCCACATTTTACCGAATGGCAACGGGCTTGAATGAAAAGTTAAACAACTCAAATTCACGTTTCGGGATTAATAGCCCTTTGGGAAGGGGAAATTCGAAAGTTGTTAAATTTTTTTTTACTCGAAAAGGGCCCTTAAAATTTAATATGACTTACCAGCAAAGATTATAAATACAGATGACCCAGGTGGAAAAGCGGTACATTTTATAAGATAATAGATGAACATGCCCTTAGACTAACATCGGAACATTATATATTTTCTGCATATTTAAGAATGAAAATGTAATTCTATATAAATATTCAGTATTTTTAATTTGATGAATCACTAATTAAATGCACTGTTATTTAAACCAACCTAACTACGAAGCAAAAAAAATATTACTCTTAAGAACTACATCAGTTGTTTTCAAATAGCTTAGTTTGTTAATCAATTGCAAAATAATTTGAAACAAAAAAAAAAGTCCGAAGTGTTTCAGATTTTAAATTACGTCCAAATGAACGTTTTTTTTAACATTTTATGTGTTACCTTTATTTATTAAATATCATGCTCTTCGCACTTAAACCATAAAATTCAGAAGGAGAGATAAAAATGAACCTAAAAAGATAAAAATGGAGATCGAATGAAAATAAAATGAGAAAAAATGGAGATAAAATGAAAGATAAAATGAGAGATAAAAATGGACCTTCCGCGCTGGAGATAAAAATTATTTTTTTTCCGTACAACGTTGTCATTGCTGGCTTTAAAACACTTGAGTTTGTTAATTAAGAATTCGTTAAAGTTTTACAAAATATAAAATCGATAATAATTTCAAATTTGGGCTTCCAGATGCCCATAATTGGTGCAAATGTTCAATATTCAAAATTGGATGGTTCTAGCTACTGTTGTTTTATCACAATGCAAGAAACATATATACGTTTATGCAGATTCTTCATTATTTAATTTCTTTAAATATTACACAGGGTAGCCATATTTGGTGGCAACAATTTGAAAAGTGTTCACACCGTGCAGGGTTTATCAAGGCATCTTCAAGATTATTCAAGATTCTTCATACTCAGTGCGCGGACCGAAACATCGTGATACTTAAATGAATTCTTTCAAGTAACCAAACAGCATTTTTTGTCCAGTAACTTGCAGAAGGTTGATGCTGTTCAATACGAATTGTGCACTCTTCCTAAAGAGACCATAACTTTTTCTTTGCTTTTTTTGTGTAAGAATTTCTATGGCAATCTTCCTAAAGAGAACATAACGTTTTCTTGACTTTTTTACTACCTTGTACGAAGTAAAGGAAATATTGTAATCAGGAAAAATTCCGAGTACCGTATTTCAAAGGAAAATATCCATTTTGACCGCTATCCAATGCAATTTAACGATATTTTTGCTTTATATGTGTACGTAAGATTACTCGCCTTAGTGAGCTGAGCTTTTATTTTCTTATATGTTAATAAATTGTGAATTTTGTGGTTTAAAAATGATTAAATTATGTTATTCTTATCTTCCGGTTCAAGTTTTTGTGCCTTTAGTAAATCTGCATGCAATATTTGTAGAATTATCAACAATTTAAAAGTTGTTTAATTGCGGCTAACACCTAGTTATTTTTACCACAGCAGCCACATTTGTTTACATTTGAAACTTAGCAGAATAGTGGGTTTGTTGCCAGTGTAGAGAAACTAAGCTTAGCAACGACAAATATGAAACCGTCTTTTATCACTGCGGATTAAATCATGCTTAATCCATTCTGAAATTTATTCGAGGAAATAAATGTTTGAGATTTATTTTGTAATTTTTCATATAGGTATTTGAGTTTTATGCATTTTTGCCTTGACGCGAAGTGGGAACTGAATTAATTGATTGAGAAATACTAAATCGTGTGTAAAAAACATGTTAACATTTTTTTTTTTTTTTTTTTTTTTTTTTTTTTTTTTTTTTTGTTCAATTTTTTTATACATCGTTTTAGATTTATAGTATTTGAATAGAACATGTGGCAACGATAAGATAATTCTTCAGGTGATATCATTTTTGTGCGTTCTGAGTTATGAATGAGATGTAACGCTGTTAAGTGAACCTAGCGCCAGAGTGTCTCTATGATAAACAAATATAGTGAATTGTAAAGAGCGCATTTACTCTATTATGGTTTATGCGCTATCGACGAAGAAAATTAAATTCAATCCAATAAGTTTAAATGAAATGCAAGAAAAAAATGCATATAATTTAATATTCGGCACAAGGAAGTGGTGTACACATCAGATTTTTTCTGTATAAGATCTATGATTGGATAACCTCGTCGTTACCAATTTTACCTTAAGGTATGTAATATTGTTTATTTTGTGTGCATGAATTAGAATAAGAAATTCATTTAAAATTTAGTATTTTTGTCTAAATACATGTAAATTATTTTAACTAAATGAATGGCGTTCTTTAAAGCAATGGAGTTACTAGCAACTCATATTCTGGCTCAGGAAATTTAGAGTCACTTCACTTTTTACAAATAAGGCAATGGATCAAGATTTATAGCAGTTTCCAACTGGGCATTTACATAAAAAGCATTCCATTTATTATCCCTAAATTTAAAATTTCATTATTCTCAAAATAAGGTATTTGTCCCACTTCTTCGCAGGCTTTCTGGTATAGAGGTCAGCAAGCTTAACCGAGAGGTCTGTGGTTTGATTCCCGGGGAGGGCCGTGCTCACTTTTCATCTCTACTGCTTCTAAATAACCTAATGATTCTACAAATGTTTTTAGAAATATCCGTATTCTCTAAATCGAACGTGTGTTTGGAAACACTTTCGATATTTCCGAAAAAAAAAGGAAAACAAATACAAAATCATTAAGCCAACGAAGAGGCTGGATTTCGATTTTCTAGGATAATGTAAAATTTTCGAGGTCATAAAATTCGAATTCCGATTCACAATTTGACCACATGAGTAAAAAATCATTATTACCATGATTGTTTGCTTTAAAGACATATTAACACAGTTAGAAACAAATTTAGCCCGGCGGAAGGGGCATCAAGAAAAGCTACTAAAGTGGGCTCATGTGGGTATCACATACCACAATGTTTAGTTTACAATACGGAAAAAACAGTTTTATTCGTTTTTAAAGCTGTTTTTCTTCTATAATACGCTAATAAGACTTGGGTTACAAAAAATTAATTTCCAAAATAAGCTTATAGAGATTTAAAATTAAGATAAATGAAAATAACAACGAAATAAACATCACACCTCTAAGTATTATTGCATCTCGAATCCACAATGCAACTTATTTTATTTGTTTACATTTTGAACAACATTCATTCACGGGTTCTTAGCACAGAAGGTTTTCAACATTTTAAATATCGCATTCGCGGTCTTCTGTCCTTGGCTCCAGGGCATTCATCACAACTTTTATACTTAGCTGCTTCGAATTTCGTATATTCGTTTGAATTATTCCTCGAAACTTCTGCTCTTCTTTTGCATGCACTACGTAAGTTTCTGGGTAAAGAATCAATCTTTGATCGTTGTTTAATATATATGTTTTATTAATTGTAATGCTAAGTCCCTCAAAAACGGACATCTGCTTCTGTATCTGGTTGGTGGATTAGCAGTTGAAAGTAATATAATTCGAGCCTTTATTGCAGCAACATTCAGTGCAGAAAGGAAAATTACCGTTGGCCACTTCCTTGTTATTCTGGCAATTGAATAACTTGCTAGCATTTCATCCACAATATCCACCGCTTCCATCGTCGTATTATAAAAATATATAATTTCTGGCGTTTTCTTTTCTCCAGTAGTGTCATCGATAGCATCATCGTTATGTAATGTTAAAAGCATAAAAACAGTTTTTCCCTTTTTTAGGAACATAAGAAACTAATGTTTTATCGTTTCTGAAACCAAGCAGTTTAGAAAATATTCCTATTTTCCTCTTCAGTTTCCGAAATGTAATCTTCTTCGCTTTCGAATATTTCTGATCAGTCTCACAGCCGCTGCATTTCCAATCCATAGGGAGTCATTTTTTCCCATAATGCGCTTAGAAGTCTTTTAAAATTTAATTTCAAATACTTTAAAATCGCTTCCGAGTAGAAATATTTACCGACTCTATAAATAAGTTTTTAAAATAAATATTCAGTCAGAAAAACACTTACGTGGACAGGCGCGTGGGGTGTTTCAAACCCCAGATGCAATAAAATACCGGCAAATCTTTTTCTGAAACACACAGGCAACGGAAAAGCGGTTCTGAAAGTCACTCACTAGTAGAATATCAGCTACTGAATGTACTAGTACAGAATTTCAGTTTCACAAGTTAGGAATATTCCACTTTTTTGTAGACTTGGGGTATGATACACCCCACACGCTTTCCCGCGGGTTAAAAAAAATAAAGATTCATAACTTCCAATTCAATTAATCTAAGAAAGTCAATAACATGACCTAATGCTGTATGTTATAAAATAATTACAAAACATACTTGAATAACCGTAAGAGTTAGAGGCAAAATTCTTGTGTCCTCGTCTTTCGCCACCTCTCTCCTGTATCGTTATTCTCAAGCTTATTCGCTTTCATGCAACTTCTGCTTTTATTATTATCTGAAAGGATGTAAGTATACTTCAACGATATTTCTTTCTCGATTTCTTTAAATACTCTTATCAGTTCAAAGGGGCTTTGTCCCTGAAGGACTATTGTTTTTGTTTTGCGATTTTGTGTTGGAAACGCTAAAAGTCTGAATCACTTTTCAAAGTGTTGCCACAAAGTATTGCAGCCCTGTATTACATTTAAAGAAACTAAATAATGAAGACTCTGCATAAATGTATGTATATTTCTCCAAATGGGATAAAACAACGGTACTTAGAGCCATGCAGCTTAGAATAACGTACTTTTCCACCAGAATATGCTTATCTGTAAACACGAATTTGGAATTTGTTTTAACATCTATATCATATTTTGTAAAACTTCAAAGAAATTTTGAATGAACAAACTCAAACGATTTAAGAGCGAGCAATGGCAACACTGTACGGAAAAAAAACCTTCTAATCAAAAATGCGCGGAACTGTGTATCGGAAATTCTAAAGATATACTCATTTTAAAATTATTTGGGGATATTGCTGTTTAAGTCCGAAGTGAATTTTATGGTTTAAGTCCGAAGAACGTGATATTTAATATATAAAGGTGAAACACAAAACGTTGAAAAACGCCCCTTTGCACCGAAAGGGCGTTTCCCCTTCAGTGCAAAGGGGCGGCAAAGCCCTTTCGGTGCTAATTTAAAATCCGAAACCTTTCAGATTTTTTTTATTATCTTCTATTATTTTTATAGATATATTTTAAAGTAATTATGAGAAGTATGGTTTTTCATATTGTAGCGCAACGTGTGCCAAAGCCATATCCCATTTCCTAGCATTTAACATTTCTAGATAGGTCACAGCTGCATAAAAACCAGGCAAGTTAAATTAAAAAGAGGAGAAAAAACATTGAAAGTTTTCAAATTTTATATTACGCCAAAGGGGTTGTTTTTCTTTTACTCACAACTCTGACAGGAGTAGGGACGCCCAGACCTAGCTCAGATGCCATACACGGTGATAGCGCCCCAACCCCTTCGGCGTTCCATGGGGGCACAACCCCCGGTCAACCCAGGGCGACGTGTGTGTGCGAACGATGAATAAAGGACATGAAATATGTGCAGAGGATAGCTTTCGTTTTCACTGTGAGAATACTAGAGCGAAACGAAGAAAGTCATTCCCTATGCGCTGACCAAGGGGAGCCATACCCCCAAGGACAACCCTAGCAATCTGACCATATAGCTCCACCACAGACAGAGGAACGGACACGACAGTACCAGTACGGTCCCTGCCAAGCTCGAACCAAACTTAGAATGATCTACAGCTCTAGTTCTGTTAAGTCAACTTATATACACCCGCGGTTGAGACTTCCTTAAGTAGGGAAGCCTACTTAAGGAAGCCAGTACTTCCAAGAATTCTTCTGAGTCAACCCCTGGGGGTATTTACTCACACATACACATTTGGGTTAATGTTGGTTTGGAACAAAAATATTTAAAAACAGCATATCTTTAGAATTTCCGATAGACAGTCTCGCGTGCTGGAGATAAAAATGTTTTCTTCCGTACAGTGTTGCCATTGCTCTCTCGTTGAGTTTGTTAATGAGAAGTTCGTTAAGTTTTACAAAATATAAAATAATTGTAAAACAAATTCTAAATTCGGGCTTTCTGATGCTCATATTCGTGTGGAGGACTAGGTAATTCAAAATTTGATTGCAATAGGTACCGTTGTTTTTTCACAGTACGAGAAACATATATACGTTCATGCAGATTCTTCATTATTTAAATTCTTTAAATCTAATACATGGCTATAATAATTGATGCTAACAATTTGAAAAGTGACTCAGCGCTTTTAGTGATTGAAAGTTAGACTGACTGTTTCGAGATTAAGAGCCCATTTGGGCTAACGCCCTTTCAGGCTAATAAGCGGCTGGTAATGACAATAATTTTAAATCTAAAACAAAAATTTTTATTGACAGTGATAACAGCCGAAAAATACTATATTGAAGATAGTGTACTCTAAAGCATTTCACTTTCAACAAGATGCCAGAGCCCATTACTAAATAAAAGCATTTAAATTACAATGACAATCAAATTCAAAGATGGCTGAGCGCAACTAGGAAAATATTCCATACATCTCAAAGAGTTAAATTTAAATAAAAACCTCAAGTTTATTTCTAAAGCAGGTTATGTTTTTCTCTGTTCTTACCTTTTACAGACAATAATAAAATAGAATTTGTAATTAAATTTAATGTGTGACCTGGAATTTCTATTATACTTCAGTTCAACATAAACATGGCAAATTAATGGTACATTCCAGAGCATTCGTTATGTTCAAAATTAAAAATATGTGGAGTACAAAAAATGAAAACATTACTTTTATCGAATGGAGAGTTAGTAGCATAATAATCTTTGGGAAAATTCAATATACCATATAAAATTAATTAAATGTTCCAAAAATAAAAGACGTAATCTTTTACATGTAGCTAAAACAGTAATGAAAGGCTTATAATTCAAGTACAGCTTCATGGCTTGTTTAAATTTCCAGGGAATCAATATTTTCTCTTACATGCAAATAATATTTTATTTTTGTTGGAAGTAAAGTAATAATTTAGAAGTGGTCTTACTATCTTCATTTTAAAATTTTCTTTTAATATCGTTTTAGGTAATTCTCTTGGGCTTAGTATGCTGTTACTAACGGAAATTAATTAACTTGGTTCCAAAAACGAATGCTTGAATGATCCTATATCTGATTAGACTTACAAAAAAGGAAAATGATGAACTACATTTTAAGAACTGCTTATTTCAAAGCAATGTAACTCTGCCTGATTTTGGTGCTTTTAAATTGAAAACAAGTATAGAATGTTTCTTAGAAGATCTTTCTCAGGAATATGGTTTATGATAAACTTCTCAGATTGTTAATCGAAGAAAACGTACTGTGCATGATGATGTTAAAATGTGATCAAAGATTTGTTAAGTAGCATTGAAAAAGTATTCAGGAATCTGTCTCATCATGTAAGGATGTAAATCTCCGTTCAGTGCGTAAAGTATTGAAACGGAATAGGCAGAAAGTAGCTGAACGTTTCCATATGTGCACCTAATTTTGATGACTTAACTGACATGTCAGTATTTTCTCAATGCAAAATATTTAAGAAAATATTTAGCTTCTGAACAAGGAAGTTACTTTATCTAAATATATATTGCGTGCGTAGGGTTCGTTATGGGTTGAATGCATAGGTCGTTAAAAAGTTTAAAAACATTTATTCTTTCCACAAGAAATAAATCAAAATGCTGAAATATTACTTCAGAGATATTCGTATAATATCACAATATCTCAAACGTTAAACAGAATTCACTTTAAAACAAATAAACTACACTGGTGTGCAAAAATTAAGGACGAGACGGTTTTTTCAATATAACGTTGTACAAAAGCTTTCCAAATCAACACATTTAATACCGTAAGATCCCCAATACGTAAGGACATGAGTAATGTAAGCAACACTTGCTAAAAGAAAAATCAGAGGGATAAAAAGAAGCTTTATTGAAAACGTAGCGTGGAGCGCAATGCGACTGAAGGCCGAAACATCCCTGTGATGGGTGTCCAGCAAGAAACATCCGGTCTTTAATAGGGGATATGATCTCCCCTGACTGCTAGGCAGGTTTCACAGCGTCTGCCCATGCTGAGAATGAGGGTGTCAATGAGTTGTTGAGGCATTGCTGCCCATTCGTCTTGCAGCAACAATCGAAGCTCCGGAATCATTACTGGTGATAAGGTACGAGCTGCCAAGCGTCTGCCTAGAAAATCCCATACATGCTCGATGGGATTGAGATCCGGAGATCGTGACGGCCAATCCATACGTTCAATATCCTCACTCTCTAAGAGCTGTTCGGCAGCTACTGTGCCATGACATGGTGCATTGTCGTCCATGAAAAGGAACTGCGGACCCATAGCGCCTTTAAAAAGACGCACATATGGAAGAAGAATCTCGTTTCAATAACGGGTCCCGTTGACTGAACCTGCGTCGAAGATGTGAAGGTCTGTACGACTACCAAGCATGATGCCTCCCCAAACGAGAACACCGCCACCTCCATACCTGTCCTTTTCAATGATGTTCGAGGGATGATTGCGGCTTCCCCGCTCTCTCCAAATGAGTATGCGATGAGAATCGCTACTCAGACTGAATCTGCTCTCATCTGTAAAGAGTACTCGTCCCCATTCATTGTCTCTCCAATTCCGGTGTTCCCGGCACCACAGAGAACGCCTTCTCCGATGGGCAGGCGTTAGAGGTACACACCGTACAGGGCGTCGTGCAAACAGACCACCACCGTGCAGTCTTCTGGCCACGGTAAAACGCGATATCGGTCGTCCAGTCGCCTGTGTCGTGTGTCTAGCGATTTCTCCCGCTGTCTGCCGCCTGTTTCTTCTGGCCTGTAAGGCAATATACCGGTCATCTGCGGGTGTGGTTCCTCGTGGACGACCACTACTAAACCCCCGGATAGCTGTTCCTGTAGTTTGAAATTGTCTCTAAAGTCGTGAAACGATGCTGTGAGCAATTCCGAACTCTGCAGCCACACTTGTCACACTGCGGCCTTCCTCCAACTTCCCAATGATTCGACCTCGGGTAAAAGCATCCAGATGTCGTCTAATAGATTGATTATTCGCCATTTCTCGCTGAGGCAGCAACTCGGTGTGATTTTAACTGCTATACGGCGTGCAATCTCTTTGCTAGAAATACTAATCTTACACCGACAACATGCTTTATACTACTCAGACACTCCCCCATTACGTCTACCTGCATATCTGCGCACGTGCTACCGTACATCAACTTATTTAATATCCTGATTGGTCTTTCTGTCCGCTCTGCCTCTTCGTTCAGCTGATTTGCTAATTTTTCGACTTCGTCCTTAATTTTTGCACACCAGTGTAATTCTAACTCACAGCGAAATCGCTACAATCAATCACAGCATTAAATAAACAAACAGCAGTTCGCTTTAAACAGCTGCAATTACAACAACAACTGAGATGAGGTGTTTCAAGTCGGCTTTTGTAAGCGTTTTAATTATTCACTAGAACAACTAGATATTTATTTATTAAATATTAAATGCACGAGCTCTTTTATTTTTATTTTTCCGACGTAGCTTTCTCTTCAAAAATCGTCTGCGTTTCACGGAAAATAAAGGTATTTTAATTACAATTCTAAATAAACAGCTAAATAAATATAAAATCCGTAGCAATATTTTCCTGCGTTTCAAAACTTTCTTGTTAGATTTCACTTTCATTCTTCAAGCGAACATTTGTAAGATTATACAACAGGATGAGCATTTGTTTGTGGCCAGCATGTGATTATGGATTCAGAATTCCATGAAAATTATTTAAGATCTAGCCTTCTTGGAAAACATAAACTAAGCTAGATCTTACTAATGCACCTGGAAACTTCTCAGTCAGGCGTGAAATGATACCAGCACTGAAGAAGGGTGAAAATAATCTTTTATTAAGTCTAAGTAAGAACAGAAGAGCACGTACTTAGTACTTTACAATAACACCGTCAACTTCCTGTGAAGCTTAAACGTAGAATATAAATCAATTCAGAGACTAATTAGAATGATGCTGGATTAGCAAGTTAAGTTACGGCTAATTTAGGTTGACTCAACAAAACCTAACAGGGGTGACAATTATCCGAAATGGCAGAGGGGTGTAGTAACGTAACAGAAAACAAATAAGCAATAAAACGTGCGCTGGCTAGCGAAAACATGATCTGAATAAATTCAGGGATTCACTCGTTTGAATACTCACTTTACTTAACTTTAAATTTACATCCTGGCGAGGAAATGCGAGGAGACGTTGAGGAGTTCAGGGAAGGTATCAAACGCAAAATAATTTGTTATGCAAAATAAGGAAAGTCATCTTGAAGGTGTTACTCTATCAATCTTCTTTCTGAAAAACCACATTATCATTCTACCAAAAGAAAGAATCTTCTCCGATTCGACATCTTAGTTTTCCATCAGTGTTCTCAACGGCTTTTCTATATTTTTAATACCAAGATATATATTCATAGGCACTAACAACTAAAGTATCAAATCGAGAAACATCTTCGAACAAATTTCACATCTGAAATAGCGCATTTGTTCAGGTAACAGTTTTGCTAATAGAACAGATTCGCGCATAAAATTAAATTGTAACCACTACTCCTCTATAAAATCCCTTTCCATTCTTTCTTAGCAAAATGGCAGCAAAGTAATAGCTAGAAGAACATGCTTCACAGCTACTTGAGAAATACTAGTTCAAATGATCCTTTGCATAGTTAAACATGCTGGAAAAACAACTTATCTTTTTTTGGAAAAGAAAAGAAAGCGCAGTATTTGATTTGACATGAATTACTACTTAAGATGAAAGAAGATAGAAACCAAGGATGCACAAGAAACACTACAATTCTTTATGTTTTATTCAGCAAAATTTTAAAACTTCCCATAAACACTAGCATTGCCAACATTAACTTATAAATACGATTAAGAAAAAACGTCGAGAGTGGATGCGGAGTTTCTGTGCTGTTTTGAAACTACGACAAAACAGAAACTTAAGACTTTCTAGCGTCTCAATTTGTTTGGTAGCAGAAACTAGTGAGTTATAGAAAGACTACAGAGGAATAATCCTATTGTCTTAAACTCTAGACAGACAAAGTCATTAGAAGGATGTAAATGGCCCTTTTATTTTAACACAGAGAAATAACAATGAGCCAACTTGGGTTTACACAAGCTAAGCACTTCTGGATTAACTTAAATAAGTAATGTTGAACTAATTCAAATGTGACAGATAAGCCTAATGGCTCACAAGATATTTTAAACGAGCAGAAAAGGCTCTGGTTTGTAGAAAACCGGCGAGACATGCCAAATGGCTAGAAACACTCAACGCTACAGAATCAAATAGCTAATAGTCACGGTACAAAGTGCCCGGAAATAGGCAGAACACCCTTTTAAAGTAACTTGCGTAACTTTCGTTTAAATAGCACTTTTTTCACCCTCAATCTCAATAAACGCTCGCTATTAACTTTCTGGCATGAAAAGTATGGGTAAAAAGAGAATAACAGGAAAGCACTAAAAATTAACTATTAGTTTAAAATTAATAGATATAACCTTACTATTTCTAGGAGTGAAGAACATTTACAAAATTTCAAAGAACTAAGATAGAAAACAAACAAATCGAAAATGACATTGAAAACTAAAGAAGGACTTATTACAAAGAGTGATATATTTTGCCACGACTGCCGCCCAAACAGGAAAGTAATTAGTCATTCTGATTGCTCTTCCAAAGGGTGCTGGTTCGAATCCCGAAGAAGCCATGGATGTAGATTGTTTGTATCTTCACAGGAAGCAACGATGGCCCGCTTTGAACAGCAATCAGTTGCATCCATAATTTTGCAACAGTTTAGTTGCATCCATAATAAACAGCAATTTAGTTGCATTTATAATAAAAGACTAACGCTTCTGGCGCTAGCAGAGGCCAACGCTTACAAACTGTTAGAGCACACCATTGGGGGGGGGTACCACGAATTTCGTAGCAGGGAAATCACCAAGAATATCGCAGTCAAAGGAAATGAATAATATCTCAACAAATTCACCCACAGTTGAATCAAAGCAAATAGTATATAAAGTTTAAAAAAACATATTTTATGCAAACTAACATGTATTTGATTACTTTAAAACTTTACATTTCTATCCTTTTTATTGAGTTTGCTGCATGAGGTATTGATCTTCTATAAAAGATATATATATCTGAAGCTTAATACGTTATATTTCAGAATTTAGTATTCGTTTTATTTATATTTCAGGGAATAAGTTTCTAAAATTCATTAGTGTATATATATATATATCTATATCAAATATTCTAAAAATATCTGTTTCCTTCTTAGCGCAGATTATTGTTAATGGACTGCTGTTTCAAATTTTTACGGTACTCCCATCTTCCATAAAGTCTCCATTGAATTATTGATCTTCTTCAATGAAGTCTCGATGTATAAACGTAACGAAAAGTTATTTTGCGAATAATGGCGACTATATATCTCATCTAGATAGTGCATTAACTCCTCGCTGTATGTCAGAGAGACAAAATGGGATGGAAATAAATTTTGTTGCTTGCGAGTCATTTTATAACATTTGCAGATGCACGTTTCCCACGCGCAGCTAGAAACGATCAAATTTCGATAAATCCATCGCTTATCTTTCAGCCCGAAAGAGAAAAGTTCGTGATTACGAATAAAATATGAGCTTCGGACTTCACTATGAATATTAACAGTTTCGAACGCCATAGTTAGAAGCCCCTTTTTTTACCAGGTTCTTTTGCAAAGGACTTTAAGAATACATTTTAACTTTCTGATAAGAATGGGTATACGCAGTAAGCTTGAGGATTTAATAAGAATATCACAAGTTTTTAAGTTATGAAAAGCAAAACAGTCGTAGTTTTAATTTAATAACTTGTTAGTGAATATTATAAATACTTGCAAATTCTATGCAGGAAAGATGGTGCCTGAATGGATGAAAATTCTGGCAGTTTCTCTCAGATTCAGTTACAATTGACCGAATGGGTTTTCCTTTCTATATCTTTTTATGAATAATGTGTATACGAGATGTTATTAGACCACAATTAAAATACCTCTTCTAAATTACATAGGGCTTGAATTTTTTTGTTTGTAATAAATTACTTATCTGCCTAAGTATCTGATTTTGTGTAGAGGTATTTTTACAATGGGAGCAACTGTGTCACTATTTATTTTACATTTTTGTATAAATGTTAATAATTTGGATAAATTAAAATTAAAAAATAAAATTTATCTATGAGATGCTTCTTATGCAACTTAATGAAAAAGGAACTGACCTTATTTTCAGTACTTTCGTCGTAACTTTAAAAGGCATTTGCCCCGCCTTCTTAGGCTGCCTTCATGATGTAATGATTAGGACACTCAGCGAGTATTCGAGAGGTCCGAGGTTCGAGTTCCGGTTAGGACATTGCTCATTTTTCATGCCTCTTCCTTCAAAAAGGCCTACAAGCTCATAGTACTGTTACATAATGGGTAAGTTAATTATCTAATATAATATCTGAAAAAAATTTTAATATGTGATATATGTTATCTTCATAATTAAAAATAATTTTCTGTGTATAAAAATGTTGTTTACGAGACGTAAATTAACAATATTTTGATGAATATTAATCCTACTAAAAATACTGAAGTTACGCGGTCTAGTATTGAAAATATCAGATGATTGAGAGAGCATTGCTCATTTTTCATGTATCTTCTTAAAAATAATCAGAGCATTGCTCATTTTTCATGTACCATTCTTAAAAATAATCAGAGCATTGCTCATTTTTCATGTACCTTCTTAAAAACAATCAGAGCATTGCTCATTTTTCATGTACCCTTCTTAAAAATAATCAGAGCATTGCTCATTTTTCATGTACTTTCTTAAAAATAATCAGAGCATTGCTCATTTTTCATGTACCTTCTTAAAAATAATCAGAGCACTGCTCATTTTTCATGTACCCTTCTTAAAAATAATCAGAGCATTGCTCATTTTTCATGTACCCTTTTTAAAAATAACGTAATGACTCTACAGTGGGGCCCGAACTAAAAACGGTGGTGGATGATGATTCGCTAACACCAGGATTCCTGCATTCCCAGGCGCCCTTTAAAAAGGCGGAGTGTATAAGGTATTTCTCCCACCCTCTTAGCATGCCTTCGTGGTGTAATGGTCAGCATACTCGGCACGTATTCGAGAGGTCCGAGGTTTGAATCCCGGAGAGCATTGCTCATTTCTTCGATTTCCTTGTTTCAAAAAAATCCTAATGTTTCTAGAACTTATGCAGTTTGATTAGCCATCCCCCAAAAAGTTTTATATTTGAACGTTTCACGTAGGAAAACCTTTGAACATTCTCATTTGTTTTTTTAAATTTTGAACACAAGTAGTCTCCCTGTGCACCACAGATGAACAATCCATGGCTTAGTAAGTTAACTAACACATTAAATATTACATGCATAAAGGAAATGAACAAAAACAAAGAACAGCAGTCCGGACAGATAAGTTCACTGACCCGAAAACAGATAAATTCACTGACGAATTCACGGCGAAGATTTTTAAATCGTTCTACAAGCATTAATCTAGGAACATCAAAGGTACGGCATCAAAAAAATCAAATGTTCCACATCTTGTGATACTTTTTTTTAACATTCACAAAAAATAAGATCTTTGATTGAACGAAACAGGTAGCTTGCAAATTTACCATGACCAAATAAACACTGAGATACTTTAAAAATAATATAGAGGAAAGACTCGGAATGAAGTCTATGGTAAACAGAAGGAAAGAACTTTTTAATGCCCTCAGCATTACAAAATGGATTATATTCCTCATTCCACTCAGCTAAAAGCTTCTTATAAAAATATTACTTCCAATAACTCTTTGGAATGCTAATATTGAAATCTATGGGTAAATTTAAGCATCATTAGCTAAGAAATCAGCTCTTTCATTTCCATAGAATCCATGATGCGCACGCACGTAAGCTAAACGGCTAACAATTAAATTATTTCTAAACGAACTGTCAGTTAATTGAGTTTCGATTACTAATTTATCTTTGCTGGTAATACTATTCAAAAGGTGCAGAGAATTCACGAAGCTATTTCCCATTTAAAAGCATAACTTTTACAAGATGTAACGGGTACCTGCTTTTGATATTTTATTAGTAAACAACTCGTATAAAAATGGCATAGCAACGTTATTAGTCCAAAAGAGGCTTTGCTCCTAAAGGACTATTGCTTTCGTTTGGGAATTTTGCGTCGGAAACATTAAATGTCGGTTCACCTTCCAAACTGTTGCCACAAAGTATTGCAGCCCTGTATTATATTTAAAGAAATTAAATAATGAAGAATGTGCATAAATGTATATATGTTTCTCGCATTGGGATAAAACGACGGTATCTAGAGCCATCGAATTTTGAATGAGGTAATCCTGCTGCGAATATGGGCATTTTTAAGCCCAAATTTGAAATTTGGAATTTGTTTTATTATCGATTTCATATTATGTAAAACTTTAACGAATTTTTGACTAACAGATTCAAGGATTTCAAAGCGAGCAATGGCCACGCTGCACAGAAAAAGACATTTTTATCTCCAGCGTGTGAGACTGTATAGGAAATTCTAAAGCTATGCTCAGTTTAAAATTATTTTGCGATATTGTTTATAAACTGGATTTTATGGTTTAAGTGGGAAGAACATGATATTTAATAAATAAAGGTAACACACAAAATGTTAAAATACCCCCCTTTGGGACGTAATTTAAATCTGAAACATTTAAGATATTCGATTTTTAGTATTTTATTATTTTACAATTTACCTAAGACTGAAATTAGTAAATATATATGTGCTCTATCTGGAATGTACGAATGTACATAAGCTATCTTAGTATTTGCTTAGCATTTTCTGATAACCTATACTTACAGTTACTCAAAAAAACGTTACAGATAAGCAAATAGTGTCATTAAACTACAAAAGTCAGAAGGCATTTAAAATTTTAGATTTCATTAAACGTGAAATATATATATATATGCCCGTTTTCTTTAAAAGTGGTGTAAATCCATTTTATATAATACGATCTTCAAAAAGATATTTAAAGAGCTTGTATTTGAATTATTTGAAAAATGTTGGTGCATTAAGAAAAAAAATGAGACAGTTCTATATCTCCCGTTCTACTAGGCTGATTGACGAAATTCAACCTGCGTTTCTTATGTCTCGAAAGCGCGACTTAGAATATGTATTAGCTTTATATATAGCATTGTTCTAATATAGGTATTTTGACACAAAATAGGATTTTTTCCGAGATGACATGCCAATGCTTTTCTATATTTTGATTCTACGACTCAAGTTATGCGAATCTGCCAAGTTTTGTAAAAATCGCACAGGTAGTTTTCAAAGAATTAGCTCTCAAAATTTTAACTCCTCCTTGTTAGTTGAATTTGATATATATTTATTAATATATCTTTTTTTATTAAATTTATTTGGTTCTTCCTTTCATATTTCGAAATTTAGGTTCATTCCAAATAAAATTCGCTGTTTTTTATGATTTATTTTTAAAATTTGTATATTTAAATAATTTTAATAAATTTTTCGAAAAACGTTTTGAAATTTTGAATTATAACCTAGGAAATTTTTGCCATCATCTTAGAGGAGATGTATTACTAATTATACCTGCAAAAAATTAGAGTTTCTATTCAAGAGGTATTTCAAAATTTCCTAAGATATAGACGAATTAACATTTTGGCATATTTATTATAAGCGATAATAACGAAAATGAAAAGGAAAGAAAAGTAGGTTGCTATAAATTAAGAAGTTCAGCTTGGCTGAAACTGAAAAAAAAATACGTCAAGATAAATTTTTTAATTTCTCCATAAATGTCTCACAAAAAATTACAAAATTTAATATCGAGGCATAATTTCAGTCGTAGAATGGAAATTTGGGAAAAAAATTGGTGTGTTTTTTCAAAAAAGTCGGATTTTGTGACAAAATACCTATGTTAGATTAATGTTATATATAAATCTAATATATAGCTTAAGTCGCTCTTTCCAGACGTGAAAAACGCAATTTGAATTTCGTCAGTCGGCTCAATAGAACGACGGAAGATATATAACTGTTCTTTTTTTTTTGGTGCAGTGGATATAATTGTAACTGAATAAAGTTGAGTAACAAGTATCTTTAAAATATAGCTCAATAACTTTATGCATTTCTGATTGACTATGGCACTATATATTGCATATTGGTCGACTTATGATATTTCGTGTATATTTCCAATATTTTAAATCCCCGGCGTTTATTCTATGAAAAGCATGCATTATCGACAGTATAGAGATAAAAAAATTTTGAGAGAATTAAAACAGATATGTCAATCCCTGCTGTTCAAAAAAATGTTCACTTAAAGAAAGCTAGGGCTTGTTACAGGTATGTGGCTTTAAGGTAAAATGTTCTGTGCCAACAGTAACAAATCTCCCTACTATTGTCAAAATAAAAAATCAAACGTGTTTTTGTAATTTCACGAAAATATGCTCTAAACAGCAAGTAATCATTTGAGGGACAGTCACGTGATAGCAAATAAGTGTGTGAGAAAGAGGTGCAGATCCGTTCAATGATAAGCAGAATGCAGCACAAAATGGTGCTACCGATAAATTATTGTTAATTGTTGAGTTTATGAGTTTGTTTATTTATTACTATTGTTGTTTTGTAAGGTATGTCCTAAGATTTTAACAGTTATCTTTAGTTTAAGCTACTTTCCTGTCCATCCTATTTTCAGCTTACAATTTCCTACCAGAATGTGTTCTTAGAATCGCGTTTAATGCAAGTGAGTAAGAGTAGTATTTAAGTCGAAGTTCCTTTGACTTCAAGAGAGAGAGAGCCTCGGAGTTTCTCTGACTAGCGCGCGTTTGCCTTTTGGATACAAATCTCTAAGCTGTTACTACGCTCTGCCGCATTACAGACCCTTGATAGCTTATTTGATGTTTAGGGGCCAACTACTGAGAATTCTGATAACTTCGGCTATATCTCTTTAGTTAAGCATTTGTTAAGTCTTAGTTCGTATTATTTTGAGTTCAAGCTCAAGTGGAGGCTTTTCTGTACGCCTTGAAAAAGGGGCCATCTTTTAATTCTTATTTTGAGCAATAAAGGGTAATTAAACCTTCTCGAGTTCTGTCTGTGTTCCTGAACTAAAGCGAATACACGCTTAGCTGTTCATTAGGTTCCTCTACATTTAGTTGTTAGATAAAAGAGTGGAACCTCAGATTTTATTGTTGAGTCTTATCATTTTGTGTTGTTTATTGCTTATTGTTGAGTGTTATGTGAAGCACAATTCTTAGGAAATGCATGCAACTCCATTTGTTGCCCTATGAGAAATGCTATTTCTGCCATCCTTAAGATTGAGCTTGCACACGTATCTCCCAGTTTGACATATCGAGCAGAACGCTGCATCGATGTCAACGTTGGCCATTTCCAGCATTTTCTACAAAAAAAAACTGTTCTCCTGATCATAAAGAAGGATGAAAGTTGTGTCAAAATTGCACACCGATTCCAGGCCTAGTTTTGTTTTGGCTACTCTGCACAAAAGGAGTGAAAAGTAGATATATAAATTATCCTTCATAATTATCCTCTACTAAGATTCTTGCTGCAGAAAATAATTGTTGCAACAAACTCTTAATTTTCCTGTGTGCAACATTAAGGCAAATGAATTTCCCTCAAACAATCCTTCACGATTATTTCGCTACAGGCTAATAATTTTTTAATGCTTTGTAATAACCGATTGCCCAGCTATAATAAATCAGCTGACCAATTTTGGTTTTGCTAATGTTCTAATAGAAAGATGTTTGTCTACGGTAGATGATGGCTTATTGCTCACGTAGTCCGATTCCACCACTCTTCCACCAACAAATGATAAACTTCATCTGATCCTGAGAAGGAACAAAATGAAGGCATGTATTAACTTACAGACATTATTCATTACATATTGTATGAGATTACATTTAAACCTATACCTACATTCGGCTAATTTAACTCTCAGATCTGGTGGATTGTAATTAATCTCTATGGGTTTCCACAAACTGACATATGTTAGCTAGTACTGTCAGAGATTGGTTACGTTACCACTAATCGAAATATCTAGGGTATAGCAATTTAAATTGTGTCATAGTTGTTTAAATGAAAATAGAATTGTATTGAACCTTTGCTTATTATGCAAGAATAAAGCTTAAGGTGTAATGAAATTAAAACACCTAATTGTTAAAATTTTAAAAAAATGTATGGGATTTTTTAAAAATTTTTTTTAAAAATATGCGTAAAATTAGAGAGTGAGGCATTTTTGCATTGATGTTTTATAAATTATGCTACAAAACTTTAAAAAAATTAATTGATTTTTATTGCCACTTAAGCTAAGGTACATTTATAAACTGTGGTATTTAAGAAACAGTATCTTCCATCAAGCTTTGGAGAAGTTTTATGTGCTTTAACACTATGAAAGGTTTCTGTAAATAAAACTCAACAAATTATTATTTACGTATTTATCTGGTTTAAAGCATACAAGGAAACATGCGCTTTATATGTATTTCTGTAAGCTGGTACTTCGTGAATGTACAAACTTCATAACCCTCGGATTCAGTTATATGAATCTATCAATGAATTTGTACGGTTCAAGACTATTTTAAAAATCAATTTGTGGGGTTTTACTTATTTAATTCAGTGTTCAATCCTTGAATCCCACAAACACTAATAAGCGAATAATCGCTTAAGTGTGCGAATAGAGACATAAGACTTACGAATGTTTAACTAACCTTTATTTCTCACAACAAATATGATACAATCAACTCCTAACACGGAGTGTACAGCAAAGCCTCCACTTGGGCTTGAACTTAAATGAATATGAAATGAAACTTAACTAAGCTTAACTAAAGCTAACTGAAAGATATATCTGAATCTATCAAGATTCTAAGTAGTTGGCCCCTAAATCTTTATTAACTTGGCGAAGCCAAACAAGGGCCTAAAGTATGGCCGAGCGTAGCAACAGCTTAGAGAGACGTAGCCAAAATTCAAACGCGCGCTAGTCAGGAACTCAGGCTCCCTCTCCAATTCGGTGAAACATCGACTTAAATACTACCCTTTACTCATTTTCATTAGTGCTTTTCTGAAATTACATTCTGGAAGGAAATTGTAAGCTGAAACTAGAATAGATAGGAAAGATGCATAAACGTAAAATAACTGTTAATAAAATTAGAATAAACCTTACAAATTCTTTGAATTGCTAAAACAGGTAGACTACTTATCACCTTATCTTACTTTAATACCATCTTATCTTACATTAATGGAAATTCAAGACGAAGGTTTAAAATAAATTTTTTATTTACAAGCCAGCTTGACAATCACACAAAACTTAGAAATATAACAGACCAATACTTGAGAAATTCTGAACAAAAGAACAAGTCAGATTAAAATATTAAGTTGCAACACCCATCAACGACTTCGACTCAATCTCAAGATTTCGCGAAGTAATTACGGCTAGCGAAGTTTAAGTTCATTAGCAGACAGTTAATATAGAGTAACCGGCCAAAGGTAGCTGCCGAAAGCTCTCTGTCGAAATTCAAGAAACCAGCGCTTATATAAATTAACCAATATGCATTTTAGTGGAAGTTACCGAAAGTAGAAATGAAAATATAGGAAATATAATAAGATAACTAGATTAATTAACATATAAACTCGCAACTTTAAACATATTTATAAGAAAGATTTAAGGATTGCTTTTAATGATAATAGTTTATATTATATACAAAATACATAATATTTTAAACAAAATTCTGTTAAGTTTCTCTGAAATGTACTAAATCTAATAATTTATTATCGAATTTTGCTCATCATGTCAAATGTTATTTCTCTGCGTTGCCAGATTTGCTCGGATATTTAAGTGCTTCCAGGTCTGTTCAGAGTTTTTCCTTTCGAAAGTATTTGATCGCAAACATATGATGACAACCGCAGAGTTTCTAAAATTATGGTAATTTTTTAAAACCACTTTCAATACTGTTATTATTGCTTTGAAAATACAAAATGTAATTTCTGTTGGGCCTGTGTACAACAAACAGTCCATTTACTTAAATGTTTGTTAAGCTCCGGTTGTTTAAATACGTAAAATTAAAAAGGTTTACGTGAAACATTTTTGAAGAAATAAGAGAACAAATTTATTGAATCAAATCACATTCCAACGCATGTTGTTCAACAGCTGCTACGCAGAAAAAACTGGAAGACAAAAGTCGGTCGTTTTGGCTATTGATGATTTCGTATTGAACCAAACAGCACTCGTTATTAACTTTGAAGCTGGTATCACGTACACTGCGAAAAAAAATCCAGTATTATCCAAGTATCGTTGGGCCGTCATAGTGCCCTAAATACGAACTAGAGGTGACCTGGAATCGTAGGCAATAGCATCCCAAACCATTATGCCACGTTGTCGCGCGGTGGGGCGTTCGACAGTTACTGCCGGATTAGATCTGTCTCCACGTCGACACCACACACGTATGCGGCGACTCTCACTGGATAAACAGAAGCGTGACTCATCTGAGAACACGACGTTTCGCCATTCTGTCTTCCACATCGCTCCAGTACGGCACCATTCTAAACGGTGGCGTCTCTGCTGTGGGGTCAATGGCAGTCTTCTTAACGGACGCCATGAGTGCAAGCCACGCCGTGAGTGTAGGCCACGTTCAACCAGTAGCCATAAGGTAGCCATAAGGCCGTTTCATCATAGCTATTCAATCGCGGTACAAGTGACTTGCGGGACCGCCGCAGCTTGTCGGCGGATGCGTCGATCCACTCCCGAAATTGGCTTTGCGATCTATTTGTTGGCCATTCCTAAAATAGGCAAATTGTAATGAAGAACAAACCAAAACCCTGGGAAGATAAAACCATTCTCACTCTTCTCTTGTACAACAACATATAACAACTGCACTAAATTATATAAATAAAACATAAACAATTTTTTCCTAAACAATGTAATGCGGGTCACATTGCAAAGACGCAAAGTTTTCTTGAAAGCAGGAGATGTGAAAACTGAGCAATGCACCTTGCCGGGACTCGAACCTCGGACCTCTCGAATACGTGCATATTGTGCTGATCATTACACCACGAAGGCCTGCTAAGAAGGGGGGAGAAATATCTTATAACATAAAGCAGTAAATGCAACTAACAAAAATTGAAACAACTCCATAAACGCATCTGCCTGATAAACAGAAAAAAATTGCTCAAAATAAATTACGTATATTATACGTTCTCGGATAGTGAATACAATACCATTCAATCGCCTTTTAGGTCATTCTAGATTTCGATTTAAAGAACTCACTTTTATGTATTTGAGACATAAATTGAAAACTGAAGTGGTAAAAAGGACTTAGCTAAGAGAAATTTCAAAAAATAAATAGATACGTCCCATTTGCTCTTTATCTGAGGAATTCTGAACCCATGAGATGCATTTTACCGTTCAGACAAATCGCTGCGGGGTATTCGCCGATTTTTCATCTTATAACAGCCTTCGATGTAATATACCTTAAGGCTTAACATTTCAAAAATACTTGAGTATTAATCAAAGAACGTAGAAAGTAGAAAGCAGCAAAGTTAGTCAATATTTCAGAAAAAAATTCTTTCTACATTATATGAAATTCTTTTCGCTCCGAAAGTGCATTTTGCAATGTCTCATATATCATATTTTTTTCTTCTCTTTTTCGATCTTTAATACAGAAGACTAGGATCTTTTATCTGTCAGTGAAAGAAGTCATGAAGCATAAATGGAGAAACCAGTAACTGTATTTGAAAGTGCAAAGCAATTGCAGGGTTAAACTTGCTGCAATATATTTTTCGATTTAAAATCCTTTTTTTTTCATCTTCCTTTCCTGTTTTGTCCTCCTGCTCTACATGGTTTTCTGAGTACCTTTACAAATTCGACTTAACGATAATATGATGTTTTAAGAGCAATGTGAATAAACAATTTTTGACGAACGAGAGTGCATTCACAGAGTTAGATATGATTTAAAAATTGCATATAATTTTAGTGTAGAAACGATGCTTGTTGAAAATCTCTCACTCGCCTGTTTTTCAAAAAATTCGAAAGCATTTGGTATAATATAGTTTTATTCTTCTCATCATTCTGAAATAAAGGTTCACTATACATTAATTACTTTATATTATTTAATTTATATTACAACGTATAATTAATTGTTTTGATGTCAGAAACACCCCTAAGGATAATTTTCGGTAATTTTATGCTGTTGCGTTTTGCTACTTGATGAAGACTACCCATCATTTTGGTTTGCTCTGCGTCCTCTTATGCATGTCCTTTCACCCATACCTCAACTTTCCTTTACCCAGCATATTTATCTAGTTTTTGTGCGTTATGCTTGGATTCTACACTTAAGAGGCAATCCATTATGATCATCCTCACATTTTTTAATTAGCTAGTTTGGATGGCGTGGGGAGCATGTGATTAAGTAGGAATGGTATTTAAATGCTGTTGGAGAAGGTAGGAATCATTCTTGCACTTAATGTTGCGAGTGATGGGAAAGGCTCCTGATCTAAGTGAATTTAACAGAGAGCAGATTGTAATGACCCAAAGAATCGGGACGATTATCTCCAAACTTGTCTCCAAACATGCATGGCTGTTCGCGACCTCCCGTTGTTAGTATTTATGCAAAGTGGATAAATGATAGTGAAACCAGCAGCAGACGCCAAGATGCTGGACGTCCATGCGTCATCGAAAAAAGGAAGGGGAGACTGTACCTCCTAGTACACCAAATTCGGTGCCAGACATTAGCTCAGCTGAGGTCCAAGTGCCAGTGCTTAGGTACACACAGCTCAGCGGACACTGTCGGATATGGGACGGCACAGCAGACATCCTATTCGTGTGCTCCTCTTTTGACAAAGCGTCATTGTCAACTACTACTACAGTGGACCCGGGAACATCGATACTAGACCATGGGTAAGGGTAAGTGGAAGATAGTAGTCTAGTCGAATGATTCACGATTTCTCATTCATCACGTACATGGCAGCGTGAAAATACGCTGTCTTTCAGGCAAACAGCTGCTTCTTCCCTTGTAGAGCAGGTGATGGTATTATGCTTTGAGGAACGATTTCGACTGCCGTTCTTGGACCCTTAGTTGTGGTAGAATATGCCATGAAAGCTGCAGACTATCTGAACATAACTTCGGATAATTTGCACCCTTTCAAGGCGTCTGTCTTCCGAACTGGATATTGAATCTTCCAGCATGATAACGCCCATGTCACAAGGCTTGAATTTTGTTGGGGTGTTTCGAAGAGCATAAAGATGAATTCTAATTAATGTCCTGGCCATGTAACTCGCCGTATAACCCGATATAGTACATTTGGGATGTCATGGAGTTGCAGTTCAGAGCTCCAACGCCATCATGTCGGAACATCTCGATTTTAGGTGATCGCTGTTTAGACATTTGGTGCAACATGTCTCCAGTCATCCAACAAGAATTTGTGTCATCCATGGCAAGGCAAGTTTCAACGTTTTGCAAACCAAAGGTTGCGCAACGCTTTATTGAGTAGGTGGTCATAATGTTTTAGCACTTCAGTATATTATATTTACTTCTGCTTACTGAGTTCGTTAACCGAATTACTTAGATATAACTTTGAAGTGCACTATTAAATAGGTATATAATAAACTTTATTTTTCTTTTACATTTTAAGTACTAGATTACCTTGCTACTTTTATTTCGATTGTCCAATGGATGTAGTCAAATATTTTAAAAAGTGTAACATTTTAACACTGGTTTAATTTTGGTCCTGAAAACCTATGTTAAATACGAGAATACTGAATTTAAAATTAATCTACTTGGAAATTCTTGCTACGAATGCTGTTAAATAGTGCTATATGTAAGTAAAAAGGGGCGAAAGGTTTTTGTTTTGCTCTGGGTGTTGTTACAATTGCTAAAAAGTTAACTTTTCCCTGTATCTCAAAAGAAAATAGACTGAAAAGTTTCTCATGATGTAAATTTGATATAACCGTTTTTTTACTGGAGAAAAAAGTGAAATCGAATTATCAGTATCACGCATTTTACTCTCATTCCTGAAGTAAAATCAATTGTGGCTATATCGGTAGACTTCAAAACATCTCAAGCGGTTGAATGTATTGGTTTAATCTTTTAACGTTTCATTTTTATACCTATTCATTTACCGCTTTCTTCACATTTTCATTCGTTTCGTTTTATTGCTATGGCAACGGATTTGATTGACATTCTTATAATAACATGGCTGTGCAAATATTTATTGTGGAACTTTCTCAGATAAGTTTATAAATCTTTATCGATATAGCAACAATCATGATTGATGTTTAAGCGCACTGATGGCCTCTAAATTAAAAGAGAAAGCCTTTTTCGTGCCATATAAATTAAAACGTTTTTTAGCTTTTCTTTTTAACTCGAAAAACTGAATTATGTTGCGGTAAGTTGTTTTTGCAAGTGGAGTTTTTTATCAATACCTCTTCTTTTTTTCTCGTAAAAGCTTTTTTTTTCTTTCTCTTTTTCTGGTTCCCTGTTCCTGCGAGGATAGCTAAGGATGTGATTAAATTTTTAATATGAAGACTTTACTTATATGCGCGAAAGAACGTAACGCACATGAAAATAAAACATCCAGCAAACCCTCCTGTTATTGGATCGCTTGTTTTATATCCGAACAAAGTGAAAATAAGCAGTTAATTTACTTTAAGTGTTTTTTATTAAATTTTTTCGCAAATATTCAGCTTACGAACACTAATATACTACATATTGGTATTCTTTGTTTATTTTAGAAGTCATAGCTTAAATTATCGTTTTTGAAAAATAGACTAAACTAATCAATAAACGTAATGATACTAAGTCCATTCTTTTTCCACCCAACTAATTTTTATAGCTAGTGTATATCTTGACCAGAATCAGTTATCCTTTTCGTCAATAAAACATTAAGGCTTAATTTGATTTAAGCTTAAGTAAAACACAGCATGGTCCCAGGCAACATGTTTTCGTAAACTGCATGCGAAAATTGCGGGCAATTAACGAATGGTCTCAACATAAAAAACCTGAATGTAAAAATACCACAAAATGTGTCCCGAAAAAATAGTCGATAATTACGCATAATTTAACTTCACAATATACGTAAATTTAACGTAACATTTAGGTACATTCATATAAGTAATCGTGTTCTATTAGTAGCTTTTATGTAAAATTTGCGTACATTTCACGAATTTTTGCATGTTTTTTTTTGCAAACATTTACGTATATTTATAGCGTATACGTAAATCTTCCCAATTGTTTCGCTGCGTATAAAAGTATACTTTTGGTAGAAATTTACGTAAATTTTCTCTAATTTTTTTAAAGTTTTCCATTTTGTAGCGTTCTTATGATTATTATAAGAAAATTAGTATATATGGCATCAAATTATAATGAAATCACTCTGGAAAAGTACTGTAAAATGGGAAAGGAGGGAGGAATGGAATGGAAAAGGAAAGAAAAAAATCAATAGCGACTCTAAATCATAGATTTTTCTTTAAGGTTTTTAGAAATCGTATAATATTCGTAAAAGTAACGATTGAAAATTACTATGATTTTGGCAATTTTATCAGTACATTTGGCTTCGCATAATTTTTGTAAAAATATCGTGTGGGAAATACGATAAAGCGTCGGGAATATCTTCTATTTTTTATTTGTATAATTTCCGTAAAATAACATGCAAAAAACATATCATACATACCTTTATTTCACCAAAATTATACGTGCAGGTTTCGAGGTATGCTGCCCGGGTTAAGATTACTTTATGGTTATTCCTGGTGTAGAACACTCAGGTTATTTTATAACAGAGAAGTTACAACTTAACAAGAGAAAAAGCAAGTAGCAGAAAGAATAATATAATAATTTATAATTGTTTCATATATGGAATTATAGTTTACATGCTGCTTCTCTTTTGATAATTTTCAAAATTTTACTACCTATCTCTGGTTGAGTGCTATAAATACGGAAGAATAAAACGGAGGGAGTAATAAAGCAATATAGCATTTTATTAATAGATGAATTCAATCTAAAACAAAACTTTATACGTCTTGGATGACATTTTACATTGGTGGATTGGATTAGTACAATCCAAAATTTTCTATCTGGAGAAACAATTATAAAGTTTCGTCTTTTTAGCTATCATAAATTGTAACCAAACTTTAGATAGACTGACATCGAATTATCGCTAAGTCTTAAATAACAACTGAGATTTATTAAGAAGTTTGCAAATGATAAGTTTATTAAAACTAAAGAAGAATAGAAGGCATACCTAGTGTTTACACCTCAGCCAGCACGTACGGCGATATAACGTAAAATAACAGTAAGTTAAATTTTAAAATAAGATAGTAGTTGATGATTATACAATTGACTTTACATCGAAGCTGTCTCAAAAACCTAGCCGGCTTGGATATTCAAATATCGGAAATTATAATGCAAAGCCGAAGACTACAAATTTTATATGAGCTAGCAGCAATTTAAGCCTCCAGAGCTTCGTGGCCTCGAGAGAGAGATTACGCTCCGTCTCACAATCTAAAATCCTTAGTTTAGATATTCGCGACCTAATTTGCATTATGGCGTGCAAACGGACAGAAGAAGTTACAATAAACGTCTAAATCATAGTAACTGCTTAAATTAAATAATAAAACCCTACAAATTAAATAAAAAAATCTGAAAGCTTTTAGATTTTACATTACGCCTAAAGGGGGCGTTTTTTAACGTTTTCTGTGTTACCTTTATTTATTAAATATCATGTTCTTCGCACTTAAACCATAAAATTCAATTCAACAGCAATATCGCAAAATAATTTTAAAATGAGCCTATCTTTAGAATTTTTGATACACAGTCTCGCGCGCTAGAGATAAAAGTGTCTTTCTTTCCTTTTTTTTCATACAGTGTTGCCATTCCTCGCTTTGAAATCGTTGAGTTTGTTAATCAAAACCTCTTTAATGTCTGACAAAATATGTAATAGATAATACACAGTCCAGTCACATTAATGTGACCATCTGTCAAAAGCCAGAATAACCACCTTTCGCAGAGCGGACTGCTGCGAGACGTGCAGGAAGAGAGTCACATAGGTCCCTGAAGGTGTTCTCTGGGATGTTGAGCCATGCCGACTCTAATGCCGTGGCCAGCTGCGCTAGATTACGCGGTTGAGGATCCATGGCGCGAACAACTCGATCGAGATGGTCCCACAGATGCTCGATTGGGTTTAAGTCAGGTGAGTTTGCTGGCCAGGGGAGGACGGTAAACTCATCCTGGTGCTCTTCGAACCACGCACGTACACTGGCAGCTGTATGGCACCTCGCATTGTCCTGCTGGAAGATGCCATCATCCTGAGGAAAAACAATGCGCATGTAGGGGTGAACATGGTCCGCAAGGACAGATGCGTACTTGTATTGATCCATTGTGCCTTCCACAATGATCAGTGAACCTAGAGAATGCCAGGAAAACATTCCCCAGACCATAATGCTCCCGCCTCCAGCTTGGACCGTTCCGGCAATGGTTGCAGGGTGGTTCCTTTCAGAGGTTTCACGCCTTATACGCCAACGTCCATCTGTCCGATGGAGCATAAAACGCGATTCATCCGAAAACGCAACCTGTCGCCACTCAGTGGACGTCCAGCTGCTGTACTGGCGTGCAAATTCTAGCCTTCGCCGTCGATGAACAGCAGTCAGCATAGGTGCACGAACCAGGCGTCTGCTTCGGAGGCCCAGACGCAGCAATGTTCGCTGAATAGTACTTTGGGAGACACTTTTGGTAGCCCCTTGGTTCATTTTGGTGGTCAGTTGCTCAACGGTAGCCCGTCTATCTGCCCGAACGCATCTCCGCAACCGTCGTTCGCCTCTGTCATCTATGGCCCGTGGTGCACCACATTTGCCACGTCGCTGATTTTGGACAGTCCCATTTTGCCATGCACGGTACACTTTTACCACGGCGGCACGCGAACAGTTCACAAACTCAGCCGTTTCGGAAATGCTTCCACCCTTGGCCCGAAAGCCAATGATCATGCCCTTTTGGAAGTCGGATAAATCGCTTCGTTTCTGCATTACTCCAACGATTGAAATGTTTTCCGAAGCCCTCACACACCCTTTATATACGCTCAACTGCACTGTGCTGCCACCTGCCTTCTTGATTGGTTATTTAACTCTGACATGGAAAGTACGTGGTGGTCACATTAATGTGACTGGACTGTGTAAAACAAATTCCAAATTAGGGCTTCCAGATGACCATATTCGGTGGAGTACTGCGTAATTCAAAATTTGATGGTTTTAGGTACCGTTGTTTTACTGCAATGCGAGAAACATTCATGCATTTATGCAGATTCTTCATTATTTAATTTCCTTAAATCTAATACAGGCTGTAATATTTTACGACAACGATTTGAAAAGTGAATCGACGCAAAGTGCCAAAACAAAATTAATAGCTTTTCTGGGCTGACGCCCTTTGGGGTAAAAAATTTTAATTGTTTAAATGTGGAAACTAGAAATTAAGATTTTATATTGTTTGTGATCTTACAAGCTTTAGGCGGTAGGAAACTATAATAAAATACAGTAGTTCTAAATTTTGTCATAAATTGCGGACAGAAATTGATCTGGATATTGGAGAAAAATCCCGAATAATTACTTCATATTTTTTAATGGTTCATTTATGTATTTTTAGTTGTGCAAGTGATGGAATTTGCTTATTGGATGAGTGATTGTTCAAGGGATCGAAATTAGTTGCTTTACTAATTTACAGGACAGGACAGGACTAAGTGTGGGAAGCACCAACACAACGCCATTGGCAGAACTGGTGTCGCTCCTTCACACTAACCGTCTTGAGAAGAACACCTCCACGGGGCGCACTTACGCCACCCATCAGTGTTAATTGAAAAGTTATCATCAGGGCATACATAACTTGTGGTACAGAGCATGGCCGGGAGATACAGTTTTACTAATTTACAACAATCACAGTACTTTCTCATTATACATACTCCCACGAAATATCATGAATTTATTAGTGATTTCGTGAACTGGTGAAAACCCTTGGCCCACAGGTACTATTCTGTTCATAAATAATACTAAAAAGAAGCATTTTATAAACTGCACAGCCCAATAGGATTAGTTATGAGCCTAAAAATTTCCTGAGGTGTAGAACATTGATCAGAGAAGTAATGATTAAATATAAGAATATAAATCAATTTGTACTCAAGCACGTATGTGGTATGCGCATGCGCGTTTTGGCTCTTCTCCGGTGTATAATTTCCGGTTAATATTAAGCTCTTACTTTTAAACTCTAACATACGCCATTAAATTTACACAACTTTGTGTTCTGAGTGAGTACTGGGATATGAGCCAAGAAATATAGGCTAGAATATAACACGACTCAAAGTGTTATTGTTACAAACCGTCTTTTCAAATGAATTTCCTAACATCTGGTCGATATAGATTTTAAACCCGCTGAGTTAAGTGCCAGAAATGAATATTTTGAGTAAATAATAAATACTTGTTTAAGAATTACGGAATCATTGTTTGTTAAATCTGCAAAAAACAATTAGTTATGACAAAACTCCGAATATCTTTTATTGCATTAAAAGCAGAGAAAGCCATTTCATTGTCATTAATTTCAGTCGTACTGGCACTTATCAATATATATATTGATAAGTGCCAGTACGACTGAACGTCGTCGTCGTACGTACGTCGTATAACTGGCACTTATGAATAAATGTTTCATTAATGGCCCATTAACTTTTGTGGTTTTTGTTTTTGTCCATTTATATCATGGAAATTGCAGACCCTCAAGGAGGTTGGACTTCTATTTCCAACTCCAGTTTTGTGGGAGAGCACCCCCGGAGAGGGGTGGTCCGAGGGTCTCCCACTACTACTACCAAACCACACGAAAGGACTTTCGGCTCGACATATATTAAAAGTGCCTCCATGCCGCAAAGACACTATACATTTACAAACGTCCATCCTTTCCCCGAGATTCGAACACAGGTCCTTCGGTACTGCAGTAAGCTCATGAAGAGTTAAAAAAATCAAATATTTTGAAATAAAAACTTCTGGAAAACAGTGTATTACTTGAAATGATAAATCTCATCTCCTACTTTTAAATTTTCAAAATGTGTCTTGTAAACAAGCTGTTGACTGAAAGATGGGATTCTGTGGTTGCGAAGAAATATATCATTATTCCATAATTTAAAAATGGTTAGAAATGGGTAGTATTAAAATGTCTAAATGCGAAATAAATAACATCATAAATCAGAAAGGAGAAAAGCCATCAGTGATTACTTTTAGATGGAAAGGACACTAAACGAATACCCAGAAAAGGTACGTACTGTTTCTAATGTTACTAAAGTTAAATTCTTGATACCAAGTGAAGGTCTGTAAACATAGAAACGAATTGCAAAGTCTTTAATTACATTTCTGTTAACAATAAAGAAAATAAAAAAAACAAGCTTTAAACTTTAAAATGTTAAAAAACATAATGTTCATCAGATTTTGCCGAGGCATACGGCTCAATGCAGAAGAGTTTATAGAACTCTGTATGAAAATTATTTAGCAGAAAATACATTGTGATCGATGATGAAAAATGGGTTTAATGATTGGATCGCCTTAAAAAAGGGGTATTTGTTATCGCAAACGAAGAGAAAAAATTTACAAATCTGGTTCTGTCAATGCAAAGAAAATTTCAGTAAGTACTTTATGACTGTTGCAGGATTTTCTTATACTGGGAAATCAAAAATACAAAGAGCGGGGAAAAACGTTAAATTC
The DNA here is from genome assembly GCA_000611955.2 of Stegodyphus mimosarum. NCBI lineage: Eukaryota > Metazoa > Arthropoda > Arachnida > Araneae > Eresidae > Stegodyphus > Stegodyphus mimosarum. Next base: position 1,045,566 of record KK112921.1, on the reverse strand, counting down.
ATCTCAAAGTAATATCAAGAGAAACTTCTACATCCGGTATTTACAGAAGACATTCCATTTCTTTATCCCGATCGCTTTGGAAGATTAAAACTTGATCAAGAAATTCAGAAATTCAAGCCATATTTTTAGGAGTACCACTGCATTCCTTGAAGAAATCAAGACTGATACAGGTATTGCACACATACATTTTCAAAGTATTCCTGCAAAGTCCTCTAACGTTTTACCTATGATTATTGTGCCTTTGGTCTATTGAAAAGAACTCTCTCTAATCGCAAACCGACCACGATTGATGGACTCTGAAAAACAGTGTAAGAGTAATTGAAAACAATACCTATAGAAATCACAGGTCCTTCTATCATGTAAAGATATAGGTCCTTCTATCACATAAATTATGATACAGACATATCCAAAAAAAAGCTATGAGATCAAACATTTAAAATATAATTCTCTTTGCATTTTAAACACTAATAAGGCTAAAGTGATATATTAGTTTTTAATGAATTGTTTATTTGTATAATCTAACTAATTTTCTGCAGCAAAAATTTCACGCTGACCCGTGAATGATTTCAAGGTGCTTTGTGAACTGTTGAAACCATTATAAACCTTTGGGAGATATTTGAATTCCAAATTTAATAAAAAATTTCCTGTGGTATAGTAACATGAATGCAATGTTTGAAATTAGATTGTCTCTAGAAATGTGCAATAATTTTTTTGGCCCTACAATTTCGATATTTATTTTTTCTACTGAATATAGAACATTATTTCCAGATATTTGGTTTACGCCGTATTTCTAACATAAGCCAATAATGTAAGTACAACATTTCAGTGGCGTGTGTACAAATAGTGGCAGATTCCACCATCTTTCGTTCTCTCAACTAGTTGTTTACCCAGGCTTTTTCATCTCTTTTTCATCTCAGTTTCATGCTACTGAAACAGAGGAATATCCGTAAAGCCTCCTTCTTGGGAAGGAAAAACATTTCTCAACTTTTTCTCTCCATGCATTTTACCTGATTAGAAAAGGAGTAAAAATAGTACATTTCAAAGACTTTGCTTCGGAGCTTGTCTCTTTTTCTTTTTGAATAAAATAGTAATTGTTTTCTTAGTTAGTTCATCTTATATTTACTTCTACGATAACCTGGCTTTACCTTTCTTACTTAAACCTTAACCAATGCCTGCTTATTTCCTAAATTTGCGTAGGAGAGTCAACGAGCTGGCGCTTACTTTACTAGCGCATTTTATGACGTCAGATGCATTGTTGAGATTTATGACGTCAATACGCGCTTTATGACGTTTTGCTCCTCATTACGTCACATTAGGTAATGTTGAACTATCATTGCATTAAATCGTGCATACGGTCGGGGTGTTCTGTGGGCAGCTGTCGTTCCCCGAACATAAGGTTCTAAATTTTACTTTCAAATTGTAGCAGTGCACTCATTATTACCGAGCATTAAAAAGACACGATATTTTAATTCTTTGATCAATTTTATCTTTAAGTTTCTTGATTTCATGTTATAGCAGTGATTGCCTATCAGTGTTAAAAATAGCTAATATTTACTTGTATGCTTTTTAATAATTGATGGAAGTATCACCAATAAAGGATGTGTAACTAAAATATTGTAAATTAATAAGTAATTGTTATAGTATTACTAAAAGCGCATATATATGTACTTCAACATTGAAATATTTGTCTGTTTATGTTAATAACACACGCATTGGATTTTGATTCGATTTGTAAAAACTTCAATACGTATGCAAATTTAAGATGCTTTTTTTATATCTTAAATCTTTCTTATATCGTTCTCATATCTTATGATTTTTAAGGCAAAGAATGAACGTGTTATCCGGTTAGCCCGATTATAGAATAGTATTCATTTTCTGCATCTGTTTTCTGAGTATAAATAATATCTAGATCACGTAATCAACATGACACTTAAAATATATATTAATATAATTTATAATTTACTTCTTCATTTTTACCATGAAAGAAGGCACATGTTTGAGTTTGTAAATGTATGTTTGGAGTTAGGAAAATTAAATTGCTTCAAATTTAAAAGAACTTCATAGCGTTCTATTGCTGCAAATCTAACTAAATCCGGCCACTTGCGCTTCAACTGATATGTTTATCAGTTCATTAAACAAAACACAAATAGTAAAAACATTTGCCAATAGATGACGCTACAGCTAACATATCGTAATGCAGATATATTGTCTCTTCTCAGTAGATTTCAGCATCTCACAGTTAAATGCAATTGCTTTTATCTCCTTCAGAACTTGCATAGGTGAAGAACTTTCACGAGAGACCAGATCGTTCCGGAAAATTTCATAACAAAACAACACATGCAGATGAGCATTGGGGAAAAGATGTTGTGAAATAAGGGTTAATTATGTGTGCACTTACGAAGGTTTGCCTAGCATATGTTGAACAGAATGAACAATGTGGGGAAGAAGTGCAACATTGAAACCAATATAGGGAAAGTGCTTGCGTATTCTCTCCTTGAACACCTCCACCTTGTTCACTGATGGAACAGGCTCGTATCCTAATGGACCCATCTCTTCGAAAATTAAACCCATCGATAAACGCTGGTCGTGAAACCACATCATGTGGTCTCTTTTTCATCATCGAAGGGTTCTTCTTTAATCTAGTGTTCCAAATGCAACAAATGTGGATAGTCATTTGCACGCTTTGACAAAAGCCAAAAGGACACTTAGGCAAAAAACAAAAGGACACTTAAGTATGATTAGTGTATAACGTCTAGTATACTAACGAGCTGTAAAAAGACTGTAGAATTACCTTCAAGGTCTTATGATACAAATGAAAAGTCAGAAAAAAGGTGTACAAGACCCTTCTATTCAAACACAACGGTCGAGACGGTCCCCCTTGGGCGAATAAGCCAACACTTCTGACTTAACTTAAGCAAGAAATGTTACCCTAAAATTAAATATAGTTAGATTAACTTAATGGCTCACAGGATAAAAACGTGCAGGAAGACTCGTTTGCAGAAAACCGGAGCGACAAGCCTAACGGCTAGAAGCACTCAAAGCCACAGAATCAAATCGCTATTTAGTCACGGTAACAACGCTGCGTCAAGTAAGTAGAACACATTCTAAAAACAACTTGAGAAACCTTCGCTTAAATAACACGTTTTTCTCCCTCAATCAATCTGAATAAAAGCTCGCTATCTCATTCACATTCTGGCCTGAAAAAAAAGCTTGGATGAAAAGGAAAGCGACAGAAAAGTACTTAAAATTAACTATTAGTCAAAAATAAATAGATAAGCCTTCACAACTGTCTGCATAGTATTCTATCAGAAAGAAATCAGTTGCCTTTCTCTCCTGGAGCTGAAACACGGAGTTCCTAGGCTCCTTTCTTGCAGCTGGGGAACAATGTAATCTGATTTGGATAATAATAACTCAAAATGCATTGCTTGAATTATCGTGCAGTGAAACACGTTATATTCGCAACAGGTGCAAGATCTGCAGTTCTGTACAACTAAATATGAGTTTCTTTTCCTACGAGAAACTTTTCCATCCGTGTCGTTTTTCCAAGAAAAACAATGTGTGAAAATAGAAACCCCATCAATAATGTTTTCACAAACTCGCACAGTGTTTTCTTCCTCTATCTGGCAGAATGCCAAGCTCTGTGGTGTTATCAGATATTTCTATTATGTTACACAGAATTCACGGAAACACTAGTTTCTAGCACAAGCTTATCTGACGGCGGAATCTACTAAACTCTACAGCAGCATTTCTTAGTCGCGGCAGAAACGCTTTATTTACAGAAGTTGTATTAACAATGTAGGCACAAGATATCTGATGAAAATGATCAAATTAATGCTCGTTCACCAAAGTATCTTCCTCTTTTTACGATATTGGGCATTTGAGCACATTTCCAGCAGCTTAATGTATGCAAACAAAATACCTTTAAAGCTATAGAGACCTCCAAAGGAAAACATTCGCACAGAAAGCTATTATTTACTAAATAGCATAAAATCTTATATGTCCGTTGTCCCAGTTTTGATTTTCCTTTTAACATCAGGTCTCTCTCCAGAGGTTTCTGAGTTCAATAATTTTATTAGTAATGTAAACAGATCAGTCTAAAGTATTATCATACCTAGGTCTCACGTTTTAATAAAATTAAGTGGAATCTTATTACTTACAAGTATTTTAATTAAGAGTTGTGTTCCATCAAAAATGTTTCACATTCATAAAGATTTTTCTAACTCAGCGTGTTTCTTTTTAAATAGCGTTGGCAATAATGTTTGTGTAAATATTTGACTGTCAGTCAATTAGTTTTATGGTCTTGTAATTCAGAACTCTTCTTTTGTTAGAAATTTTATTAAGGTTTGTCTGGTGATTATGGAAATAATTATGGATTTAGATCTTGGATAATGGACTGAAATTTCCGTGGGATTGTACTTTTCGAAGTTTTTGAATAATTCATTGCCTGATCGTACGTTTCGCAACTTTTCAAAATGTTTTATACTATTTCATGTTTTGCATAGCCGAATTGAGTGTGATATTTGAATTTGATTTCATTTTGGTATAATTTTAATTTAATTATATTGTTACGAATTTTGTATATATGTAAATAATTTTAGTGAAATTGCATGTAAAATTATAATACCTTTTGCATAATGTAACTTGATCGTCAGAAAGATATGTATGCAGTGGCAAGTCTGTTTAGTACTAAGCAAATGTCTATCTTGCTTAATTAATGACAACCACCAAGATGACGATGTTTTGGAGACTAATTTTTGTCGCCTAAGTAATCCCCAAAAGTCGCCAATATTGGCAACCATTTGGAGCATTTTGGTCCAGCCCTTATATAGCCATTAACACTATTATGATTTAATAAATGTAATTAATCTAGATATGTAACTGTAACCGTATTCGGCCCTCATATGCCTTCCAGTAATTGCTAGAATTGAAAAGTACAAAAGTACTAGAGATTTCTGAGGCCGAATTAGAGCTATATAAGACCGAAGAGAGCATCAGTTTAATAGCTGTTATTTAGTTCAGCGTCAGTTCGGAGTTCTGAGACATAGCTTTGCTCTTCAGATGCACTTTGCTTTGCGTTGTGTTTAACTTTCTTGATAGTTTGAAGTGTAACGACTGACTGTACTGTTTGAAGTGTGACTGACTACTGTAATACCGTGAAGAACTGTACGAATATTTTTGTGTGAATTTCCAGAAGTGTGAAGTGTTTCTTTGGGTAAAATAAATTTTATCACCTTTTCATCGGCTCAGGGTGCATTCAATATATTATGAACTCTTACGCAAGCAACAATATATACGTATATAGGTAGACTGTTAGATATAAGATTTATTGTAAAATTCTTAAGCGCCAAAATAATTTCAGAACGCAAAAGACGAGAATGTCACTTGCGTTCTGTCATATCTACCTGCAACAGAGAGAACATGCTGTATTATAAGAACACTACCACAGAGTGTCTAGTGGCCAAATTTAGAAGTTAACGATGTTATCATAAAAATTATAGCTAGAGTGATAGAGCGAGAAAAATACAACAGCAATTGTTGTTGAGCGGGACATATTTAACATGAAACGAGTCTATATACCAACGTTTCTTAAACTGTGGGTCGCGATCCCAAATGGAGTCAGAAAGCAAAATCATTTATAGATTAACAGTCTGCCATAAAAGTCGCACTGGAATTTGTAGAGCTATAACGTAAATCGAGATAATTTAATTTCCGCAAAAATCCTTGACTGAATTCTGGATAGGAGCTAAAACTGAATTTACCCCAGTTTCAGAAATGGCATTAAATGCTGTTCTCCCATTCAACACCGCATATTTATGATAAATGATATTTTCAGCTTAACCCTTTGACAACGAATGAAGAAAATATTAAAAAAATAATCAATTAAACAAATCTGGAATATTTCCGATTTTAAATTACGTCCAAAAGGGACGTTTTTTGAATGTTTTGTGTGTTACCTTTATTTATTAAATATCACGCTCTTCACAGTTAAACCATAAAATTCAGTTCAACAACAATATCGCAAAATAATTTTAAAGCGTGTAAATCTTTAGAATTTCCGATACGCAATCTCGCGAACTGGAGACAATTTTTTTTCTCGTACATTCTTTAATATCTGACAAAATATGAAACAGATATAGTTCGACCGCCTCATCCGCGATCATGAGCGCAAACACGCATGCGCCATTCAGACCGAATTATTCTCAAAATAGGGTGGATGGATGGGGACTTTCTTTCCCTCCAGCACATCTCTTTCCGGAGAAGAGAAGATTTTCACCTGAGCTTTCACGTCGCAGCAAATAATAACGCCCCTTTTGGACGAGTCTATGTGTTTTGGCAGAATGCCAGCCAGGGTTGCGTTTGACACGGTCGAACTATAATAAAACAAATTCCGAAATTAAGCTTCCATTTGCCCATTTTCGGGTGAAAACGTACGTTATTCAAAATTAAATGGCTCTAGGTACCATTGTTTCATCACAGTGTGAGAAACATATATAATATTTGCAGATTCTTCATTATTTAATTTCTTTAAATAAAATACAGGGCGATAATGTTTGCTGGCAACAATCTGTAAAGTGAATCGAGCATTTATAGTGAATCAACGCAAAATACCAAAGCGAAAACAATAGGCCTTCAGGGACACAGCCCCTTTGGATTAATAATAATTAATAATTATTTTTAATTAAAAATCTACGTTAATTTATCATTTGGGATTTTTTGTCAAAAAGATTTCAAGCCAAAGCCTGGGACACATACGTCCCAGCCGTAGTTAATGGCGGGATATATATGTCCCACACGTAACAATCGACCCAAACACCTATTATTCTGGAAAACTTTATTATATGAAACAGATTTTACATCGCATGGTACCAGGTAATGAATTCATTGCATAACCCAACATTAAGCATTGGGCAACTCATATTTGTTCTTTTCTCTGTGTTCATTTGTAGGTTACAGCCGGAAACACCGCGGATGAAAACTTCACGGAGAAACCAATGCAAGGCGAAAACGTCGTGGTACAAAACATTATGATGGGGGAAAACAAAGCAAAGAGAAAACATCGCAGTTTTAAGGCATCGTGGTGCAAAACATCGTCGAAAATATCTTAGTAAAAAACAAAGTACCTACGAATGATCGCATGACGATGCGTTTTTCAACACATGCGTTTTTCAAATCCCATATTGACATATCATGTAACTAACTATCGTCATAACTAACAATTTGACATCCAAAAAATTGATTTACGCTATACATGGAAATGTTAAAGACACTTTAAGAATAAACGGAAACAAAGCAAAATATAACTTTCACTAAAACAATATCAGATTAACAAGTATGAAAGACAATAATTTGATAATTAACTAAGCAATTTTTATAGAGGTAACCTTATGCAGTTATTTATCTTGTTGTTATTGTTGTTGTTACGTATGCTCACTTGTCTGACTCAGTCAGCTCAAGTCCACGAATTTTTTTATCTTTCTTTTTAGAAGCAAATACAGTCTAAAAAGATTGTATTTGTCACAAAAATGATCAATAAAACTTTATAAAAAATGTTAGTCTATTCTTGACCTTTGTTAATTAACAATGTAAATTTAAAATTCTATTAAATTCTATATGTTCCGTTAATTTTCTACTTATTTTTAATTTTTAAATGCTTAAGTCTACTTCTTAATTTTTCAGCAAAAATTTATTAGTTCATTGAAAAATATGAAATATGGAAGTAAAAGAATCCCGCTTTCCTTCTTGTGCTCCCGAATCATTATGCGAATATGCATTTACTTCTTTTAAAACCTGAAATAGCATGTGTGTGATGTTATCGTCATGCGATGTATTTATTTTTTACCACAATAATTTCGATGACAAGGGTTTTAAACTGCGAAGTTTTTTCACCGCTTTATTTTCGACCACGATATTTTGTACCAAGATGTTTTGAAACAGCGTTGTTTTCTCTTTGCTTTCTTTTCTCTCACTATGTTTTGTATCACGACGTTTCGCCATGCGTTGTTTTCTCCGCGACGTTTTCGTCCGCAGTGTTTTCGGCGGACACCCATTTGTGTACTATGAGCACAGCGGCGTCTTGATTTTTCAACTGCTATTTGAAGATGATCCCCAACATTCAGGAGATTCTAAGTACTTTTTAACACAGAAGTAATTTTTAATCTTTTGGTGGGACATATATGTCTTGTTAGTAGTCAAAATGTTAAATCTAAATATAGTTTAACACTCAAAAATTGAACATACTTTAGGTTGTGATGTAGCTAACTGTTAAAACCTAGATTTTTCTTTCTGTACTAGACTAAAATTGAAAGATATATAAAGCTATGTGCAGTAGTTACAGCTAAGAAACATTAACAAACTTCTTTTTTTACAACGGAGCGACACGCACCTGCTCCTGCCTATCTCTCTTCAAATTTTAATCTCTTCTGAACTATTCATCATCCATGATGGGGAGAAGTCCGCCTGTTCCGGCAAAGGCAATAAGTGGTATGTCTGCCTCTTTCTGAGGTTGGTACAACGTTCTCGTTCGTGAGCAAATTTATGAAGGCCAAAAATTCCAAGCATGATAAAACTAAGCCTGGGGGATGTCTTTCCGTGACTACGCCTTCCTCCTTTTTCATGTCTTATACTTCCAAAAAAAAACCCTAATGACTCTACAACTGGCGCCCGAACTAAAAAAGAAAGGTGGTGGATGATGATTCTCCACCACTGGCATTTGGCGATTGGGTCCCCAAAATCCCAGTTGCCCTTTAAAAGGGGGGTGTATGAGGTATTTCTCCCACCTTCTTTGCATGCCTTCGGGGTGCTGTGGTCAGTACGCTCGATGCGTAACCGAGAGGTCCGTGGTTCGATTCCCGGCGAAGGCGTTGCTCACTTTTCATGTCTCCTGCTTTGAAATAACCAAATGTGTCTACAACTGGATTCCAAAATTTGCTTCTGAGGACGTTGCTACGAATCTCATGTGATAGAGTGTAATCTTGTAATTGTAAGTAGAACAAATTCCGCAATTCAAGGTTTTGCGTTCAAAATTATTTTGTTTTTAAGGACATTGCCATGCATATTGTGTATAAATATGTATACACATATAATATTATATTTTCCTACATATCAAATATTTAACTGAGAGCGAAAAGTTATTTATATTTGTTGGATAACACTTTCTCGTGAAAAATCTTGAAACTTCAATCCCTAACATTCCACACATTGTGAAATTTTAAACTCACTCTTTCGAGGAAATTGATTTTGTGGTGTTATTCACAAAAAATTTTGGAAAAATTCGAAACTTCTATTTGTCTTGAAGAAATATCTAAAATTTCACTAGCACTGTCTTTACAAGTTTCAAAACAATATAACAATGTGCGTGTTAATTTTGAAGTCAAACAACAAAAATCAGCATTATATTTTCAAATATTCACAGGACTAGTTTCGTTGGTTTTACCGAACCACCATCCTCAGCTGCAAAAAGCGCAAATGAACGAGATAAGATAAGAAAGCATGGACAGCAGACAAGCTACTGGCGCCATCTGTTGATGAAACCAGAACTAAAATAATTTCTTTAAAGGCTGAAGGCAAAGTTGGATTGGAATTAGGGTCGTAAACGTAAACAGAAAGACTTTCTTGAATTTGAAACGCCTCTAGAAAATCCAGTTCACCGATGGAAGATGATTTTTGAAGAATTTTGGCAACAGAAAAATTGAAAGTGTGATTTTCGGACCAACAATGTTGGGCAACAGAAGAGTTCTGTGTTTTCTTTTTTCTAACATATGCCTCATGTTCCCTAACGCGAAATTTTAAGGCTCTCTTGGTTGGCCAATGTAAATTAAACAAGGCAAGGAATTCTGTGAATACCCCAGGAATTCATATCCGGAATGGGGTCCTTGAGTATGGAAGTCCGAATTTTATTGATGGGAGAATAAACGATTCGAAAGTTAAATTTCTGTAAAATACGTGCAACTTTATAGCTAATTGATGGAAAGAAGGGAATGACAACAGAATTTTTATAATCTCCTAAAACAAGAGTCTTTTTTTTTTGGTGTGTTGAGATCAGAATATTTAACTGCTTGAAATGATATCTTATCTCGTTTATTTGCGCTTTTGCAGCTGAGGTTGGTGGTTCGGTAAAACCAACAAAACTAGTCCTGTGAAAATTTGAAAATATAACGCTGATTTTTGTTGTTGACTTCTAAATTAATATTTGTGCGGCGTGTTATTGTATCTTAATATGCGTGTTATTCAAATATTTTTATTTTTTTTATTCAGAGCTCATTTACTGCATGTAACAAAAAAATGAGTATATTTTCAATAGATAATAAAGCCTTGTCAGTCTATATATAATGAAACAAGTTATATTAAATCTCCTTTCATGTTCAGTAGAAGCAAAAGCGTTTGAGTAATATGTGTATATAAATTATGTTTTGATTCGTACTTAGTTTTGCGATAACATACTTGAGTATATTATGTATTATTTAAATATTACAGCATAATTCGCTATTTTTGGTTCTAAGTTTTCGTTTACAAGTACAAATATCACATGTTAGTATTTTAATTGAAAAGATTGTCTAGGTAGGTGTTGAATTTACCTTTCTTAGTAGGTGATGAATTCTAAGTAGGTCTTGAAATTGCGGTATATTTCAAATTCTCTAAAAGCACGTGTTTAAAAGAATTAAAACGTTTCATGCGATATTTATTGATGTTAATGCTAATTTTGTGTAATTTTCTTGCTAATTTTCAAACTGCTTCTGTCGCTGCGGAAGTTTTCAACATATTAACCTCGATTTGCATTGTACTGAAATCAGGTCTAGAGAAATGATTAATTAAACCATTATTAAGAATTTTGAATTAATAAGAAATGAAAAGTCTTTAAATGAAACCTATTTATTACAATAAGCATTTTTACCTGCAAATTTTCCTTTAAAAGGCTTTAAAAACTTCTTCTAGATGTGCCTAGTACAAAATGAGAATCACAAATAACTGGCTTTTAATAATTACATAGTATAATCATTATTGAGCAACAGATAATTTTCTTATCTCTTCACTAGCAGTAAAAAACAAGACGAAACGACAAGAACAAAGTAAACAATAAGCAGTAAATAACAAGAACTCAATTGACTCTTTCCTGTGCTGAAGACTAAACACATATTAAAAAGAGTATTAGAGGAAATGTTTTTTTTAGTGTATGAAGAAATTCAGCATTACCATTTTTTTCGTTTAGTTTCATAACTTCAAAAACCTTTCTACAGAATTCTGAGTTCTTCTTAGCAATTTTTTACTTTAGGTTAAAATAACACGCCGAACAACGATTATTTTAGAAGTCAAAGAACAAAAATCAGCGCTACATTTGCTGATTTTCTAGGACTAGTTTCGATGGTCTAACTACCGAACTATCATGTTACAGATTTTAGAAACATGAGGCATATGTTAGGAAAAAGGAAACACAGAAATCCTCTGCTGCCCAGCACTGTTGGGCCGAAAATCACACTTTCCATTTTTCTACCGCCAAAATCATTCAAAAAACATCTTCCATTGCTAGATTAGATTTTCTAGAGGCGTTTCACATTAAAAAAATCTTTCTGTTCTAGTTAACGAGCCTAATTCCAATCCAGCTTTACCTTCAGCCTTTAAAGAAATCATATTTTAGTTTTCTTGTTTCATCAATGGATGGCGCCAGTAACTTAACCCCTGCCCAGCCATTCTCATCTTATATTTCATTACCACCACGTCTGACTCGCCCTTTGAAGACTCATTGATAAGGAACATTTGTGATGAGGAGATTGTATGGAAGGTGAAATGAGTTGGTATATTAGATGGCCCAGCAACACTAATTTCTCAAGGGTGTTAAGTATTTAAACTTGTCTGAATAGTTTTTGTTTTCTTTCCTCGTAAATCAAACGATAGCACCGTATGACATCATAGAGTGCAGACGTAACTGTAACAAACCTTTAAGAAATTTTAGCTTGGTCTTCCAAACAAATGAGGCCTTCTTCAGGCTTGGGAAAAGGTGTTGCCATGAACTTTATATCCAACGCTTTAACTGAGTCCGAGTCTTCCTTCTTTCTCTGTTGCTTTTGGAAAGGCAACAAGTCTGCTGGGTCTAACGAATCATACCATTTGAATGGATGTCCGCCGAAAACATTGTGGGAAAAACATTGCAGACGAAAACGTCGCGGAGAAAACAACGCAAGGCGAAAACGTCGTGGTACAAATCACAGTGGGAAAAAAGAAAGCAAAGAGAAAACATCGCAGTTCTAAAACATCGTGGTACAAAGTATCGTGGTCGAAAATGAAGCGGTTCAAAAACTTCGCAGTTTAAAACCATCGTCGTCGAAAATATCGTAATAAAAAATAAAGTACCTGCAAATCATCGCGTGACGATAACATCGCACACACGCGTTTTCGGGTTTTAAAAGTTGTAAATACTTGTTAGCATAATGATTTGGGAACGTGAGGAGGAAAGAGACATTCTTTTAATTCTATATTTCATATTTTAGAATGAACTGATAAATTTTTGCTGAAAAAATAAGGAAACTTAAGCATTTAAAAATTGAAAATGAGTAGAAAAATTAATGCAACTTGAACTTAATATAATTTAGAATTTACATAGTTAATTAATTACGGTCAACCTTTATTTATAAAATTTTACTGATAATTTTTTATGAAGAATTCTTAGAAAAAATGCTTAGAAAAGCAAGATAAATAACTGTATGAGGTTACCTCTATAAAAATTGCTTAGTTAATTATCAAATTATTTTCTTTCATATTTGTTAATCTGACATTGTTTTAATTAAAATCACATTTTGGTTTTGTTTCCTTTTATTCTTAAAGTCTTGTTAATACGTATTTTCATGTATAGTGTGCAATCAATTTTTTGATGTTGATTTCTTGATCCTTTTTGATGTTGATATGATGTCAGTTACATAATATGTCAGCATGGGATTTAAAAACGCAAGTGTGCGATGCACCGGGGGAACCGGTGCAGCTGCAGAGCGGCAGTACTAAGTGGTGAAAAATTTTATATATGGAGTGCAGCAGAATGCCTCTAACCTAGTGTGATATTTACTGGCGATTCTAACCTAGTGCAACAAAATGCGACCTAGTGCAAGGTAGAAAGAAAGAAAGTCATCAAACAAGAAATCGAAAAAATGTGAGAAAATATTTCAAGCTAAGACCTTTCAGCAGTTTCAAGATACCGATTTTGACAGAAACTTTAGAGATGGGAGACGTTTGTGTTTGGTTGATGCCTCATTGCTTGATGAAATGTTATTGGCATGAAGATTTATTGATTAAAGGGAAAAATCTTTATATGGAATAACAATTTTGATAAAATGGGAATTAAAAAGTTTGACTAAAATTTAAATCATTGTCAAACCAATGATTCTTCCAGTCAAATCAGTGATTCTTCCCACGACTGCAAATATTTCAGCATCCACAACTATTTGTAAAATAACTTATGATCTCTGTCTAGGATTACCAAGGAATTATAGAGTTTCATGTGGAGAAAGCATTCATTAAGCATATTATTGTGAATGGTTAGCAATATGTAAAGCAATTGCATAGAAATGCCTGACTTGCTTAGGGATAGGAAATTAATTTTGAAGGTTAGGTTATTCAATTATGGCAAAGCACACGAGGGCTATCTGCCTAAGGGAGGGATGCCTTCGTGGAGGACTTTCTAAGTTAAACTGGCTCGTATACACGTTACACATGGGGAAAACAACGAAAACGCCCATGCAGCCAGCCCGTTTGCGGGATTCGAACCTCAGACCGAACTACCAGTGTTCAGCGCCTTTACAGCTCGGCCGGTGGTGGACTTTAATTCTGAAGATGTTTCACAGAAAATTGAGATAGTCTCCTAACCAAGTAAGAGGCTGAAGTTTGACTCCACCAAAAATAAATTTTTTGTAAAATTCTTCCACAGATTAACCCTCTGACCGGCCAGGGTTTTTGCTAAGAAAATACAAATTTCTCAAAACTACTATGCGACAAAATTATTTCTTGATTTTAATGTAAAAGTTCTCCTGGTATTTTATACCTGGATTTGTGTACTTTTAATATATTGCCCTTTCTTCTTTGATATATTTTGATATGCACGTATATACCTTCTTACAAATATTGCAAAAAATATTCTAGGCCGTATATATACGGCCTTGCCGGTTAGAGGTTTAAAACAGCTCTGTATGTATTGCAAGGCGAACGAGTTTCTTCAGCAGTTACTTACGCCATTCAAGGACTGAATAAAAGTAGTTTCCTACAAAGAATAGCAAATCTTACAGGTGGATCACAACTGTTGCGAACAATGGGATCAAATTGGAATGTAAGAAGATACTGCCTGTAGTAAAATTAACTTGACAGAAATTAGGGATACTACTCGTAATTAGATAAAAATAGTAGCATTCAGTTTTAGATTAATTTCTAATTAGTGTATTCCAATGACCATTGCCTGTTCAAAAAGTAACATAACCGGAACAGCAATTGGCAGAAATGAAATTATTTGGAATTTTTACTTATTTGTTGCACTGACGATATGCTAACAGTGGACAGTTTAAAATCTATCAAATTTTTATATACATAATATCAGAAATCAAATTAGCGATTAATAAAGAAATTTGGCCCTGCATGATTTCTATTTTAGATTCCATTGTATAAAAATTTAAACTATATTTATTCAAAACAAGTCTCATTTCAGATGGCAAAGGATCGCAAGTAGCTCGCGAGCTGTAGTTAAGGTGTCGGAGAGCCGCAGTTTGGCCAGGTCTGTTATATAGAGTCTCGTTCCATGGGGTTTATAAATTAAAGCATAAAAACAATAAGTATTGAGTTTCCAAAATATTAAAGCTGTGTAAAAGTATATATTTCGTTGTCAATTTGATTTCTTTATCATAAAGAACCGGTTCACGGTGTTTTTATACCTTCAACCTTCAGTTTCAATTTCTATTTATTGTATTAATGTAATGTATATTTGTGTTATAAAGAAAAAATAAAATAAAAATAATATTTTATAGAAATACATCAAATATAAATATAAATAAAAAGTCTGAAAGTTTTCAAATTTTATATTATTCCCAAAGTGGCGTTCTTTTAGCTTTTTGTGTGTTACTTTTAATTATTAAATAGTATGTTTTTCGCGCTTAAACCATATAAAATTCAATTCAACAGCAATATCACAAAATATTTTAAAACAGCATATCTTTAGAATTTTAGAACGCCTCGCTCGCTGGACATAAAAAAAATGTGTTTTTTATTCTGTAGAGTGTTGCCAATCGTTCAGTTCGTTAACCTTTCAACACGCGGGCTTTGCAATTTTACATGAGCACGCGCGCGTCGTATTTTTTACGACATTTTACCGTTTTCGTCAAGAAATTTTACCGTTTTCGTCACGAAAAACGACAGAAATGAGTGAATATTGATAATAAATTTGTTAAGAAATAAAATATTAACCCTATTATTGCCAAATACAAATGATATCACATTCATATGTAAGTAAATTATTTTTAAGTTCTTATGCTAGTCAGATGGAAATGCAATCATGTATTTCGTTATACAAAATTTAAAATTTGTTATTTAACAATTATATTTTAAAATCGTAGCTAATTTTAATATTCATCAAAGGCAAGTATAGACAAATAAAAAAGTGGAAAAAAACCGTGAGTCAGCATTACTTACTTCTGGAAGGAAATTTATTTCTTACTGGTTACAAAAACTCACTTTATACTAACTTTAATTTTGTGAGATTCCACTCTTCAAATCTAAAGTTTCAACTCCGAACCCCGCGAACACTTAATAAGCGAATAATCGCTTAAGTGTGAACAGAACACGTGTGACTTGAGAAGGGTTTAAAACCCTGCATTATTCAGTTTATTTACAATCAGTTCCGACTTGGAACTTTACATAAAGCCGCCACTCGGGTTTGAACTTAAATACTAATAATTTGAACTAAAACTAGCTTAAATAAAGCTCTTAAAGAATATAGCCGAAGCTATCAAAATCTAACTAGTTGGCCCCTAAATATTAATTAAATCGGCGAAGCCTAGCAAGGGCCTAAGATAATGGCCGAGCGTAATTATAGCTAAGAGAGATGTAGCCAGAAGGCAAACGCGGGCTAGTCAGGAAATCAGATTCTCTCTCTTGAAGTTGGTTATGTCACGAGTTAAATAGTACCCATTCTCATTAGCACTATCTGCGTTTCTGGAATTACATTCTAGCAGGAAATTGTAAGCTGAAATTAGAATAAGATATTAAAGATACAAAACTTAAAATAACTGTTAGTGAACGTATAATAAGCCTTACAATTTCAATTTTTTAATTTATTTCTAAAAAGTAGAAATAAAACGAAATAAGGAACGGTAATACTAGGAATAGAATAGAGTAGAGTAATAATGGAAAAACAGAATCTTAAAGCTATTTCTCAATGTTCGAAGTTCACATTGCATTCCACGCAAATAATAAAGCAATAGAATGACTTTTGCATGTGCATCTAAGGCATGTTTTGCATTTCATGGATGCTGATGATCTCTTTTTTTCTCTCACGCATGAATACAAGACGATTAATAACACAAAATTACAAAATATTTGAGAAAAAAATATTTTCCGAATTTTCACCCACGCGCATGTCGTAACTTTTATGAAAAAGCTGCCACGTAGCCTAAAAGCCCAGTAAAAAAAAAGAAAAGTGAAATGACTTCTGTTGGCAGATTCCGTAATATGGGGAAGGGTAGAAAGGAGGAATAGAAATGACTTTCAGACATCTCAGCTTCGATATACGAAAAATGTGCATTAAAAACCGAATTTGTCGTAATTTTTTCTCAAAGGCGCGTGCTGGAAGATTCATCAAAAATTCGTTAAATGTTTTACGAAATGTGAAATAGATAATAAAACAAATTCGAAATTCAAAATTCGGGCTTCCATTTGCCTATTTTCGGGTTCGACCTAGAGAACGCACATTCTCCTTTACTTAATTTCTTTTAAAATAATACAGGGCGGATTCAGACTTTTACAGCGATTTCATTGCAAAATCACGTTTCGAAACTAACAGCCTTCATTAAACTCCCTCCCCCTCTCTCTCCATATATATATATGTGTGTGTGTGTAAAAGTAATTATTCTAAACTATTATTATATATGTATTAAAGTAATTATTTTGAAATATTAATATTTATTAGTATTAAAGAAATTTCCCATTTCTTTCGTAGCGATGAGTTTAAAAACAAATGAAAATAATCGTGTAAACGATTAATTGAAAATTACTGTTATTTCCTAGGTTTAATTAAAGAGGAGAGGATGAATAATTCGTAAGAATGATTTTTTCTGTAATTTACACTGGGATAAAAATAACTAGCTTATCGACCTTTTAATAAACGTTATAAACGTTTATGGAATTTTCATTTTGCTTGTGATATTATAAATTGAAGTATAGCATTTTTATCTGCAAACTGCATATTAAACGCCTTTTTAATTAGAAGGTTTTTAAAATTATAATAGCTTAAATAAATCATTCATTTTTATAGTGCACTTTTTTAATGTTAGTCATGTTCGTTAGAAAGAATTAAACTGTAATAAAAGAATTTTAAAGAATTCAAGTAAAAAATAATACAAGAGCATTTAATATACGTGATGCATATTTTCTCTTTGCGAAAAATGTTGCTATTGGATAAGTTAAAGTGTAAGGTATTTCTTCTGCCTTCTTCGCACGCCTTCGTGGTGTAGTGGTCTGCATGCTCGACGCGTAACCGAGAGGCCCGTGGTTCAATTTCCGGCGAAGGCGTTGCTAATTTTCCAATCTCTCTGCTTCCAAAAAATCCTAATAGCTCTACAAGTGGCGCCTGAACTAAAAAAAGGTGGTGGATGATGATTCTCCACCACAGGGATTTGGCGAATGGGTCCCCAAAACCCCAGTCGGCCTTTAAAAGGGGGAGTATGTGAGGTATTTCTTACGCCTTCTTCACACGCCTTCGTGGTGTAGTGGTCTGCATGCTCGACGCGTAACCGAGAGGTCCGGGGTTCGATTCCCGGCGAAGGCGATGCTCATTTTTCATGTCTCTTGCTTCGAAATAACCTCATGTCTTTACAAAACAACAGGAATCAGTGTGATATAAGTAGTAAATCTTGCAGGATTAGTTTCGATAGATTTTCAGAACCATCCTCCTCACCTGCCTAAGTGCAAAAAATACTGAGGAAGATTTTTCTGTAGTTAAATCATCGAAACTAATTCTGCAAAATTTGCATGTATTATGTTGATTCACATTGTTTAACTTCACCAATTATCATTATTCGGCGTATTATTTTAATCTAGATGTTGCTATATTTAGCTAGTGATAATCAGCACAATTAAAATTAACAAAAAATAGACGATTTTGAATTCAATATCGAACACGTACAGATCTCAGTCTGCTGTTTGTTTTGGATTAATATTTAAGAAAATCTGAGAGCTTTCAGTTTTTTTTCGCCCAAAGCGTGTTAGCCCGGAAGGGCTATTAACTTCGTTTTGGCCTTTTGCGTTGATTTACTCTCTACTTTGATTCACTTTTCAAACTGTTGCCGCCAAACATTACAGCACTGTATTTATACTTAAAGAAATTAAATAATGAAGAATCTGCATAAAAATGTGGTTATGTTTCTCGCATTGTGATAAAACAACGGTACCTAGAGCTATCAAATTTTGAATAACGTAATCCTCCATCGAATATGGACATCAGAATGCCCTAATTTGGAATTTTCTTATTATTTATTTCATATTTTGTCATACATTTAAGAATTTTTGATTAACAAACTCAACGATTTCAAAGCGAGGGATCGAAACACTGTACTGAAAAAAACAATTTTTATCTCCAGCGAGTGAGACTGTGTATTGGAAATTTTAAAGATATGCTCCTTTAAATACTTTGCGATATTGCTCTTTTAAAAATTTCGCGATTGCTTTTGAATTGAATTTTACGGTTTTAATGCGAAGAATATGATATTTAATAAATGAAGGTAAGACACAAAATGTTAAAAAATTGCCTATTTGTGCGTAACGTAAAATCTGAAGTCTTATTATTTATCCAGATATTAAATAAATATTTTTTTGTTTTATTTTTGTTGAATTAAACTAATTACATAAACCTCTTTCCCAAAACTAATTAATGGCTACTTCTCAAATTTCTATACTTCCTGTTTTCAATATTTGTCTTTCTTTGGTGTAACCGAATTTTCCTAATTTTATTAAATGCTGAAATAGAATTTATTCTACGCATTTGCTTCCTTAAATATTTCACTGCACAGATAGTGCTTTAGCATATTCATTTCTAATTATTTATTATGATATTCTATTTATAGTACCTGAAGGTTTATTTTCATAGCAGTCTGGCTATTATATACTGTTACAATTATCTATTCCATTCACAAAGTTAATGTTTTCCTAAGAATATGTTCTACATTTTCTACTGCGTAAGTTTGTTTTAAAAATTTTATTAATGCAAGCTGTAACTTATTTCGTTATTTTCTCACAGTGCGAGTAATTCTCTTGGTTAGTTTTATTTGATATTTACGAAGCTCTGCAAACATTACAAGTATTTCTGGGCTCAATATTTGGTTTTTAAGTGAACATTTTGTTCGCACCGTTGTTTTCCTTGCTGTTGTTGTGACTTATCTCGCTTGTCTGACAGTAACATCAGAACAAGACCACAATACTCCTTGTGGCAAGGGCAGCAAGTATATACTCCTGCGCCTGTCGTTGGGAGCACCATACAGGTCAAAGTACGACTTCGCTCAGTACCACCCCAGTTTTGAAAGAGAGCATCCCGAGAGGACAGATGTGAGGGTTTCCTACCTCTCTTTATAGTACCTTCAACCTCTCGACAGGATTTTCTGCTCGCCATATCTTTAGAGTGCCCCATGCCGCAAAGACACTATACATTTACAAACCTCCATGTTTTCTCTGGGACTCGAACACGGGCTCTTCGGTACCGCAGTAGGCTCCCCTAACCACTGTACCTTCTGGACCGCATTTGTTTTCTTTTCTTTATGAAATTAATTACTGAAGCATAAATTTATTAGATCTGCCCATTTTTTATTCAAAAAACTTTTACGGTAGCAATTTTATTACACCTTAGGTAATCATTATTAATAAAACTTTATTTACATAATACTTGAATTTAAAAAAGATAACAAAAGGTGTCAATTCTCTAAACATTGATCTTAGATATGAACGATCAGTTACAAATCTTCTCGAAATAAGATAGAAAATCTCTCTGAAAGCACTTTGTACAGAAAGAAGGCTCTGTAAATATAAAATGTAATTTTTGCAGGTTGTATATGGAGCGAATATTGGAGTGTTAAATATTAATTATGATCTAAAGAGTAAAATATTACATAAATTCATATGGGTAAAATGCGCGAAGATATCCTTAATAAATTCTTGCAAATGATGACTTACAAATTTATCTATGAATCAATGTCTGTAGAATTCGGGTTTCGATTTAGGCTCAAGCATATTGATTTAAGCTTACTGTTCGATGTCATTATAATAAAATGAACTATTTATTTTAAAAATAGAGGAATGTGAAAGCTTTCAGATTTTAAATTACACCCAAAGGGGCATCTTTTTAAGGAACGAGGCGTTTAATATTTTGTGTGTTTTCTTTATTTATTATATATCATGTTCTTTGCATTAAGACCATAAAATTCAATTCAACAACAATAACGCATAATAATTTTGAAACGAGCATAGTTTTAAAATTTCCGATACACAGTCTCGCTCGCTGGAGAAAAAATGTTTTTTCCGTACAGCGTTGTCATTCCTCACTTTGAAATCATTGAGTTTGTTAATCAGAAATTCGTTAAGTGTTATAATATATGAAATCGATAATAAAACAAATTCCAAATTCGAAATTTGGGCTTCCAGATGCTCATATTCGGTGGAAGATTACGTTATTCAAAATTTGATGGCTCTACCGTTCTTTTATCAGAATGCGAGAAACATGCGTAGATTTATGCAGATTCTTCATTATTTAATTTTTTATAATATAATACAGTGTTGTAATATTTGGTGCCAACAGTTTGAAAACTGAATCGACGCAAAATGCCAAAACGAAATTAATAGCCCTTCTGGGCTAATGTCCTTTGGGCTAATGTCCTTTGGGCTAAAAATATTCATTTTTCTAATTACAGCAACTGAGACATAGTGTTCAATGATAAGCTTGAAAAAATAAAATTGTTAATTTTATAATAAATTGTTTTGGCTTTTTAGACACTGTAATTTAGTGTTAAATAAGAAAATGAGAAAAACAGGGATATTTATTGCATTGTGATCGTGTTTGAAATTTTAGAAATTGAAATTATTTTCAAAAATAAAATGAGCGTTTATATAATTATAACATTAATGTAACCAAGCTGAAAATAAAATTCAATTGCATTACTGTGCAAAAACATGAAAAGGTAAAATTAATTCGGCAACAGCATTTTTTTCTCAAAATTCTTCTTGTTACAGATATCTGTAAACGGTTTTGCAAACTAACCTGCTGACAGTAAATAAAAAAATATTCTAGGTCTGAGATTTTGTTTTAGAAAAAAGGAAAAAGTGATTTGAAGCCTTGTATCTAGTTGATCATTGAGTTTCGAATGTAGGTTTCGTTCCTCTGAGACATTTGAGATAAAGCCCGAAACAATTGAAATATTTTCTACATTTGGAGTTCATCTTTTACAGTCTCTGAAATGTTCAGATCTCTTCTCTACCCACATTCACAACTCTCAAAAGGAACATAAACGCTAAAAAACTCGGTAAAGTAAAAATGAGTAAAACAGAAAGGAAGATAAACGTTAAAAAACTCGTTAAAGTAAAAATCAGTAAAGCAGAAAGGAATATAAACGCTAAAAAAATCGGTAAAGTAAAACTCAGTAAAGCAGAAAGGAACATAAACGCTAAAATACTCGGTAAAGTAAAAATAAGTAAAGCAGAATTCGTAATAATATATATACAACAATGAAAACAAATGTTAAAAGGTTAATATATAAATAAAACTACGATACTTAAAATTCAGTTAAGATATACAATCATTTACAGAAAATTATTAAAATTCATGAAAACCTTCAGATAAGGTTGATATATATAAAACCTAAAAAAAGAACGGTTCGAATGTGTGAAGATTAGCTTTAATTCGCTGGATGTAAAAAATTATTCTGTTATGAGATAAACTGAGAAAAATATTAAAGCGATTCAACAAACTGGAGTCGGTTCGGAGAAAATCCATTGAATTGGAGAAAAAGAGGTAAAAATAATTCTTTAAAAATTAGATGAAGAGGTCGAAAAAATTAAGCTTTAAGAAAACTTTAAGTAAAACTACGATGATGTACTAAAGCAATTCAAGCAGCAACCTGCAAGAAAAAGTATCGAAAAAACTCAGATTGAACGAAGGTTCAGAGACGTTCTAAAAAACATTGAGCTGATGTGAAATGGAAAAAGAAATTTTTTTTAAATGGAAACTATTAAATCTTCAAAGTAAACGTTAATAAGTTGAAACAAGTCAATAACTCTAAATTAGAAAAAAAGGTTATATATAT
>KK112921.1:990876-1022991 GCA_000611955.2 Stegodyphus mimosarum | reverse complement strand
TTCTAGAACCTAAGCTTAAACATGCACTTCTGCTCTCAAAATTCTTGAAGCTATAGAAGAGAATTTCATGGAAACCGTTCGCCTTATGAAAGGAAAAATTCCTTAACTATAAATACTAGATTTTTATATCGTCCCTGAAGAGCAAAATTTTCAGTTGCCAAAATATTTATTATACTTTAATGAATGGAATATAAATCTTTGTATACGTTTACATGAAAGATTTGAAAGAGATGTGCATTATTAATACTTTCTAATGACCAATTAAAAATTGAATAACTACTGCAGTTTTACTCAATACAGAATCTAAAATCGCCGAAATAAAAAAAATTAATTGCAATTGTTTTGAAAATGCTATAAGGTATTTCCTTCCTCCTTCAAGCATGCCTTTGTAGCGTAACAGTTAGCACACTAGGCATGTATTCGAGAGTTCCAGGTTCAAGGTCCGATGAGAGCATTGCTGATTTTTCACATCTCCTGCTTTAAAATAACATAGTATCTCTACAGTGGCGCCCGAATTAAAAACAAAAGGGGATGGATGATGATTCTTTCCCACCAGGATTTGACGGTTAGGTCTCCTAATCCCCCAGTCGCCCTTGAAACCGGGGAGTATTACGATATTTTTTTCCTTCTTCTAGCATGCCTTCGTGGTGTAACGGTTAACACATTCGGCGCGTATTCCAGAGTTCCAGGTTCGAGTCCCGGTGAGGGCATTGCTCATTTTTCACGTATCCTACTTTAAAATAACCTAACGTCTCTACGATACTATCAAAGCATTCTGAATTTCTATTACTAGAAGGCATTTAAAAGTTATTTAATAGATATTAGTAATAATTTGTTTCTAGAATATTTCTGAAAGTTTCATGCTGATTTATGGAACACTTTTACTAAGCAGAACGTACAGAATATAGTTCTAAAAGGAATTTTGCTTTATCTTAATTCCATAAAAATTTTATTTTGTGTTTACAGAGTCGCTCACCCTAAGCTGGAAGAGTTTCAAAAATTCGCTCTTTTGCTTTGGAGAATTTTGCTATTAGAGATACATATTTTGGACCAATATTTAGAAAGCAAAGTTCCCCTTTAAATTCCCTTTTCCCAACTCCTGTTTTCCCACTTCATTTCCAATTTTCTTAGTCTCCTTCGAAAATTAGAAACCATGTAAATCTTCACACTTCGAAATTTGTGATTATGAAAATCAACTTTATATATTTTAATCAGGTTAATATTTAAAAACCAATGCCAATAAATGTAATGCATAAATAATATACTATGTAATTCTAAGGCTTTTTTCGAAATGATGGACTATAATAAATTGTTCTTTTCAAGTACCAGTGATTAGAGTGGTACACAATTTTCTTCCTTTGTTGCGACAGAATAAGAAGCATATATTTGGCTGCATTATCAAAGACCTTGAGTGCACAATAGGAAGTCCTTATTTATACTCTTTGCAACTCTTCCATTACAAAACGAAACGACTGATTGAAATTGTAGCATCATTTATCACTGTCAGCATGAATCGATAAAAGCTCTAAATTCGAAATTTCAATGTGTATTTATGATTACCATGGTATCAGAGAATAGGAAATGTTCCAGAGTAATTTAGATAATGAAATTATATTTTATATGTTTTTGGCAAATCTCAATTCCCTGATGCTTCCGTAAAAGAGTGTTAGTAGTTTTCAAAAGAAAACTTATTATCATCTTTTGAGCGTACACTGTAAGGGCTAACAACTGCCTGGGATTTTCAATACATTATGTCAATCATGCTTTCTTTCATTTTGATAGCTAGGCGTAGTCTCTTCAATCATAAAAAGAGGAACATTATAACTTCCAGCTTTAGGTTTTAAGTGTAGTATAGACCAATTACCAATGGCAAGTAAGTGGTCTGCAAAACGAAGAGTTTTAGTTTCTTAGAAGTTTCTATTATTCTATCAAATAAGTCGATACACCTTAGTTTTTATAATGCATTAAGTTAATGAGAACTAGCTTGATAATGTGACTTCATCTGTCATTACTGTAATAAACTAATTGCACCAATAAACAAGTTATTATTTTATATAAAAGAAATTTGATATGGGACTTTCCTGGCTTCCTAGTGGAAACTATTAAATTATGCACATTTTGTACTGCAATTAATTTAAACTTATTTCCTCAAATTATTCTAACTCCATTAGCCGATCTCTCGAGGCAAGCTGAAAACGACATCAAAAATTGCAGATTTTGAATTTAAATAACCCTCCCTGTCAAACTTCTTGCAATTTTATTTTTTCATAACGAGTATAGAACGTTTCGAAATATAAGCATCTCTCTTGTCCCAAATATAAGTCAGCCAATTTCCTTCAAAACATCTTCCATGAAAGCATCGCTCCTGTTTAGCAGATAGCCCTCTTGAGTATGACTTGATACAAATAACCTGTGGGATTTCACCCTTTTATTTCACGGTTAAATGTAGGAACCCTTTTATACAGATAAGCGAATAATCGCTTGAGTGTCTGAACAGAAACATAAGACTCAAGAAGGGTTAATTAAATTTTATTTCACAAAATAAATATAACCACAGTTGGCTCCTTTGTCAGTGCGTACGGCAATGCTTCCACTTAGGCTTGAACTCAAATTAATAAGAATTAAAACTTAACTAATGCTTAATAAAAGTTATAGCCGAATATATCAGGATTCCAAGTAGTTGGCCCCTAAATCTCAGTTAAGTAGGCGAAGCTATGAAGAGCCTGAAGTACGGCCGAGCGTAGTAATAGCTTAGAGAGAGACGTAGCCCAAAGGCAAACGCGCGCTAGTCAGAATCTCTGGCTCTCTAACGAAGTCAGTGAAACATCGACTTAAATACTACTCTTTCTCATTTGCATTAATCGCGTTTCTGAAAATACCTTCTGGTAGGATATTGTAAGCTGAAGCTAGAAGAGATGGGAAAGAGGCATAAATTGCTATAAAATTAGGTTAAACTTTACAAACCAAATAACGTCTGTGTTTAACAGCCTAAAATTCAAACTGTACTTTGCTGTGTAATCTGCGTTTCTGATAGCCCTTACTCTTTAACATTAAACGATAATGCTTCTTCTTTTAAAGTAAGACTAGAAGCCCATATGTTTTTTTAAATTCCTGTTTTGTTCTTCTGTGTTGAATGTAATCCCACGGGGTCGATTGCGGGGGGAACTCCCGATGTTCTTGCTAGAACCTGTACCTAGACAGGGGTAAATAATCAGTCTTCACAGTGTCTAGAACCATCGTTTATTCGGTGGTAGGTTCAGGCTCGGCGGGGAACCTGTTGGTTCTGTCTCGTCAGCTGCTTGGTTGTGGGGACACTACATGGTTAGATAACGAAAGTTGTCTTTGGGGATTTAGTTCCTTTGATCATCACTAGGGTCCTTAACACTGATCTTCGTTCTTCTTGTCGGCGACTGCGGTCGCCTTCACTTGCGTTTCATAATCCCTGACTGTGTGCAACTTTGTCTTCCTGAGTTGATCGGGAGGATTATCCTTGGATCATCTCTAGGTGTTGGAGCATCATAACTGTATATGGACTTCTCTAAGCCTAGGCCTGGGATTCCCTTCTCCCTAGCATACTGTGTCAATTGTAACAATAATTATGGATAAATGTCGGGCTATTGATAGATCCACCTCGTGGTGCAGTCCGCGCAACGATTTTATACTGGTAAAACGCTGAGTCGGTATTGCAATTTTTACTGTTCTCAGTTTTTTATAGCTCTGTCTGTGTATTTTACTTGTCTGTTATCCATATTTTATTATCTAAGAACGACCTTCCAAAGCCTTTTAATGCACCGAAAAATAATCATGGAATAATCCCTCAGTAAAAGGATTTTTCTTAAAATTTATAATTTGTCCATTTTCCTCTGTGCAGTTTTCTCAGAATACTGCGGAGGAATGTTATTACTGAGAATCGAAGGTTCTTACGATTCACTTGGTGACATTATTACAACCTAAGATGAAAATGAAAAACCTAAAGCATTTTAAACTAAAATATTTTTAGCTATTTATCACGTACGTGCTAATAACGCTAAATGGTTAATTTAAGCATGTGTTTAGTCTTTTATAACAATATTACTTATATTGCTTATATATTATAATTAATATTACTTATTAATTATATTTAAATATTACTTACCTAGGTAAATCTTTTGCTGTCTCACTGTATGTGCTCAGGTTCTGGAATATTCTGAAATTGATATAATAAAAAATTAATAATATTCGTAAGAAATGATTTTTTTCCTTCTCAACAATGTTCATATTCCATTAAGTATCTCATTCCTTAGAATTAGCATTATATGATTCGCCTAACCGGGATAGTGGTTAGTAACTCTGACTGCTTTGCGAATTCCCTGGGTTCAAATTACGAGTGGAAGAAAACATTGATGTTTGTAAATGTGTAGTGTCTGTGCGGCATGGGGGCACTCTAAATATGCGGTGAGCCTAAATTTCTCTGGAGAGGTTGCGGTAGGAGAAAAGTGGGTGGGAGACATTCGGACACTTCCTCCACGGGGTGCTCTCCCTCAGAATTGCGGGGGGGGGCATATCATTCCTTGCTACGATGAGTGTCGTGCCCTTTGCTGACTATTGTCAGGCAAGTGAGACGGGTAACATTAATAGCATCATCATATGACATAGATATTATTCTGATATTATGTTTGATGAGAGTATTATTGTGATATTATGGTTGATGAGAGTATTATTCTGATATTATGTTTGATAAGAATATTATTGTGATATTATGGTTGATGAGAGTGTTCTTCTGATAACATGCTTGATTAGGGTATTATTCTGATATTATGTTTAATGAGAGCATTATTCTGATAACATGTTTGATTAGAGTATTATTCTGATATTATGTTTGATGACAGTATTATTCTGATAGTATGCTTGATGAGAGTATTATTCTGATAATATGTTTGGTTAGAGTATTTACTGATAATATGTTTGATGAGAGTATTACTCTGATAGTATGTTTGATGAGAGTATTATTCTGATATTATGTTTGACGAGAGTGGTCATGTGACCAGTGATACGATATATCAATTAATTTTGTATATTATGTTTCTCGAGACAAAAAATATGAAGCATTTGCTATGCCCTTGCTGAGGTTCGAGCCCCGGATTGCTGGATGCTAGCCGGATGTGCTTTCCAATTACACCCCGAAGTAGACGGTAAGGAAGTTTTCATTTTGGTTATTTTGATTATGGCAAAGCACAAGAGGGTTATCTGCTTAAGAGGATAGATATCTTCTAAGGGAAACTGACTCTTATTCATTCTGCACATAGGGAAAACCGTGGAAAGGCCCATGTAGCCAGCTCGCTCGTCGAGTATCGAACCCAGGTCGAATTACCAGCGTTCAGCGACTTTACAGCTCGGCAGCTGGTGGCCTCAGTAAGGAAGGAGAAAATACGTTACAAATTAAGCATTTAACAGAGATATAAAGGGAAAATACAATTTCCTGATGAAATTGGCTAGTTAATATTTTAAATAATTTAATCTTAATTCGCCGGTTAATCTGTTAATAATGTTTTAATTTATACCCAAAATAAGTGAATTGAGACAAATATATTTGAATGTAATTATTCCTAAAGATAAATTAGATTTCCTATGATTTGTGTAAGTTTCAGATATTAAAGTACTGGAGTATTGTAATTAATTATTCATCGTGTGTAGCTTTTAACTATGTTACTACTATCTATAGACTGCAGTAATTCTAATAGAAATTCTGCTTTACGCTTTAACGAAGATAATTTTTAAAAAAGTGTCTTAATAATTTTATAACCAGTGTAAAGAATCATGATTAAATTAATTTTATTTCATTGAATAACGTTCACCTACTAAAATTTATTATTCAGTACTTCCAATAAATTTTTAACTAGCAGCCAAGAAAAATAAATTATGACGGCAAAAGGTTTATAGCGCCTAAAATAAGAAAATTCATAACATTTACAAAACTCTACGCCTTACAGAATTTCTTTAGTTTTATCTTAAATCAAAACACTTAATCAGTACAAATGTAAACAAAAAGAAACTGGTATAATGAAATTTTGATTTCCTTCGCAATGTTTGCAAGAGCTTTAGATTTTAAAATATATTTTTGAAGAATATGGTTAGAAGTAACTTACTTTTAAATTGAAAATAAACTTCTACATTTTTACATTTGGAAAGAAATTCGATAGCGAAGGTTAAAATATTAATAAAATATAAAAAGAAATAAAATGATTTGACGGAATATATTATATGAGATAAAAATATAAATTTAATTTTAAATTTGAGGTAGTAATGCAATTTATTTCAGCTTTTACTTTTATGAACGTTAATGTATAATGAACTAATGTTTTAAAATATTTTTTATGTAACTGATGAATAAAATTGCCGCACCACAAAAGAAAGCTGTTCGCAGAATCTTATTTATTTTACAAGTATTCTATTAGGTAAAAATAATTAAAATTTGAAATAATTTTAGGTGCAGAACATGCAGAACCTATAACTTGAGCATCCATTTTTGGGCGTAATGGCAGATTTTTCTGGTTAAACATGGACTCTAATAGATTTTGAGAGGCATTTCAGGATAGTAAAATCTATATTGTTGCCCTAATATAAGTTCATATCAACTTTCGTTAACCTCTCTTGCAATAAATATGCAACTGAGGCTACACCCGAAATCCAACACCCTACAATCCAGGAAGGCCAGTCATGTCCACAGTTATCCCTCTAAAAAGCTATGTAAAACAAACTAACCTTCCTACACCGGCGGGGGGCGTCAATACCACGATGCAGACTTTTAAATGAACTCTCTCTGATACTCCCTAGACTGAAATGGGCACCGGGCTCTCCTCAAACCTTGTGTCCCAGAAGGAGGAGATAGACACCGTTATGAACCTGGAAGTCGGACTGCTCGTCGATAATGCCCCCACCAGTACTGCGCTGGCTACCTGTCATTGCAGGACATTATCCAAAATACTCGGACCAGCCGAGCTACCAATGCTCCCTGCTCAAGGCCTTACGCCACTCTCCCAGGGTCGGAAAGTATAAACGATCTTCCCTCGTTGTCTGGAACCATCATAATCGTAATTAATTTTTCCACAGAGTGCTACTGCCATGATAAAATACGAAGTCAGTGTATACAATCCAAGGGGGAAATTTAAGTTCATATGTCGTACTAACTGGCGGATGTTGTCGTACTACTTTTCTACAAACTCTAACCAAATATTATCAATTGGTGAGAAATCTACAGAACGTACTCGCTAGCCAAGGCAGAAAAAGTATATCTTGTGTTTTGAAGAAAATCCCATAAGGCAGCTTGGGCAAAGGGTACTTTAATAGTGTTCTGTTGAAAAGAGGGAGATGGAGACGTCGACGATATAGCATAACTCACTTGTATTAAAACCTCAGTAATGTAATGATGGCTCGTGTCCCAGAAACTACCGCAGGGGAAGACGGACGCCGTTAAGAACCTGAAAGTCGGACTCGCTACTACTCTGGCTGCCTGTCATCGGATGCCTGTCATCCAGAATACTCGGACCAACCGAGCTACCAGTTCTCCCGGCTCTAGGCCTTACGCCACTCTCACGTGGTCCGAACGCTTAAACGATCTTCTCTTGTTGTCTGGAACCGTTAAATTCGTAATTATTGTTTCCTGAGAGTGCTACTGCCAGGGTAAAATATCATGTCAGTGTATATAGTCAAGGGAGAAATTTAAGTTCATATGTTGTACTAACTGGCGGATGTTGTAGTACCACTTTTCTACAAACTCTAAACAGATATTATCAATTGGGGAAAAATCTACAGAACGTACTCGCTAGCCAAGGCAGAAATAGTACATCTTGTGCTTTGAAGAGAAGCACATAAGGAAGCTTGAGCAAAGTGCAGTTTAGCAGTGTTCTGTTGAAAGGAGAGCGGTGGAGACGTCTGTGATATGGCATAGCACACCTGCATTAGAAGCTCAGTAATGCAATGATGGCTGATCAAAATACCGGATATGCGGATTGAAAGAGAAAGAGATGTGTACCTACTGGCACCCCTGACCATCACCTCAGGTGCCAGATCAGTATTATGATACACAACCTCAGATTCGTTTTCCTCTGTATTTCCATACAAATATACGGTCATTATGACGCTGTAACTAAAAGCGAGAATTTTAAAAAGATTGCGTCTCGCCTTTTATGCATCCACATCTGTCATTCAGGACATACCTTTAGGTTCTGTACCACCAAGGAAAGCTGAAACAATGGCGTCAAGAGAAGCTGAGGCTTGCTGATTGCCGGTTACGTTGCAGAGCTCATCGTACCATACGTGCGGATGTTTTCTGCTGTATTCCCAATTTTTTATCAAATACGTATCCGATATTTCGAGTCCGATGTAGGCTGATGTGGATGTACATTCAAGATAAGATGTATATGATTCAAGATAACATGTATGTGGATAAGATGTATATCGTCTCGCAAACTGGTGTATGACCTGCTGAGATTCTGCCCAGCGGTGTGTTTCTGTACTTTCAAAAGTTGAGTGAAGAACGTTTTAAGAAGATACATATTTTATTTTTTTATTTTGAAAATGTATTCTTTCAAAAAAGTTAAATAATCGGAAAGATACAATATGTTGGTCAGTTATGGCTTTTGGCTGTTAATTATTAAATTTGCAAACGCAATTTATAAAAGTTGTTATGCCTAGAAAATCTCAACAGACTACAAGTATATAACAATCAAAGAATTTGCAAATAAAGGATTATTGGAAAAATATTTCGAGATTCTAAATATTTGACGCCTTTAGAAACTTATTTGTGTGATAAAAACGCTAAATTTTAGGAATTATATGAAGTTTATATTTTACTTTGTAAATTCCGGTAAGTGCTTCACTTAATGTATGGGATATCTTGAAACAGCCTTGCACCTACTAACTTCAGCTGCGATCCTCCTATATTGTTTCTAAAGATGTAGAATCCTTTCAGCATGCACATTGTTCTTGAAGTAGGTTATACAAAGAACATCACCAAGGTGAGTTCGATACTTCTCACGCCTTCACAAGCCTTAATTCCTCCCTTCGAATCTAACCATGGAATCAAAAACTCTCTCTGTAATTAGTAACTAAATTGTCAGTAACTAATTCCAGGGATCAGCGTTTCTTGGTCTGTGGTCTGCGGACAATATATGGCCTTCCTAGATTTCCAATCAAAACAAAAAATAAATTCAAATCAACTGAATATGTCAGTACATAGCGGAGAATATCAAGTTTGGAAATTATAACTGCGAGGTACCTCGCAGTATATACCTCGCCTTCATGGCGTCTGTGCGTAAGAACACGAAAAATCTCTTCGGAATTCATTTTAAATCAGTTTTTTAATCTGTTGGGAGAAAACGAGTCCTTTATTCTGTCTTTACGTACGGATGTCACGCAAAAACATCGTTAAATTACATTCGATAGCGGTGAAAAGGCATATTTCCGTTGAAATATAATACCCGATATTTTTCGCGATTAGAATACTTCCTTCTTACTTCGCACAAGGAAGTAAAAATGCTTTTCATCAGCAACTCAAATTAAAGTACTGGAATAGACTTGCTATATATTCTGATCTCCTTAGGGCACACATCCAAACGTAGAGCAGTTAAACAAGAATCGCCATGTTCATCTTTTTCACTAATATGAGTATGAATATTTATTTAATTTTTCCTTAACAAGATGAAGATTATTTAAATTCTTCAAACTTGAATTATTTTGACTTGGTCATTCAAACTTGAATTATTAAAAACGACTGCGAATTTTCTTCTACTAATTTTTAAAATGTAATTAGATTTGCATTAAGATATGCTAAATGGATTAGTTTTGAAGAGGACCGGAATAAGGCGGTTTGTAGAATGTTCTAAATCATGAAAGTGGCCGCCATATGAAAAAGGTTCGAGAATCACAGCGGGGATAAATATTTCCCACTATTTTAATTTTGAGTGACTGTAATAATTTTGGAAAAATGCTTTGTAACGCTACGTGCATTCTTTTCTCAATAATACTTTAAATGAAATAAACGACGCTCCAATAATAAAATCTCAGAATGTATGCAGTTGGAAGATGCAAAGCGAGAAATCTGTAAATATTTTTTTCAGAGCTCTTTACATATTTCTGAAGTAAAATTCTTTTATAAAAATTTTAATTTTCATGTGATTTTTGTGGGAAAACATTTTAGAAATGTTATAAGCTCTTATTATGAAATATTAGTACTTAAATAATTACTATAATAATTTTCTCATTCTTAAACAAATAAGTATGGGGTGTTGTTACATAAACGCTTTCCATAAAATTAATTAAATACGATAATTTTCCCTTTTTATTTGCAAATTTATTAGTTTGATTTAACCTTTATAAAATACATATTTTACCTTTTTTGCATTTGTGATCTATCTGAAGATAAAATTCCTAAAGCATACATATAAATTATGTTACATTGTGTAAATAATCTATTTACCATTTACTGTGATACAACAATATCTATTTCTTAAATTATAAATAAAATACTGAGACTTTGGTAAAACATATATAAAAGAAGTCTTTACTCTTTTCTTGCAAACTTTTATGAATAAAATTCTTCCGCTATTGGAAAAAGTTGAAAAGAATGTTTTTCCGTCTGTTGTATTTTTACTTAAAAAACGATTAAAAATAAGACTCACGGAAATAAGGAGTATATAACTAAAAATAGCTCCAAACATATTTTGGAAAGATGGAAAAGAGCAAAGCGTATTACAAAACATAAGCTAAGAGATGAATAACATAAAAAGTTTACCATTTGAAAACGATCGCTGCTAATAAACAGCGAGTTTGCTATTTTTTATTAACATTTATTTGCGTTCTCCTTGATTGAAAAAAGCAGTTTTATTAAAATTCCTTATGTCTTTTTTCCCTTTCACTCACAACGCAGAATAGAAACGTAGAATTTAGAAAAATATGTCATTCAAATTAGCAGCTACAAGAACTATTATACTTTCTGTCAAATTTGCGAAATAATTGCTTAATTTTAATGAAATATATATATATATATATATAGCTTCTTTATAGTCAGATTTATATTTATAGTGTTTGCTGTAGTAACTTGATTTGATAAAGTGAAAATTTCAGATATAAAATATTTCTCCGGCTTTCTTAGCTTGCCTTCGTGGTGTAATGGTCCACACCCTCGGCACGTATTCGAGGTTCGAATCCAGGCGAGGGCGTTGCTCATTTTTCACGTCTCCTGCTTCAAAAAAAAATCTAATGACTCTACAGTGGCGCCCGAACTAGAAAAGGTGGTGGATGATGATTCTCATTGAGCAGAATTTGGCGATTTAGTCCTCTAATTTCTAGTCACCATTTAAAAGGGGAAGTATATAAGGTATTTCTTCCGCCTTCTTAGCATGCTTTCCTGATGTAAAGGTCAGCATGCTCGGAGCGTATTCGAGAGATCCGAGGTTCCAGTCCCGGAGAGAGCGTTGCTCGTTTTTCGTGTCTCCAGCTTCAAAAAATAATCCTAATCACTATAGAATCTTTTCATAAGATGTTGCTTAAATGATGAGTTAATAATGCGCTATGTATTGTACGATAAATCATTGTCCCAGAGGGAAAGTAAGATTTTAAATGAAAGATTTGTTTTTGATAATAACTTAAGTGTTAAACTTTTATAAAGTATCCAATTGATTCTATAAATTGTGATACATCCAAATGAAATTTTCGCACTTACACCAATACTTTAGTAGAGTTTGCTTTTATTTCTATTAACCATTTATTTTATGTTAATTAGGTATTTAGAATCATTTTTTGAAGCATAAGACGTAACCCTTGCCGAGATTCGAACCCTGGAACTCTCGAATACGTGTGGAGTGTGCTTCCAGTTACATCACGAAGGTATGCGGAAAAGAAGAAGAAAATACTTCCTTTTCAAAGCTACAATAAGCTTTCAAATATCTCCCTTTCAAAGCTCATGCTTTATATACTTTCCCTTTCAAAGCGTTACTGGTGAGGAGGGTCCCAGTCTTCAAATCCAGTTGGTGACAAATTATTGTCCACTACCTTTTTAGCTCGAGCGCTACGTAGAGTCATTCGGGTTTCCGATGCTTAGGACATGAAACTTGCCCTTACCGGCACGCATATAAGCATTATGTACCGCGTCACGTGCATAAGAAAAAATCCGTATTGTGATTAGACATATTTTCCGATGACATCATTTTCTTTAAGCGTAATGGCATTTAGACGTAATTTGTACGGCTTTGTGTTCGATGAATGAAGCGCATATGTGAAAAGAAACGAGAAAATTATCGTTTGCTTACGAAACAATTTAGCTGCAGCCTTCTGCGGATGGCTTCCTGTTTTTTGGAATTATAAAATTATAAAGTCTTTTAAAGATGCTGTTAATATAAAGAGCAATCTTAAGCGCTTATGTTATATAAATAATTGAGTTCATGAATTTAGGGCACAAACCAAAACACGGCGGTCTCGATCCAGGCTGTAAAGGCATTATATGCTAGTAAGTATATTATTATTATTGTAATTTTTTGCATTCTATTCCTTTCGCATTTCAGGAAATACTTCCTATGCAAATTTTGTGTTATTTCCATGTCCATGTCACTTCTAATATTCTGCTGCCTTAAATGAAAGAAAAAAGTGCATTCAGTATTGTCGCTGAATTTAATATTATATTGGAAAAGAAACTCAGTTCTTTTAAAAACACTATTTTTATGCAAAGGTACAAAAGGTGTTACAGCTTAAAAATTGGGCAATATTCATAAAGTAATATTATTCAAAGTTAAAATACGTATCTCTGTTTCACTGTTCAAAATCTATATTTGTCTAACTTCAAAGTAAATTTTTATTTTTCAGACTGAATATTGTGAATTTACTCTGTGCTATGTTAGCTCCCAACGTCGTTTTTGCTATTTCCGATAAACTGACTTGTCTCATGCTTTCGAAGATTGCATCTGCAGAGAATGGATATGTAATGAACATGAAATGAATAATAACAACACTTTTAATGGGAAGGGTTTTAAATTAAAAACACATTTATTAAAAATATTAATATTAATACACATTTGTGCACTTAATATTAATATACATTTACGGAGTTAGCACAAGAAAAAGTAATATTTTTTATCTGTAAGGGGAAAACACTACATTTTTTATATTAAATTCACCACACTACGGTGTTTTAAGAAGTATAACCTCATAGCAACAAAAGTACAACGCACGTAATAATCTTTCCGGTACTGCTATCAAAATGTAAGCAAACGGTATTGAGGTGTGCCCTTGAGCCCAAGCAAAATGAAGGTTCTCCTAAGCGTGAAGTAAAGGATGTCATTGGAAGCCATTTCCAATTACAAGAGGGAATTTTCCCTATGCGCATGGAGAGGTACAGAATGCTTATATGCTGCCGGGACTCGAATCCTGGACCTCTCCAATACGTGTCGAGTATGCTTCCAGTTACATCACTAAGGTATACGGAATAAAAGAGGAAAATATCTTATATATTTTCCCTTTCAAAGAGGGAATGGTGATAAGAGTTCCAAACTCCAAATCCTGGTGGTGACAAATTATTGTCCACCACCTATTTAGTTCGGGCGCAGCTATAGAGTCATTAGGGTTTTTGATGATGGAGACGTGGAACATGTGCAGTACCCTCGCCGGAATTCGAAAGCAATGAAAAGGAGGGAGAAAATACCTTATAGCTTTCCTGTCTTTCCCGCTTTCCATTTCCCTACCAGAATGCTAATGCGTGTATTCAAATGCAACAGAAAAGGTATAGTATTTAAAATAAGATTTTAGATGGTAGAATCAGGGCGTGTTCTCAAGGCCACGTTTGCTAGTTGATTCTTTTGAGAGCAGTTTATCTGAGGTGTTGCGTTATTCTCGCCACTGGGCGTGTGACGCCAATATTAGGCCTGAACAAACTCGCGAGTTTTCTGTCTGCTTAGCCTTTGTGCTATCTACAATGTACTTATTTCAGTTCAATCCATTACTTTTGTGTTATACCATAAATGCTGGACGTTTTTGTAAGCACGAGCAGTGCTTTCTGTTAACTTTTATCTGAGTTAAGTTAAAAGATCCTGTACACCCTTCCGACGTCTCCGTTGTAATTTCCAAGACATTGAGGTAATTCGCTGACATCTCTGTTGATTTCTCGTCGAGTTTATGTTATTTAAGAGAGTGAGGCTCTATACTGTATTTAATAAAAGATATTTCTAAACGCCATCTATTTCGTACTTAATTAATCATTCGCAATATATCTAACAACTTTTTAGATTTATTAAATAGTTAATGCATATTAAAACCGTTTTAGTTATTCAAAAAAGGGCTACATGTTCACATATGTATAAAAGTTTTTTTTATAAATTATATAACATATATGTAAATTCTAGTAAATATTATACATATGTGCGTAGTTGTACATTAAAATAGAGAATATTACGATTTCATTTGTAATGCATTCGAAATACTTTTAGATATCAAGTTGTAATCGGTTTCGTAAAGTAAGAATAATGATTACTTATAATCGAACTACAGTTTTTTAACGCAACAGCTTATATTTACCGATAATTTTATTGATTATTATGTATATTTTAATAAAATTTTTATTTCTTTTTAATAATCAAATATTCAGATCTAGCAAAAATCCGTTATTACCATAATTTAGTTTTGAGCATTGTCTCAATATGACCCGTACAGCAATACTAAACAACAGAATAATGTGTTTGTACTCTGAGCTTAGTTAATAATCATTAGAACATAGTACTTAGATGCGAAACTAAATACCTTTTAATCTGTTTTACAATTAATGTTGGATTTATTTTTAGATAAATCCAACATTAATTATAGTTCATTTTTTATTGGTAATTCAGACTAATAGAAGTAACAGTTAATTAAACATGAGAGAAATAATGTATTAATCTACAATTAAAAATTAAGATGTATTTGCTTGGAACGTTTCAGATTTTTCGTTACTATACTGTCAATTCTAGTCCAAGTGAAATTCCAATTTATTATTTTCAGTTTTCTTTTCAGGATTTAAGTTAATCTTCTCGTATTTTAATCAAATTTACATAAAGATAATGTTACATTTACATTCATCTCGTTTTGATAAATACTTATTTATTAGTTTTCATTAGAAAAAAAGAAAGTTTAAGCAATTTCAGTTTTATCGAATGAGCTCACAATATTCACAATTTCTAAGAGATGAAAAAATAGCATTTTTAAAAAAAATGTATAGAATCGTGTATCCCAAATCTTTTTTCTAAACGTAACCTGATTTTCTAGAAAGTATGGCAAACTTTTAAAATGCCAAAGACAAGATAAACAACGTTTACTTATTTTAATGGACGACACTGTGTAATAGGTCATAATTAATTTTAAGATCATAATTGCAAAGTTTTAAAGATTTAGATATGTTGAAGAAGCACTTATTTTTAAAGGTTTTTGTAGTGGACGATTTTGTTCTTTCAACTATTTTATGTTTCACATCGCAATTCGTTAATAATAATTTGCCCAAGCTTGGAAATGCTAAAATATTACGTGGTATCATGTTAAAAAACTTGAAGCGAAACTCTGAAACTTGAAGGCATAATGAAAACAGATTGTATAAAAAAATAAGAAATATCAGTGGCAACATAAAATAAATTATCTTCAACTTTATCATCATAATTAATCATTATATGATAAACAAAAAAATTGTATCTGAAGCGCATTAAAAATTAATGAAATCGAACTACATTTTTCTCATCCAGAAATTTCATATCACACGATTCAATTTTTAAGATAATGAGAACTCAACTAATTTTAATTTAACTTTTATTGACTAAATTATATACAATGATTACAAACGTGTGAAAAATATTGGAAAAGTGACAGATTTTTATTCGAAATAAAAAATAAAAACAAGTGTCTTGACAATTTATAATTTAAATTTTTCATCTTAGTTTTATATTATCAATTTTGGTCTAATGCCGTTTAATTCATTTCAGGTGCTAGAAAGAGAAATATAATATCTTGATGTGCAACTCAAAGAGATGGGTGGGTCAGAGCCCATTGAACGTCATCATTTGTTTCTTAGATAGCATTAGAAAAAATAAATGTAGTAATGGCAGAACGCTTTAGCATTGTTCTGTGCTACATGTAAGTTAAGAAACTCATGTTTCACAGGATGTTCTCCACAGTGTGCCTTTGATATGTTTAAACATTTGTAAAAATAATAATTAGAATATTTAAATTAAATTTTATTTACGTGTTGAAAACAAGACTGTGTTTACTGTGTGTGCTTTACGTTGTAGAGACAGTAGATATTTTTTGAAGTAGGAAAGATTAACTGTAAGCAATGCCCTCTCCGGGACTCAAACCACGGACCTCTCAAATACGCGCCGAGCGTGCTGACCACTACACCACAAGGGAATGATAACAAGGCGAGGGAAATACCTTATAA
Organism: Stegodyphus mimosarum; assembly: GCA_000611955.2. Lineage (NCBI taxonomy): Eukaryota > Metazoa > Arthropoda > Arachnida > Araneae > Eresidae > Stegodyphus > Stegodyphus mimosarum. The sequence goes on along the minus strand of KK112921.1, from coordinate 1,006,568 downwards.
ACTCCTCCTTTTAGAGGGCAACTGGGGATTAGGGGATCCAATCGCCAAATCCTGCTTTTGGAGAATCGTTATTCACCACTTTTTTCAGTTCGAGCGCCATTGTAGAAACATTAGGTTAATTTTGAAAGCAAGAGTTGTGAAGAATGCGCCGGGACTCGAACCACGAACCTTTCGAATACGCGCCGAGCGTGCTGACCACTACACCGCGAAGGTATGCGAAGAAGCCGGGAGAAATACGTTACATATGCTCCCTTTTAAAGGGCGACTGGGGTTTGGGGGACCCATTGCAAGGCATGCAAATTTGTGGTGGAATAATCACCATCCTTATTAGTTAAGCCATTCCGGAAATATGAGGTGTCAATCATTTCCTCTTTTCCTTGGTTTCACTCGCATATGGCACATTATTTACACTCTCAAAGTAGAAGGTCAGGGAGAGGTTAAAAGGGGGGTATATAAATACTCCCACTTTTAAAGGGTGACTGAGGATTAGGGGACCCAATCTCCAAGTCCCAGTGGTGGAGAATCATCATTCACCCCTTTTTTTTATTTCAGGTGCTAATGTAAAGACATTAGGTTTTCTTTGGAGGCAGGAGTCGTTAAAAATGAGCAATGCCCTCACCGGGACTCCAACCACGGACCTCACGAATAAGCGCCAAGCGTTCTGACCACTACACCACGATGGCATATTAACACGGCGGGAGAAATACCTTCTAAAAATGAGGGCAATAACTCTTTCAATTTGTGTTTCGTTATGATTACATAATATCCATTTTCCAGCCTTGCCTGCTCAATTTATATCTCTATTATTGTATTCACCATTACTGTTTTCCATTAGAAAAATCTAACTAGATTTCACTGAACAATATTGAATCTAACTGATTTCAAAGAAAATGTGTATAATTGAACATTATATATATACCATTATAAATACCATTATAAATACCATTGTTATAAATACCACTGTTAATAAATCATTTTTGTTTTGTATTTACTTACATTTTCATGTAATTTATTTATTAGTCGATACTTTGCCAATTTTTTAGCCTAAGTTAAACTAACAGGAATTTTAGATAAAGTAAATAGCAAGACTTTAGGAAGCTATAGCTGCTGCGCTGAGTTTTTTTTTTTAAATTGTTAAGCAGATTGCTAATTTGAAAGTTTGGAGGAATGATTCTGAAGTTTTCTAAAACAAAAAAAAATGGCATTTACAAGCTTAGCCACACATTTGAAATTGATTCACATATATTTTACCAATAGCATATGAATATATACCATTCACCGAATAAATATAATTCTACATTACACAGGATATAATGAATTTATATATGTAATGTATACCATAAAATGATCATATAATTTTATAGCAAAATGTAAAATAATGCATTTTAGTTGCCTAAACTTAAGTTAGTATGAAAATAGTTAAAATATTCGGTATTTAGTTAATATAAGTCAAAAAGATTTTGAAAATGATCACGAATATTAAAGTATTTCTAATTAGTGAACGAGTTTTCGCTTGTACTTTTTCAATGAAATTAATGTAAGATTAGAATCCTAGACAAATATATTTAGTAGAGAGTCGTTATGAACTTTATGATGTTCCCAATATATGAAATATATGCGACGGCAATTTTCTCATCAAGGAATTCAAAGCAAACCACTTACATTTGCAGGCGGAAAGAACTAAATGATTAGTTTTCAGTTAAGTATTTTTATCTTGTGTATACTACCATACACAGAAAATAGCTAAATAATCTTAACTTCAACTGATAAAAAATAAAAACACTACGTACTAAAAATAAAAACTACTACTACTACTAAATGAAATACGCAAATGCTACAAAAAATACTACATAAAATACTCAAGAGTTCCTGGCACAGAACGAGGTAGTTGCCTGTAAAACATGTTTTGCTGCATATGTTTGTACGTTGCAAAAATGCACTAATACAGGGGCAGGATATTTTTAAGTATTTAACTACTACAAAGTAAATTACTATAAGTAATTACCTACCATAAATTACGAGCTGTAAGCTACAGTTAGACGTTAGTAGTGTGTAAATTTAATATTATTTGCAGGCATCATGTATACGTATTATGTACTGTTAATAACGTATAGAATTCCATAAACAACTTATTGTAAGAAATTTACTGTCACTAGAAACTTACTTAACAATTTTATTTATTCTAGAAAGACGAAAATAAAACAGTGCTGTTTATATTTTCCCTTGCAATTAATAAAACAGAACTTAAAGAAAGAAGTGCATTGATTACTCGATATCAAATACGTCGAAAAATCCGATGCCCATGTCGATTTGTTAGGTTGCAAAACAGTGCAATAGACTATTTATTTCACAAGAGGAGGAATGCCTTTGCGAGGGATTTTGGTTAGTATTCCCGTTACATTTAAAGCAAGACTATAAAGACGATTATGAAGTCACCTAGTTTCCCTGGATTCTAATTCGAGATTCAGTGTTCAACGGTTTTATACGTTCGGCCTGTGTTGGGTCGCGACCTTTAGAAGTTTATTATCCAAAGGGGCAATGTGCCCTGAAGGACTATTAATTTCGTTTTGGCATTTTGCGTTGGTTCACTATAAATGTCAGTTCACTTTTCAAATTGTTGCCAACAAATATTAGAGCCCTATAGTACATATAAAGAAATTAAATAATGAAGAATCTGCATAAATGTATATACGTTTCTAGCATTGTGATAAAACAACGGTACCTACAGCCATGAAATTCTGAATAACGTAGGTTTCCACCCGAATATGGGCATCTAGAAGCCCAAATTTGGAATTTGGAATTTGTCTTAATATCTAGTTCATATTTTGTAAACCTTTAGCAGATTTTTGATTAACAAACTCAACGATCTCAAAGTGAGCAATGGCAAAACTGTACGAAAAAAAACATTTTTGTCTCCAGAGCGCGAGACTATGTATCGGACATTCTAAAGATGAAATGAGCATCATTTAAAAGTTATTTTGCGATATTTTCCTGTTGTTTTTCCTGTTTTTCCTATTGAACTGAATTTTATGGTTTATGCGCGAAGAATATGATATTTAATAAATGAAGGTAATCCACGAAACGTTTATAAAACGCCCCTTTGGGCGTATAAAATATGAAAGCTTTCAGATTCTTCCAAACTTATTTTATTAATTTAGCTTCCTAATTCAAATGTTATTCCTTTTTCACTCAGCTCTGGCCTATCAAAATTCAACTTTATTCTAAAAAGATTTGTTATTTTTGATTTTATTTACTCAAATTCAAATTCACTATGTGTAATGTTTCATATGTACTTTTTTGGAAGCGTACATTTTTGGAAGCGTTTCGGGTATCAATTAAATGTATGATTTTTAGTTACTTTAAAAGTTAAGTATGCTCTGTTTTAGAAAAGAAAAATGTATTTTTTCCAATGCAATGACGTCTGACAAATTACACTGTCAATTCAACATATTGGATCAGGCTGTGAAATTAGTTAATTTTTGTATATAAAGCCAAGAACAGGGACAAAATGTATGCTATATAAAGAGGTGTTATTGAAATTGATTAGATTACAGCTGCCTTTGATGAGTATATATTATTACCCTTTATGTAGCTCTAACAAATTGGAATCTGAAACATTTATCTTCAATACTTCATGCAATGTCATGGCAACAAATAGTGTTATCTAAAAATGAAATTATCTGCTGCGTCTTTTGGCGGCAGGTTTCAACATAAATGCAGCTATAAACTTCGAAACATAATTGTGACAGTAATGTGTTTACGAATGAAACTAATTCCATGCCTAAAGAGAACTTCAAGGAATTTGTCATTAGCTCGCTCATGTCTTCCGAATATAAATACATTTATTATCATTGAAGCAGCAGATATTGCGTAGATATAAAATTGGAATTACGCAAGTAAAAATTTACTATCAAAAGCTGATGACAACTGATAATTGAATAACGGTGTATAACCGAGATATATTCAGGTCATTAACTATAGAGGATAAGGAACATAAGTTTTATTCAGAAAACTTAAATCAGTTCTGCTTTCGTAAACATTCATTGGCCATTTCAAATACCACTGGTTTCTGTACATCTTCCATGTCCTTCAAACCATTTGCTTTATATGGCGTTTTCTATTTGATGGCTCTCTGAATCCACGATTTGCTTCTTGATACCAATCATAAAAATTCGATGGTTCTAGACTTTCCTAAATTGCTTAAGGCTCTTCTTTGAGTGAATTCCTTTGTCAAGGAGGTTCATAAATATTTTATGGTCTTTTGTCATCAAGGAAATGGACGCACTTATCAGATAAGCTGGAAGATCTAATGAAAAGTTAGAAGATTGGACTTTTAGAAACTCGGGCGGAGTGTGAATACAAACTAATTCCGTATCAAATGATGATCAGAAATTCGTTGAGAGGTAAAAATCATACAAATTTTGGTATCTTTATACGAATTACAGTATTTCAATAGTTTTAAAACGTTAATCATATGCATGGTACCAAACACATTTGGAATAAAAAATAATTAAAAATATTATGTAGACAACTGCAGTACGCTAATCACCTATCAACAGATGAAAAAGTGTTTTCTCTGACTCTTGATAAAATGGCATGTTTCTACTGCTGTTTGATTGGAAAATAAAAAATGGCAATTAGGAGTTAGTTTGTCATATTGTTAGAAGCAACTTACAAATTACGGCTGAGGAATTATATGTTTATGTCTTATATTTTGTGTGTAGCTCAATTATGATAGCACGTATATGCTGTTTACTCGAAAAATACTAAGCTCGGAATTTAATAGCGCAGGTTGTTCATATAACTTATAGTTTTTGATGTTACACCTAGTTTTTGTAGAAATTCACTTTAAGAGACTTCTATTGATTTGAAGAAAATGTGAACTGCATTTCAGTATATTGTACTAACAATTTGCAAAATAACGCTGAATCCTTTTCATTGAGATTATAAAGAAAATGATAAGAAATGAGTCAGATTAAATTTGTAATTTAAAATACTGTTATGAATTTCACATTTATTTGGCTATTTATATAGAATTGCAATTAAAATTCCTTTTTATTTCCCCGTGCAACGCAGACGATTTTTGAAGAGAAAGCTACGTTGAAAAAAAAAACAATAAAAATAAAAGAGTGCGTGCATTTAATGCTTAATAAATAAATATCTCGTAATTACTGTTGCCATCCAGAAAAATCTAGAAAAATCGAGATTGTTCTACTGACAATTAAAAAGCTTATAAAAGCCGAACTCAAACAGCTCATCTCAGTTTTCACCTACCTGGACCTACCCATATCATGTGCCTTTTGGGCAAATTATCAGGAGCCGGACACATCGTGCAATTGCTACGATATTCCGGCAATACTTGACTGGACTGGACTGGACTGGACTCATCTCAGTTGTTGTAGTTGTTGTAGTTGCAGTTATACTTGACTTGTAGCTTTAAAAAGCGAACTGCTGTTTGTTTACTTAATGCTGTATTGATTGTAGCGATTTCGCTGTGAGATAGAATTATTTTATCTGTTTTGAACTGAGTTTTTGCTAATCGTTTGAGATATTGTGATATTGTGCGAAAATCTGTGAAGAAATATTTCAGCATTTTAATTTATTTCTTGTGGAAAGAATACATTTTTGTTAACTTTTTACGACTTGTGCATTCAATATATAACGAACCCGTACGCACGTAACAATACTAATATGAATATATTTCAAAGTATAATAACTCTTAAACGACAAAACGGCGACACTATATATCGTGCGTAGGTGTTACTAATAGACTGAATGTACATAGGTCTGATGATAGGTTAGTAAAATTTATTTTTATCAAAAGAAACACTTCGAAATTTTGGAATTTTCCACAGAAATCTCGTACAGGTGTTCACAGTATCACCAAGTACAATCAGTCGTTACACTTTAAACTACTAAAAAATTTAAACACAACGCAATGCAAAGCGTATCTGAAGAGAAAACTAACGGAGATACCTCAGTTCACGCTGAACTAACAACTCACAACAACAGTAACCAAACCACTGAGAGGAAATTGTTTCTTTTCGGGCTTACATAGTTTTAAAAAAGTGACCGAGATATTTCTAGCACTTTTAGTTCCTCGAAATTACTGGAAAGCAATATGAGGGTCGAATTATGGTTATAGCTAATATAGTGATCAATTACATTTATTCAGTTACAATGCTGATAACGCTGATAAAAGGACCGGACCAAAATGTTGCCAAATTTTGTGAAAAAATAAGTCGCCCAGACAGTCGTCAGCTTGGTGATTTCTCGCCAAATTATTAACATACCCTTTCTTCGATGTTAAATGGAATGCCCCTGTATTCTTACTTTTCCGGCTTACCTTCTCTCTTAAGAATTTTCGCCTTTTTTTACTCAGCAAAATACAGCATTTTCATATATGAATGCACCAAAATTATTTATCTATGTGCAAAATTCGTAACAATACAATACTCTAGCTATCATTGTTAATATTCGTGTTTTTAATTTTATTTCTATTATTTTAATTTTGGATTTTGTATGTTATTTTATTATTTTGCATTCTTCTTACCTATTTAACTGTTTATTTTCTGCCTTTTACGTAAGACTTCTAGCATGTGTCTTTTTCTAATGGGGTATATGTGATTAGAAACTCGTGTTGTGAGTATAATTGCTTATTTTGCGTATAGAAATTTAGGTTTTGTAATTATGAAATGATCAACGCTTAAACTGGGAAATAGCTCAGTTAGCATTCGTGAAAAAATTAATACTCTTCTGATTTGTCATGATGATACTTGGCAATTTTATGCAAGTTTATAAATATACGTTCGGAACAGTTTAAGTGATTCTTTCCGAAACTTCCAGAAAATCGAGCAGTCAATGAGCGACTAATCAGAGTCTCAGGAGTCTTAAGGAAATTAGTTCGATTCAAGAGTTTACACAGTAAATCGTGAGCTAAAATTTTTCATTTAGAATTCATTCTGTGAGTAACATCTGCAATATGCGATGTTTCTCGTCTGTTTACGAGAGTCTGCACTATATTTTGACGTATTTTGCAGTGTTTATCGTAATAACAGATGATTTTCTTAGTAAAACATAAATTTTATTCTCAATTCACGAAGATAGATAATTTAAATACAGTTCCATCCGTTACAGATTCAAACTCCAGCTTACTATTACAGTTTCTTTCTCTATACAATTTTCATACATCTACAACTGGTAAAACTTTCAGAATAAATTTAAAACATTTTTGCACTCTGCTCAGCAACGGTTACACGATACTAATATGCCGTTGCCATTTCAATATCAAGGATAATATCTATAATTATTTGTTAAATAATAAAATACTACGACATGCATTTTGTCCTGAAGCTATTAAGAATTGCTTATATTGTTGACAGGAGTTACATGACAGTTGTTAATTTCTTTCTGCTCAGCTGAAGTAGCTATCGAAGAGATCTTCCTGAAAAGATGCGAGCAGTAAAACTGACACATTAACGAAAAGGTAGAATACTGAAAATGCGTTTTTTTAGATATTTAAGGAGACGTCCGGATTTTGGATTCTGAGAGACGTGAAAAATGAGCAATACCCTCGCGGGACTCGAACCCCGGACCTCTCGAATACGCCAAGATTGTGCTGACTATTACACCACGAAGGCATGCTAAGAAGGCAAGGAGAAATACCTTATATTCTCCACTTTTCAAAGGGCGACTGGAGATCAGGGAACCCAATTGCCACATCTTGGCGGCGGAGAATCATCATTCATCACCACCTTTTTTTAGTTCGGGCGCCGCTGTAGAGATATTAGGATTTTTGATTCTGAGAGACATAAAAAATGAGCAGTGTCCTCGCCGGGACTCGAACCTCTTAAATACGCGTCAAGTGTGCTAGCCATTACACTACGAAAGAATGCTAAGAAGGCGGAAGAAACACCCTATAGTATGAGAAATAATATAAAATACAGTAGCAGTTCGCACATTTTAGACGATGTATATTATATTCACAAAACTAAATTACATAACATTCTTGTGTTTTAAATGTTCTATTTGACATCCCTTATTCTGAACTATCTTTCGGCACCGCAATTTCCAGGATGATAATGACTTTTGAAGTCTCAGAAGAGGTACTATATCCCATTCCTCCTGAATAGCTTTCCAGAGTCCTGTTAAAGTTTTGGGACAACGTTCGGATAATGGAGTTTTTAAAGGTCCGAAAGCACAAAACTCCATAGGTGACACATCGGGAGATTTATTAGGGATAACAGTGAAGGGTATGGCCTCGATATCAGTTTTTTGTTCCATTTCTTTTAGGAAATTTGCAGTGGATTTTGATGTGTGACTCTAGATTTGTCCTGATGGAGTCTCACAGATTGATGGCACTGTGGCTAAAGCGATGGTATTTCATTCGGAAAAATTGGAGATTAAATATGTTCCTGATAGTATTTGGAGTTAATCTTGGCATTTTTTGCACTCTCTTTATTTTTAACTTGCGATTATAAGAAAAACCAGCAACAATCATGAATCCCTTAGAAAAACTTTCTTTCGATTCTTTGAACCATCTACTTAAATTGTTTCTCCCATTTTATGATAATAAATGGCTCTTTTTTTGTTACAATCATTTAAATACACCCACGCTTCATCTATTGTGACAATTGTTTTCCATTTTTCGTTGGATAAGTGTTCCTCATATAGAATTCTGCAGCGTATCCTGCGTTGAGCGATATGCTTTGGAAGAAGACGATGCACATTGGGTTTTTTCGCTTTCTGAAGATTTAAATCAACGTTTATCATTTTGTTTACAGTGGACACCGAGCATTTAATAATTTTGCAACTGTCCTTTGACTAGGGGGATTTTAGTTTAACATTAAACAACGTACCTTTGCAATAGTCGAAGATGTCCGTTTTTTCCTAGGATACTTGTTTGGAATTTTTGTCCCACTCGAAGCTCCAATTTGACATTTTTTTTCTTGTTGATGATATTACCTATCGACGCTTTAGATATCACAAAACCATGACTCTCACATCGTTTTTTAATAACGGAGTATGCATATTTTTCTTCCGAAAGAGCGTAAATGTAGCCTTCGAACCACTGCTTTGTTAAATTCGCCGTTTTGAATAAAAACAAAACTTTCAAGCCACAGAAGATAATTTTTACTTTTAAAAACATAGTACAATTGCAATTACTTCTTTTGCAGTGAACGATGTTTTATTACCAAAATCGCCAAAAAAATATGCGAATAGCCTGTGTAATACTTGAATCAAAGATTCAACTAAAAGTTATAATTTACTGCTTCTGAAGTCGAATGAGAGTTCTTAGTTTAAATCAAAAATCCCCGATCTTTTCATTTATGTTTTTATTGGTGCTGTTATGACTAATTTCGCTAGTCTGGCATAATATTAAGGGTAAGCCACGAAAATCATCGAAGCAAGATTACGTCTGTCGTCGGCAAGAGACTTAAGCACCATGTAGGTGACAGTACGATTTTGTCCCGTTCCGCCGCAATTGGATGGAAAGGACTCTGTGGGGGGATCCCAGGGTCTTCCACTTCTCTTCCCCCACCTAATCTACACAAGAGGTTTTTATGCCGCCATTTATTTAGGGTACCCATATGCCTCAAAAACAGTACACATTTGCAACATCCATGCCTTCTCCAGGATTCAAACCAGGGCCCTTCGTTAAGTTAGTCAGAATCATTAACTACTACACTCTTTGGGATACAAGTATTATTATTCTGTATATTTTAGGATACACTATCCTGCATATTTTAGGATACAAGTCCAAAATTTCTATAGATCCTTGCCTTCTTCTGTAGATTATTCTTCCCTGTTATCAATCAAAATATACGCTTATATTTTGATTAACTCATATAAAGATACTTACTTTGAAGTAATTTCAAGTCTTGATTTATGCAGTTTATTCTGGTATAAATTGTATTTACTCCCTTACTCTGAAATTTGGTCATCACTTTTTTCAGTTCAGCAGTGACATTTTATTGCATGTTTTTTTTTATTGTGTGTTTTATAGCAGAATTTTTTAAATATAGGTTTAACTCAAATTTAAAGTGCCCAATGAAATTCTGAATAAATACGCTTGAAATCGTTAACTTAAAATTTGACATCATATGATTTTAGACGAGCATGTTGAAAGCACATTTTAGGTTTTAAGATGACTACAATTTGCTGACCAATTGCAGCTATTTTAGCGCAACCAATAATACATAGCACACGGATAGTTCGATATTTCTCTGTCTTGTATTGACAGTTCAAAATCAAAGTAAGAGGGGTTTCATCTTAAAGCATTCAATAGATGTGACACATGCTCTATAAATTTAAAATGGTGACAAAGTTGTTACAACATTTTATCTAAATAGTAGAGCAAAATACTTGTCAATTATTATAAATGTAAGGTTGCAATTAAACATGTTATTTTATTTATATACAGAAGTTTAAAACAAAACGAGTTGCACTATATATATTTCTTTTTTTATTTCTGTCTCTAAATGGAATGCATGCTATCGAACAAACAGCATTTGCAGATGAAATACACTCAGATCCAGATTTACCTTTGCATACCCTAAATTAACGCTGTCTCTATAAACGTCGGATCGAGGTAATCCATTTTTGCAGGGAATATGTGCAGGAGAAACCTAATTAGCATTATCGAGCGCGAAATCAAAAGCGATCAAACGGTTTCTGATAATCAAATCAAAGTGTTGCGTCGTCTAACTGTAAATCAAGAGTTTGGCGCAAAGTGAATAAATACATCAGTGAATTTCTACAGCACAGATTTTGATTTCAGAGTGTAAGAATCCCAAACGTTCGTTATGCCCCTAAGGTATCATTTTTAAGAATCTATGAAGTAATGAATCATCGAGCGTTTAGAAGCAAGGCATACAATCACAAAAGCAGGTACGGTCACAGATGGGGAATTGGGAGAACTAGTAGAATTTCACCATTAATCGTGCAGGTATACTCCCACCGCAATAAATGTGGAGTTCTTCTCCTCCAGTTCTGAAGGAGAACACCCAGAGAGCGGCACGAAGGTATCCCACCCCTGTTTCACTATCATCAATCAATCTACAAGACTTTCGGTGAGTGTGTATTTTGAGTATCCTCTTACCACACCGAGTTTATACGCTAACAAACATGCATGCATTCTTCGGGATTCGAATACGAACTCATCGATACAGAAGTCAATCTTACTAACCACTATACGGGCTGGGTCACTAATCGTGGAAGCAGTAAAATGTGCAAATAGATAGATAGTCTCTATGCTACGAAAACACTTTCAGAACTCTGGAGCTGCTGTAAAGCGACCTAGACAGTGCTGCAACCGAATAACAACTGCTTCTCAGTATAAATATCTGCCCGTCTACTGCTCAATATTTAAATTCTGACCTTGCAACTGCCAGTGGAACTGTTAAGTCATGGCAACTGTGCACAGAAGACTTGACGAAAGAGACCAATATGCCAGTAAGCTAAGAGTACATGTTCATTGTCTTAGAGAACTCGTACACCTTAAAACCCTTAAGATCTTCGATTATGTTACTGTTGCAAGAATTGGGATAACGTATTTATTTTAAAAGCAATTGTAGGGTTTATAATTATTTTAACTAACATTTATTTTAAGTTCATATTCCTTTCCTGTTTAGCCTTCATTTTTCCCCTAGAAATCCCCGTGCCAGAGTATGTAAATTGCAGTAGCACGCGCAGTTTATTCAAATTTAGCGGAAGCTAGTTGAGTTAAATAGTAGACGAAACGAGCGTGAAAAAGTCTTGCTTTGAACCTTTTCCTTAGTAGAATTTAGATCGGCGCGTATCGGCCTGTGTGCCTAGCCTTGCAGAAGTGCTAGATTTCAACTGTTAAATCAGTAATCTTGCTGAATATCAGCGATAATTAAAAACGCGGTTAGTTAAGATCTCAGAGCCTCGACGGTAGTGTTTGACATTTGTTCATCTAGTTTCTTATTTTCAGTTTTACCTTACTTTTAGTTCAACCGCCGAGTTGGCGCAGTTTGTGAGCGTCGAGGAGACGCAGTTGTAATTCTAAAAGTACAATAAAAGGGTTTCAACCCCTTCGCACGTTTTTGTGACTCACTATCCCAGTGACTGACAAGTTGGGCCAGAGAGATCTTACACAATTACTTCCAACGTTTTACAGCTTTGTGACAAATGAAAAATTTTTTTATGCGTTCATGTCATGTTTCCAACTTGCGCGCACAGTTTAAAACGTTCTGTTGTATAATTTAATTCCATATTTAATATATAGCTTTTAAAACATTTGAAAACTACTGTGAACCAAAAATCCTAAGAATTTCCTGTTAAATTTGTGAGGTTTAACTCTTTAAATCTAAAGTTCTAACTCCGAATCCTACGAACACTTAACAAGCGAATAATCGCTTAAGTGTGAACAGAACACGTGAGACTTCAGAAGGGTTTAAAATTCTTTATTATTCAGTATATTTACAATCAGTTCCGACTTGGAACTTTACGATAAAGCCGCCACTCGGGCTTGAACTTAAAACTAATAATTTGAACTTAAACTAGCTTAACTAAAGCTCTTAAATTATATAGCCGAAGCTATCAAAATCTAACTAGTTGGTCTATAAGTATTAATTAAATCGGCGAAGCCTAGCAAGGGCCAAGATATGGCCGAGCGTAGTAACAGCTAAGAGAGATGTAGCCAGAAGGCAAACGCGCTAGTCAGGAAATCAGACTCTATCTCTCAAAGTCGGTTAAGTCACGACTTAAATAGTACCCATTCTCATTTGCATTACCTGCGTTTCTGAATTCACATTCTGACAGGAAATTGTAAGCTAAATATAGAATAAGATAGGAAAGATATAAAACTTAATATAACTGTTAATTAACATAAGGTAAACCTTACAAATTCTTATCTTATTTGGAGTAGAGTTTATAAAATGGATTTTATTAAAAAAATCTGTAATGTTTTCATGCATAAAATTTTTTAATAATAAAATATCCACCGGATTGTTTGTTCAGTTAGAAGAGAGTGCCCATATAAAGAATTCCATAGAATTTCAAGTATGTACTATTAGCCATTTTTAAAATATCATGCGCGCAAGAGGGAAACATGACTTGGGCATAAAAAATTTTGTCACAAAGCAGATTAAATTATAAAAAATATTTGTGGCAACACAAAATTTCTGGTTACTAGTTCCCAAAGCAGCTATGTTATATAGTTAGCTGTAAAAAGTAATTGCTTTTAAAATAAATACGTTATCCCAATTTTTGCAACAGTAACATATTCGAAGACCTTAACGGTTTTCAGGCATACAAGCTCCCTTAATAAAGCAGAAAGCAGGGATCTTTGTATTGGTACATAGAACCTCAAAATTTTAACGAATATCAATGGTCACATGATCTGCTTACTGATGTGTTGAGATTTAGTTTAAGGCCTGAATCTAAATGTCGTTATATTTGGTAGAAGGAACGAAATCTCATTCTTCTCTCGAACACTATGGAATGTGACCGTTTCGGGATTGAAGACGTAGAATGGGTGGGAATATTGATCGATGGATGGGAATAATAATCGATGGCTGTCGGATGCAAGCGTAGATACGATATGTAAGATATATAAGCGAAGACATCGGGATGAGGTCTTGGAATCTTATGCAACACTTTTCGAAGGTGCACATGGATCTGATTGCGTATTTGAAGACGATGATGTTAGTTAACGTGGAGCAAGCCTCAGTGATGTAGCCAGGCTAGTCTACTGATATTAATACAATGGGGAACTTATTCAACTACCTTCTTGAAGCAGTTGCAAGAAGACTTCCCTTAAGACCGCTTATCTAGAAGAATGAAATCCAAGTTCCCAAACTGTGTTTTACAACGTTATTGATAGCATGGAAACACGTTGTGATATGTATGTACATGTCACCTTCTCCAGCACGAACCAGCCGAGTTTCGAAATTCAAGAAGTGAAAGAACTCTATAGGGATTTTCCACAAAACAGCAAATGAAACTTTCTTGGGTGAACGAGCACGTTGGATATGAGGGAAATAAGTGGGCGGACGCCCTTGCAAAAGAGACTGCTACTGAGGTAAATATACAAAGAATAGATTACCGGGAATCTAAGCGGAAAGCAATAAGGAAAATGGATCTAAATATATATAAAGAATGGAATAAAAATTGGAGAGATTCAGACCGTAGAAAGGACTACTTAGAAAACATTGAAGTTTCGAAAAAAAAATTAAAACGATAACCGATAAAGACCTTTGTAGATCCTTTCAGGTCACGGAAGATACCCGGCTTACCTAAACAGATTAAAAAAAACGCAAACTGTTTACTATGTGAAATGCTGGGAAACAGCGGGCACCATGTGGAACAATGTGAATTAGCAAAAGACCTTAGGAGTAGAAAGATGGACTTTAAATACCTGGTTCATAATGGAAATGAAGCAAAAAACATAGCAAAAGAGGTCATGGAAAAATTATTAAAAACCCAATCGCAGTTGGAATAGAACAATAATAAAGAACAACCAATATATTTACTGCTGGGGACTTCTTTTATTTACGTTATGTTGTCCTATATTTTTCTCCTACGTTTCCGGTCTAGAAAAGCCATAGGTCGAGCTTGGGCTTGCCAAGAGGGTGGACCGCACCATACCTATCTACCTACATGTCAGAGCAGGTCACATTCTACCTTAAATTCGTAACTTAACTTTCGTTATGAGATATTTTTTCTATGCTCTTCTTGTAACATATTATTATAATTTTTATTGTTTCATGCTACAGTTTTATATCCCATACATCGTTCTTAAATTTTTCAATTTATCAATACGTGTTATGATGTTATGCATCATTTCACATGAAGTCGTAAAATTACAATTAACAGTTTCTGAAACATCAGTGATTTCATGAGTGTCTTATATATTGAATAAGGGAGACACCTTCCTTCCTCTTCTTTCGTAATCTGGCAGATACAATAAATTTCAGTTAGCTTGCGTGGGGCTTCCATATCGCATGCAACGTTAAGAGAGTATTTGTTGTTTACTACTGAAGTTATTATTAATGTTTAATTCAGATAATACTTTCTTTTTCTGAGATTTGCATTATATTGCATAGTTATTTAAGATTAGCTTATTCGCACTGCTAGCTTCTTTCAAGGTTTAATATGATATTAAACTTAAAACCAGGTTCATATCTTAATATCGTTTCTAGAAACGAGAAGCATAACTGAAAATGAAACACAGGTAATTTAAGAAACTTATTTAATACGTAGGTCAGTCAGAAAGTTAGTTGCACTCCTTCGTAAAAATTTTCTGTCAGAGGCTATTTTGATGAAACTTTGTGGCAACACTTCAGACATGCACCTGTATCGCGTGACGTAGCGGCTTCCACGAGGCAAGTTTAGTTTTTCTGATAATCAGTCTCAAACATGTCTCGACGGCTGCAAATAGCGTCCAAATTGGAAATGCGTGCAGTGATTCGTTTTTTGTGGGCAAAAAGCTGCAACTGCACTGAAAGTTATGGGCAGTTGCATGAAATGTATGGTGAAAATGCAATGTCACGCCAAGCTATCGCGAAATGGTGCAACATGTTTGAGAATGGACGTACAGATATTGACGACGCTGAGCGAGAGGGAAGACCAGCAACTGCAACAAATTCGGAAATTGCTGCTCGCAGGAATGAATGTATTCTTGCAAACAGACGCATCACGATAAACAAAATCTCAAATGAACTGGA
>KK112921.1:802009-984050 GCA_000611955.2 Stegodyphus mimosarum | reverse complement strand
GTTCAGCGTGTTTACCGCTCGGCCGCTAGTGGGCACACCAGGAAAGGAGGGAGGAAATATTTATAGGGTTATTAAATCTGGTCTTTTTCGGTAGCCTATAATTAAACCAGATCTGTAAAAGACAACTTGTGACTTTTACAGCGTCTTATAAATACCACAGAGATAAGAAAAGAATGTAAAGGACCCTTTTATTAATCAAGTAAAGTTTAACAGAAGACACCAAATCGGGCTTACAGAAGCCAACGCTTTTGGCTTTAAATCGAAGATAATAGATAAGATAAAATTAACGAAATAGTATAGCCTAGCGTCTTATAACCAGCGTGCAAGCTGGCTCTGAAACAAGCTTAATGACAAGAATAACTCAACATCGCACAATTCTAAACGCTATATAATAAAACTTGGCCTTTAAGCAGGCGGAACATGCTCTGATTACACCCTCCAAAACCTTCCTTTAAATAGTTCTTTCTTTCTACATAATTTGAATATCGCGGGAGCTGGAAACTTACATTTTGGCAGGGAAATGAAATGAGGCTTGAAAGGACATTAACATAAAATAATTTGGTAAATAGAAAATTAAAATGAGATGAGACCTTATAAGGTATATAGATGTTTGCTTATAAGGTGTTAAGGTTTCTACGAAACATTGATTCAACCTAAGTTAGGAACATCAAATCTGCTGTCATACTAGAAAAAGAAGGTAGCTGCAGACGGTTTTGCTATTTCAGCTATTTTGTGCAAATAATTTCTGCATTGTGTGTTCTTTGAAATTAGAATAATGAGGCTGGAAGAAACTTAAAAGAAAACCTGAAGCTTAATAAAGAAGTTGCAATAATTAATAGTTGAAGGAAAATGTGGGTACGAATAAACAAATTTTATTTAAAAAAAAGGCAAACGTTTGAAGGGATTTAAGATAATTTACATATTTAATTATGGCAAAACATTCGAGAGTTTTCTGCTTAAGAGGAGAAATGCCTTCTAGGAGGACTCTCTAAAAGAAACTGGCTCGCATGCACAGGTGGCAGGGCCGGACAGCCGGATGGCTTTGTAAGACTACTCGGTTGTTGTCCGAATCCTGAAACTATCGTTTACTATTCTACTATATGAGCAAGCTCGCATACACATTACACATGGGGAACACTGCTCATGTAACTAGTTCGTTCGCCGGGATGCGAACCGCGCACCGAACTACCAGTGTTCGGCGACTTTACCGCTCGGCCGCTGGTGGACAAAACGGCATTTGAATTTTGCGCAGTATATGTAAGATTAATCCTAAATTATGGCTGATACAACTGACATACCGAAAACCTATACCTTAGGTAATTTCTGTATTTATCTACCTTACAGTGGATATCTATTTTTAAACTCCCGCCCCGTTCACTGAAGAACACTGAGGGGAATACAATATTTAATTTAAATTACCTGAGAATATTTACATGCCCCTAGAAAGGGGAAAAATTCACTTAATATGAAACTTATTTTATATTAGTTTTTGAATTTTGCATTCACATTTAAAGTCAAAAGACAGTAAAAAGGATGGTATGCCAAACACTTGCAATCGTTCTTCACAGCTCGAAAGAATAGGCCATTAACTTATACTGACTAGCGCATGAAACAGCTGCTGCTGTACCACTAATTTCGCTCTCATCGTATGAAATTTCCAGGTACCTAGTAAAGGCATTGCGACACCGAAGTTAATTATAGTTTACCAGCCAACAGAAGGGCATCCTCGAGAAAGATATACTTTGTTCGTAGAATAATTAGCAACTAAACACATTCTGCATTTGACTGTGACTGAAAGTGTTACCATATTTTTGGCTACACATAACGTTTTATACCACACACTGTTGATCGGTAAAAAAACAACATCATTCAGTATTTAACATTTGGTCATCTGATATCTTATCATGCTTTATCGTATCGTAAAACAAAAAAGTCATACATCGAATCATCGAAGTAGGAAACACTGATGTTCCATGTACATGAATGGATAATACTTCTAATGTATTTTTTATAAAGTGATAAAGAATAATGTGTCATCTTAAAATAATTTGTGTTTGGAGGAACAGTTGAAGTAATTTTCTATCACAAAGAATTCCTGCTCAGGAATACTATCACATCTAACGGTACATTAGAATTTTTTTATGAAAATGATGCGTACAAAAATCCGAACATCATTCGTAATTTCTAGTTCAACAACAAATACTTTTCTATTAATCTGATTTTTATACAGAACATTAATGTATGTTATCACACATTCCTTTTTCCACTTCCAATTAAATAGCAGATGAGTCTATTATGCTTATCCTCTACGGCAGAGCCAAAACGCGGCCGAGCATTTAAGTCGCTGAACACTGGTAATTCAATCTGAGGTTCGAATTCCTCGAACAGTCGGGCTGCATGGACCCTTTCGTGGTTTTCCCCATGTGTAACGTGTATACGAGACAGTTTTCCTTAGAAAGTCTCCCACAAAGGCATCCCTTCCCTTACACAGATAGCCCTCGAGGCTTTGCCATAGTCATATAAACTAAACAAACGATAGTATAGATCTTGACTAGCAACTTCCTAGAAATGTTTCATAAAATACTCCATGGTAGGAAACGTTAAAAGTTCGAGCAAGCTATTATTTGCCAACTTCTGTAGCTCAATATGATTATTTAAGAAATTTTGTGTGATTTAAAAATCTTTTTTCATTTCATTCAAAAAATATTTATTGAATGTTTGGATGCTGCTGCTGCTGCTGATGACGATGATGACGACGATGACGATGATGACGACGATGACGATGATGACGACGATGATAATGACGATGATGACGAGAACAACGATTAATAATAACAATAATAATAATAATAATGATAATAATAAATAAAAATCTAAAAGCTTTTAGATTTTACATTCCGCATTCTTTTAACGTTTTAACGTTTTATGTGTTACCTTTACTTATTAAATAGCATGTTCTTTGCACTTAAACCATAAGCTTCAATTCAACAACAATATCGCAAAATAGTTTTAAATTGAGACTATCTTTAGAATTTCCAATACACTGTGTCCGCGGCAGAGACAATTTGTTAATCGAAAATTTCTTTAATGTCTAACAAAATATGAAATAGATAATAAAACAAATTTCAAATTCCAAATTAGGGCTTCCAGATGTCCACATTCTATGGAGGATTACGTTATTCAAAATTTGAGGGTTCTGGGTACCGTTGTTTTACCACAATGCGAGAAAAATACATACATTTATGCAGATCCTTCATTATTTAATTTCTTTAAATATTATACAGGGCTCTAATATTTGGTGTCAACAGTTTGGAAAGTGAATCAACGCAGAAAGTGAATCGATGTACGAGCTCGTAAAATGCTGAAATGAAATTAATAACCCTTCTCAGCTACCCCTCGTTTGGGCTAACAAATTCCAAATTTGAGCTTCCAGATGCCCATGTTCGCGTAGAAACGTACGTTATTCAAAATTGAATGGCTCTAGGTACCGTCGTTTTGTCACAATGCGAGAACCAGCAGCAATTTATGCAGATTCTTTATTATTTAATTTCTTTAAATATAATACGGGGCTGTAATATTTCTTGGCAACAGTTTGAAAATTGAACCGAATTTAAAGTTTTCAACGCCAAATGCCAAAACGAAATTAATAGCCCTTCTGTGTTAACGCCCTTTGGGGAAATAATAGTATTTTAGAATTATTAAAAACAACGAAAATATAATTTTTTACTAAAATTAAAGAATTAATATTAATGTTTTACGGAACCCAGGTCGAATGATACTTCAGAATTAGCCATAGAGGGAATAAAATTGATGTATTGTTCGGAAAATGAAAAGCATTTTAGCCTCATCAAATAAATTATGTTTAACTTAAAATTCTAAAATAGTATGCAGTTTGATTGAAATTCTTTTACTACGTTATTTTCAGATTTAATAAAATGAAAACATGAATCCTGAAATACGAAAACAATTAATTAATTAGTCAATATTTAATAATAAACTTATTTATTCATGGTTTAATATTTGCTAAAAATCAAGGCCCAGTCTTTTCATTCTGTGTTAAATATGTAACTTAAGTATTACAAGTTTTTGAATTCGAATAAATTTAATTTCTCAGGTACGAAAATAATGCATCCGCATCTAAAGAGATAATTAGCTTTGAATTTTAATATTTGCTAATTACATTAATGAGAAATCTTTCTCCCATTAACGTCTTCTACTTTATTTACTTCCGAAACAGTTGCAATAAGTAGCAGCAAAAATGCCGCTTTAATAAAAATCTTCATATTTAGTAGTATTTTGCGTAACATTTCCGTTATTATTACCATTCATACACTTAGTATTCTCGTTAATAGTTCATTGGGGCGTATTGTCCTTTAAAGAATATTTAAGTATTTTAAACAATCCCCAAAATAGCATGGAAATTATGTCTTTAAATCTCATTACTGAGTAAGCTGGTAATGAATATTTTAAATTAAATCAAATATGAATATTCTTGAATAAAACATCCATCTTTAAATCTAAACTTAGATAGTTTAAGTTAGTTTAAAGCTAATAAGGCTGGAAAATGATTGCAAATACGTTTCTTGCTGCAGAATCAATCTGAAACTAATTTTTCTATCTATCTAACTGAACATTTCTCTTCTGTTGTGGAGGTAAAATTATTTTTCTACATAGAAAATATACAAACGCTAATGAATTCTCCCGTTTGCTGTAAAAAAATGCTTTAGAATTCTTAGTAATTTATCTTATTTCAGGAATTATTGTTATAAGTTTTAAAATATTGCTGCTTATGAAACATGTTTAGATTAGCATACTAAATCATTTAAAAATTTACATTCCGACAGGAACCTGAACTCAGGAGGGAAGGGAAAAAAACTAAAAATAATTGGTTAGAATAAAATAACGTCTTTACAAAATAAACGTGCAAACTAGAGTTTTATTTCTAATAAACATTTTTAAAGGTCCAGTCCGTTAGGTTTTGTTTAAAATTAAAATGAATAATTTGAAACATTAAATTCTAATTATTTAGTTAAAGACTCAGTACTTAATTAATGTAGCTTTTAGAATATGTAATTTTCTTTACCAAGACACCTACATTAGTTCCCGATTAAAATGAGTTGTTTTTGGTGCATATCAGTTAATCTTGAATGATATTTTGGCTTTATTATGTTCATAATAGAAAACATTTGTTCGCAAACATTTCTTGATACAAACCTACATCAATATCTGACAGGCAAATCGTATGAATTTGAAAATAGCTTGTTGGTACAAATTTCTAAAATTAAATATAATTTGAATCCACTTGTCCAGGCAAAGTTTCACAAGCACCTCGGAGCGTACGGTTTAGAAAGCAGATATCAGGGCGCTCTAAGCCATGGCTCTCTAAGAGTTGTCTCTAAGGGCCATGGCTCTCTAAGAGTGTTAAGGGCCCATGGCTCTCTAAGAGATCCAAATCTTGATAATTTGTATCATTTGCAGTTGAAATAAGTTCCTTAAATTTGCTTTTCGACGTAGCATACTGCTGTAGGTCAACAATTTTATTTGGATTTCAGTTAGGTAATTATTAACGTCTTGCAGACAATAGCATTATTATATTTATTGTAATCTGTTTATGTGTGTATGTATCGATGGCGTTGATACAGATGATGTTACATTTTCAAATCTTTTAATTCACTAAGTCTTCGCGTGCCACTGTTAAAACTCCGCCGTGCCATACCATGGCACGCGGGCCTCGGTTTGGTAATCTCTGGTTTAAAGCATAATTCTATTTTAGAATCTAAACTGTGATTTTTATACAAGATGATAAACTAAACTAAACTGAACTCGGCGGCACAAACAATCCTTAAAGAGCCATAGCCTGCAGTGCGCTGATATCTGCTTTCTAAACCGTAGGCTCCGGAGTGCTTCTGCATCTTTGCCTGCACAACTGGTTAGCTTGTCCCAGGACCCCCGGTGTTTAGTTCCAGAGCGAACTCATTTTATCGACCTCTTCAAGGGATGAAAGGCTGAGTCAGCCTCGGCCAGTCCAAGGATCAAATCCCGGACCTGCGGTACTGCTGCGCTACGCGCTAGCCACTGCGCCACCGGGCCTCTACACAAAGTGCTAATTATAGAAATTCCGATATATTAAAAAGGTCATGGCACCATAAATCATCTACTAAGTGTATTTTTCTTAAATCCAGAAGTCAAAACTGGAGTGGCTTTCAACAGCTTGTAAGGTTTATTCTAATTTTGTAACAGTTATTTTAAGTTTATGCTCTAGCTTCAACTTACAAGTCCTTACCAGGATGTATTTTCAGAAACGTGTTTAATGCAAATGAGTAAGAGCAGTATTTATGTCGATGTTTCACTGACTTCGTTAGAGAGCCAGAGTTCGTGGCTAGCGCGCGTTTGCCTTTGGCTACATCTCTCTCTAAGCTATTAGCTCGGCCGGTGATAGCTTCGCCTACTTAATTGAGATTTAGGGGCCAACTACTTGGAATCCTGATATCTTCGGCTATATCATTTAGTTAAGCTTTCATTCTTATTAATTTGAGTTCAAGCCCAAATGGAGGCTTTGCTGTGCGCTCTGAGATAGGAGCCGACTGTGTTTATCTTTATTTTGAAGAATAAAGGGTAATCAGGGCTTCTTGAATCTTACGTCTCTGTTCACACACTCAAGCAATTGGTGTAAAAAGGTTCCTACATTTAACTGTTAAATAAAAGGGTGGAACCCCACAAGCTGAAGGCGGTGGAATATAATTATTAACGTATCGTTTAGCACATGACCTGAGGCTCTGCTTTCAGCCACACACTCAAGCACTGTTACTATTATTATTGTAATAGTTCGCACAATTTTAGCTGTTGTTTGGAATTTCAATTGTGAAAACGTTTCGGAATGATCTTGTTCAGTATTTGAAGCATGCTTTCAAAATTGCACCACAGCAGTTATTCACAGATTCATTAATAAAAAGCCAAATAAAGAACGTGGTGGATTAAGTTTTGTGTTTCATTTTAAGTGCAGAACATAATTTATTTAAGGTAATGACTCTTTAACGAAAATTAAAGACATCAGAAAATATGAGCGAATATGAACCATAGCGAAACCCTATTGTCGGATGTTTTTCTTTGTAAAAGCACCGGAATAAGGGATTAATAAAAGTATCTAAAGAAATGTAATAACAACGAAAGGCAGCGTTTTTCTGGGTCATATGTCTGGTATCAGTTCTTAGGAGTAATATCTTTCCCATCAACAGTTTAAAAACAATCAAGGGTCATCTATCATGTTTGACTTAAATGAATGAAGTAGAACGCTTCTATAAACGAATCACAAATAAAACTTCATTTCTTTAAGTTACAAAAATGCAGTGTCTAGACATATGCTATAAAAAGAATTACTGCTAAACCGAACGGAACAAGAAATGGTGCACTTAAGGAAACTAACTTTGTTAATTCTTGGGTAGATTTGGACGGTAATATCTTTGAAACATGTTACACAATAGTGATGTTCTTTGTTACATTTACCTTTCACTTTGTATCTTCATTAACGTATTAGATAAAGTTTATTTAAAATGAAAAGTGATTGTTTTTATGGGAAGAATTCTAGTGTAATAAACCGAAATGTACTTGTTCAATTCCCTGTGTTTTCTCTCATTCTGAATGTTTCAGTCCTATTTTTTAATCCGTTTTTCGAGGGTTCATATGAAACCCCTTTTTGATGGATCTTTCAGGATGCTCATTAATACTGGTCTTTCATGCAAAGAACGAATGCAAATGGATTGAGGTTTGAATGCATCTGCTCTATATTCCTATCAAGGTTCGAAACGTACAATATTCAAGACAACGCTTCAGGAAAGTAAAGTGTTCAAGTACACGTTTTTATGTTCAACGCCCTTTTTAAATGTAAGTGTTCATTATGCTGTGTAAAGAACTGTTTATGTTATAAATTGATGTAAATCCGCATCAGAAATTGTTTGACCATGTCGACGATTATGCAGAAACCTGAAGAAATCAGAGTGGTGAACATGGAGAGTAGCCACACGTACCTCATATTCCATTACGTGCTAAGTGAACACGTATTGTGAATATAGGCATTGAAAAATGATCTTTCTTTAATTGTGCCATTTCTCACAATGATATCAAAGGATTAAAAGAAATGTGCATTACATCAGCAATTTTAACATTGGTCATTAGGCAATCTTACGTAAGACTGTCTCAGTCATATTGATTTTAACATCCGTTTAATGTTTCTTTCCTATCTCTTCAAACTCCAACTTACAACTCTCTACCAAAATGAGATTTTAGAATCACGTTAAATGCAAATGAGAATAGTATTTTAAGGTATTTCTCCCACATTCTTCGCATGTCTTTGTGGTGTAGTGGTCAGCAGGCTGGGCGCCTATTCCAGGGGTTCGTGTTTCGAGTCGTGACAAAGGCATTGCTCATTTTTCTTCTCTCCTGCTTTATAAAAATTACCTAATTTCTCTACACTGGCGCTCGAACTAAAAAGGTGGTAGATGATGATTCTCCACCACTGAGATTTGGCGTTTAGGTCCCCTGAATCCCAGTCGCCATTTAAAAGAAGGAGTATATGATGTATTTCTCTCACCTCCTTCACATGCCTTCGTGGTGTAGTGGTCACCACGCAGGGAGCGCATTCCAGAGGTCCTCAGTTCGAATCCTGCCGAAGGCATTGCTAATTTTTCATCTCTCCTGCTTTTCAAAAAGTACCTAATATCTCTACAAACTGACTTTGACAGAGCGAGTAAGGATTCCTGAATAGTGCGCGTTTGTCTTTTGGCGACGTCTCTCTAAACTATTACAGCCGTTCGGCTATGTTACGTGCCTTTTTATAGTTTACTGGATAATTCAATATTAGAGACCAACTAGTTTAGAATTGTGTTAGCTTCGTCTAAATCTCTTTAGTGATTCATTATTAGTTATTATTTTTTGAATTTTTATTTTAAGCCCAAGTGGAGGCTTTGCTGTACGCCCTAAGAAAAGGGCAATCTGTTAATCTTATTTTGAGCAAATAAAGGGTGATTAACCCTTCTTGAGTTTAAGTTTCTGTTCTTGGACTTAAGCGGTCATTCGCTTAGCAGTTCACTAGGTTCCTCGTCACTTAAATTAACAGAATAGAAGTGATGTGAAATGATCAACATGTTCGAAATAGTTATTTATCACAAATTTTTACGCCCCTTAAAATTTCTTACGAGTATCTTATTACATGCTGTTTCAAACATTTCATGAATTTTGTCACGGCTTTTTTCACACATAGACAAAAACTTCTGTTTCGTCTGCAGAATATGTCTGAATTCTACGTAAATAATGTGAATTTCTGTAATATGTAATAAATTTCTGTAATTCTGGATGAAATATAAATATGCACATAGGATAGCTGATACACTCCTTTAATGAATGTGCATATTCTCAATGGGGCAACAGCTTAGAACCTCAGTTACTATGAAATACCATAATGCCCCGCGTCGGTCACTGCCTTGTCAAAACTGGATGCTTGAAAATCCATCCAAATTCAGAGATTATCCCTACGTTATGGATGCATGTTTAATTAAACTTTTAAGCTTGAATTTTTTTGGAGTATTGTTGACATTTAATGTTAATACTGGTCTTTTAGTGCATAAACTTCAAAAATGTGTATTACTTTACCCGACACATACACGATACAAATTTCGGCATTTTGTTTGCAATATATTATATCTAACAACTGTCCATCTTACCCTATAACATTAATATTAGATACGCAGTATTTAATATTATGCAGTATTACGTTAAAAATCGCTATTTATATTTCATTGTATGGACTACGCGTTATTCATACTCCTTACTTTCTGTTGCAAAATGTGCCAAAGAAACTCTGAATGCTCACCATTTATGAATTAAAGGAACTGCATTCGTTCTGATGTAGACAGTTGCATTTTCCTACCTTATTTAGTTGCCGCCGATATCAATATTTTCCAAATTATGTTTTGAATCTTCATTTTATTGCGGGATTCCAACCTTTTATCTAAAGCTAAATGTGCGGAGCCTCGTGAACAGATAAGGGAATAATCGCTTGAGTTCGTGAACAGAGACGTAAGACTCAAGAACGGTTAATTATTCTTTAGTTCACGAAATAAGAAATAACACAGTCGGCTCCTTTCTCAAAGCGTACAGAAAAGCCTCCACTTCGGCTTGAACTCAAAGTAAGAAGAACTTAACTAATGCTTAGCTAAAAAGATATAGCCGAAGCTATCAAGATTCTACGTAGTTGGCCTCTAAATCTCAATTAATTTGGCGAAGCTATCAAGGGCCTGAAGTACGGCTGAGCGTAGTAATAGCTTAGACAGAGACGTAGCCAAAAGGCAAGCGCGAGCTAATCGGAAACTGTGGCTCTCTAACGAAGTCAGTGGAACATCGATGTAAATACTATTCCTACTCATTTGCATTAAACGCGATTCCGAAAACACATTGTGGTAGGAAATTGTAAGCTAAAAATAGAAAGGATAGGAAAGTAGCTTTATCTAAAGACATCTGTTAAAACTTAGGATAAACCTTACAGTACAATCATGTTAATGCATAAAATAATATCGTTAAGGCGCAGATTTAACTCAATTAATTGATAGTCTCAAGTTTCATGGAAAAAGGAGAGTGGTACAGCTTTTGTTCTTCAAGAGACGTGGAGCTCCAGAAGGCAGAAAGCTTACTTCGAATACTACTTTTAACTGGACCTTTACGTCTAGGGTGGCCCTACCAGGACAAACTCCCGACGCAATTCGCTCATTCCGCCCATTGTCACCCACTCCCAACGTTTAGGCAACTAGTAAACTTGGAAGTGGTATCTCATTCTGAACATCGTCTCGCCTGTTTGGGACGTGTAAGAGAGAATCTATTGAAAACACGTTCCTTCGTTTTGGATTCGTCATAAAAAATTAGCAGTGCCTTTGCAAGTACTCGAACCGCGGACCTCTCGAATACGAACTGAGCATGCTGACCACTAGACCACGGAGGCATGCTAAGAAGGCCAGCAGTCCACCTTTTAAAGGGCGACTCAATCCCCAAATCCTGGTGGTGGAGAATCATCGTCCAGCATCTGTTTTAGTTCAGGTGCCACTGTAGATTTATTAGGAATTTTTTAAGTAGGAGAAGAGACAAATGTTCATTGCCTTCTCCGGGACTTGAACCACGGATATCTCGAATACGCACCGAGTGTGTTGACAACTACACCACGAAGGCATGTTAAGAAGGCGGGAGTGATACGTTATAGACTCATGATCTAGCCTAATGCCTAACTAGCTAGGATCAGCAACAACAACAACTGACATTCTTTTAATATATATGCAAGAATCGCTTAAGTTAAGAATTTAACAATAAATTATAAGGTGTACAAATTTAAGGATTTTTTATTATTTCTAGTAAGTAAATCAGGAAATGAAAATAATTAATTCCTCATGTGTAACGAATAAAATTTCTGGAAGGCAAAAAATTAAATAGGAATCAAGAAATTTTAACATAATTAACTAAAACACATGATTATTTTTTTTGTGCGTGTAAAAACAAGAAGCAAAAGCTAAAAGGTCTGACAGAGTACCCTAGGTTGTAATTAAAGGGAAGCAAAAGAGTGCATCTTCAAAAGACAATGTCAATTTCTATGAAATTTCAGCAAAATAAATTAGAGTTATATATATAATTTTGCTAAGTAAAATGCATCTATTTCCCCGAACACAGATTCTTAAGTAACATTTATATTGTCACATAAGTTATACGAGCATGAACAGAAATAAAATTATTAGACGTCAGAATTTATTAAAAGTTTTAATTTTCCTTATGAGTAATTACTATTTATAAGCTTCATAAACTGAAAACTTGAGCAACTACATAAATCAAGAAGCAATAAAAATAATTTTGAAATGCTGCTTCTTATGAAAATAATGCTTACTGACAAATAATTGCCTCTCAAAAGTACTCCAAAATTTAATTATAATTCACTGAAACTCCAAGTTGTTTGATAAAATGGATTTATTACATCGTAAGCACATCGAAACTCCATATGTGCATCTTTAAAATATCACAAAAAAGGTGTGTTTCTTTTATCTCAAACAACAAAGCATAACTTACTCTTAAACGAAAAAGAATAGAACAGCAGTATCTTACTGTTGCTATACCTTAACTACTAAAAATCGTACAGTTACAAATACTTCAAAATGAAATTCAGCACACATCATTCAAAAGTAAAAATAGAATGTAAAAATTAAATGTAAACAAAATAATAACTATTGCAACTATTTGAAAGATACAATTTTTCACACTTACAATGAAAATACTGCTTCTAAACTTAAATTTGATATAAATGCTGGATTAATATAAGTCTAAAACAAATCAATATATGTTCTATAAAATATACTCACTAAATCATTATTCAATAGGACAGATTAACTAAAACACTTTTCATTATAGAAACATATTCACTAAAACGAAACAACTATAGAGTTGTAGGGTTCATTTTTACATTGCGAATATTTTTTTTTGGAACAAGCCTTTCCTTTACTTTACTATTTCCCACTTCCATTTCCCTATGAGACTGAGTTTACGGGTTTGTGCTTTACGTAAATGAGGTAGAAACCAGTATGTATATTAAAGTCTAGGTCACTTCCCAAGAGCAGCTTAGAGCGTAGAAACACGTGTTTGCCTTCCCTCCTTCTTGTTGCTTCTAGTCTAATTTTACTGCCATTTAGCCTTATTGCTACATGCCTGCTAGATTTCGCTGGTGATCTTAATTAAGGGCCAATTCTAGTAGCTAATTCTATGCAGCTTCGGCTGATTTTATTGTAAGTATCAATTAGTTTCTTATTTTCTGAGAGTTGAAGCCCAAGTGGAGGCTTACTGTTAGCTCCAGAAAGGAGCCATATGTTCATTTATTTTTGAGTTGGAATAAAGGGTGAATTTAACTCTTCTTTGGACTGTTTACCAACTGGAAATCTACGATAAGTCGCTACACAGTCCTTCAATATTCTAGACCTCAAGGACTTTCAAATTAACTAGGATATACAGAGTCATTAGGTTATATCGATGCTAGAACTCTAAAAATGAGCAGTGCCTTCCCCGAGATACGAATTTCGGACCTCTCGAATACGAGTCAAGCGCGCTTCCAGTTGCACCACTAAGGCATGTAGAAATGACGAAGAAAATATCTTACACTCTTCCCTTTTAAACAGCAACTGGGAATTAGGCGACCCAGTCGCTTAATCCCAGTGGCGATGAGTTATAGTCCATTAGCTTTTAGCCCGGGAGAAACTCGTAGAGCCTGATTTGTTTTGGTAGCAGAAACTAGATTCAAAGTAAAGCTTAGTTGCAAATACTTCGAAAAGTATTAAAATAATATTTTTATTTAAACATAAACTTTCAACTTCAATGCACATCTTTTACTTACAGCATAAACCACCACTTGTGGTGGTATAACTAAGATGACACAATTAAACGATGTAACAGAGATGACATAATTAAATTGAAAGGTAAGCTTGTAGAGATATCAGGATTTATTTGGAAACAGGAGACATGAAAATAAGCAACGCCTTCGCCGGGAATTGAACCACGGATCTCTCGGTTACGCATCGAGCGTGCTGACCACGAGGCATGGGAAGAAGGCCGGAGAAATACCTTATATACCCCCCCCCTTTTAAAGGGCGACTGGGGATTAGGGGACCAGTCGCCAAATCCCGGTGGTGGAGATTCATGATTCACCACCTTTTTAGTTCGGGCGCCACTTCTAGAGATATTAGGTATTTTGAAACAGGAGACATGAAAAATGAGCAACGCTGACCATTACACCACGATGCCATTCTAAGAAGGCTGGAGAAAATACCTTATATACTCCCACCTTTAATGGGCAAGTGGGCTTTTGGGGACCCAGTCGCCAAATCGTGGTTTTGGAGTATCATCATCCACCACCTTTTAGTTCGAGCGCCACTTCTAGACTCATCAGAATTTTTTTGAAAGCAGAAAAATGTGAAAAATTAGACGCCTTCGCAGGGAATCGAACCACTGACCTCTCGGTTACGCATCCAGGATGCTGACCACTACAACACGAAAGTGTGCGAAGAAGGTGGGAGAAATAGCTGATAAGCTATCTCAAAACCCTAATCGGAGTATCAGTTTAAATGTCAGCATCAATAACGCAAAGCAGAAGAATTACGAACTGATCAGAGACACCAGAACTAAAGTAACGTGGCAACAAGAGGCAGAAATACGCTCTGCCTTGCAATCCAAAATCCGCAGCTTAAATACTCTATAAACACAAATACAGTTCTGGTGAGGGAACGGAAAGAAGAAGTTATAGTAAAGGATGAAATTATAAATAGGTGTGTAATTTCAATAATAACACTACACATAAGCAATTAATAATAAATTGAGGAGAATATTAATCTTTTCAAATTAGCAAGCATGAAAAATCAGCAGTCACCCTCGAAGGGATTCGATTCACATGTCTTCTTTTGTCGCTGTTACTGTGGTACCTTCCTGAACTGAACAAGCCTGCATAAGGTCTCCAGATTCTTCATGGCGAAAAGAGAAGAAAAGTATACATTTGACGCAAGCCTTAGGAACGTTTTAGGCGAGAATAGGACTTTGCCCAGCTCCACCAAATTTTCAATGTGGAACACTCCTGGGACTGAAATACAGAGGTCTTATATCGCTCATCCTCTATCATAACAATTTCTCTCTCCTTTCTGCATGCTTTTGTGATGTAACGGTAGCACATTCGGCGCGTAAAATGAGAAGGCTCGAGAGCATTGCTCAATTATCATGCATTTTCCTGCTTCAAACATAACTAATGTCTCTAGAGCTCCCTTTTCTATATTGGTAAGCAGTGTGGTGGTATAATTTCAAACATCAGTTAAGTATCTTTGTTAGAAACTTAAAATAATGAAACATCTGCATCTTCTTAGTTATTGCTCATGCACAGATAAAAAGCATTCTACTTGAAAATCAGTACAGAAATCAATTAGAGGGTGTTCTACCAGATGGA
This sequence comes from Stegodyphus mimosarum, assembly GCA_000611955.2. Lineage (NCBI taxonomy): Eukaryota > Metazoa > Arthropoda > Arachnida > Araneae > Eresidae > Stegodyphus > Stegodyphus mimosarum. The sequence goes on along the minus strand of KK112921.1, from coordinate 969,052 downwards.
AAGTGTCCTCTCAACGTTCCACCTGGAAACATATGCCCTAGTTTCTAGTCTGTGAAGATATTTTGGCTAGTTAACTCTGATCATGTTGTGCCAACTTGCACATTGTTCTATCACTTAGTCATGAGCTCGTTCCTTCCAGAGAATTATGCAATTACTAAGAAGAGCTTAATGGATTTAGTAGTTAAATGGAACCGTTAATCCGTCAGTCGTTCGGTAGCCTGCAGTTGTTTTATGTCGGAATTTCCCTGAGTAGAAGTCTACTTGAAGAATGACAGCCGAGTACATAAGCATAGCAGATCATGTGGATGGATCCACTGAAAAGCACTAATCGTTGATTTTATTGATGTTGGAGTAAAGGCTACGAGAAAAGTTTTGTCCAAATCGATAGCCTAAAGATTTTACGGTTAGCTTGATTAAAAAATAGTGAATTGGGTTCTTCGTAGGATTATCGCTGAAATGTGAATTTAAATTTTGTCAAATGCACTATTAACTTTATATTTTTGTTTATAATGCTCAAGAAGAGACTCATTAAAATTTTAATGTTAAAGGCTATTAAGCCTTGGTCTTGTGACAAGGTCGCATAGATGTTCTTTGCCTGTTTTCATCGTAGGGGACGGATCCATGAATGCAATAGCACCTCGTTCACACCAAAGGAGAAATACTGTTAAAACGAGGTCCCTTTATTAATTATTCTGGTTTCATCCTCGAAGATCACTTCAAATGTTTCAGGAATAGAGGAGTTTTTCATCGGGGTAGGAATGGGGACACCCTTGTTTGTACCAGTAGAGGAATTTTCTCCCCCGGAGTTCAGTGGAGGTAACGACACCGTGAGTTAGAAAAGTTTTGACAGCAAGCCAGGACCTTTCTGCTGGGTTTATGGGCATTTCTGCCTAGTAGAACTACGACTCCTCGTGTATGCTTTTGATCGCGCTCATTCTTGTTTAACAAATTTCTGAAATTACCGGACTATATGCATCCAAGTCCCCCATCCTCATGAACCGCAACTGCTAATTTGTTTTTATTACTATTATTAAAGTTCATGTTTCGTTAGAACTTGAGTTAGAAGTTCATTTCAACCCTGTGTTAGAAGCAGGGTTTGTGTAGCGGTTTCAGCATCTACACCCACAGTCCGCATGCAGGTATCTCGTCGTCTCGATAACTCGTGAAAGGAAGTTAGTCGTAATTTGTAATTAGATTCCTTAGAGCTAGTTGTATTGTTCATATTAATACAAACAACTTAAAAAAAACCAAAACAGAAATGCCATAAAGTTTAAAACTAAGGGGATCAAGTCGAAACCTTCTCAACAAAGACTACGACAACTTCTCACAAAAGCTTTCTGATATAAACCTAGCACTAAGCACACCACGGCAAGGAGGATTCTTTCTCATAAACTCTACAAGTCATCCAATAATGCAGGTAATATCTACTGCTAACTTAACAACGCTCAACTTGCTGTTTTATGCCTGTTTAATTTGCAAAGTCTTAGACCAAGTGATGAAATTCAAAGAACTGAGGACATAAAAATTTCAGACAGTGTAACATAAAAATTTGATTGATAAACTAAACATAGCCATATTTTTATAAAATTATAAGTGGCTCAGAATTTATATTAAACACTTTATTTATCCGCTCATGTAAGTCAACATCCTGTTGTTTATTATACATTAAGTTCATATGCAAAAAATTTAAACAAATATGTATCATCAAACTTCAATTTAATGTCCTGCAATACGTTTCGAGATCTCCATCAATGGTATTTAAAATTGTTTAAGGAATATTATTTTCTATATGAAATCATAAAAACATTCTCCATAGATATACAATTTTCAGACGTATTTCTTTTATTGGAAAAATTCCGTTTACCTTCCGTCTTTCTGTAATTAAATTTTGATTGAACTTATTTTTTGGTTATCATTCATAACTTTCATATTTTGGGTTGTCTGACTTTTCTTTTGATTCGTTTCTTCTAAGCATTCATTTAACAATACCCGCCTTCTTCTTTTCGGTATTCTTTCACCCGAATCTCACTTTTTAATCTAGGTTGCTTAAATTTTAAATCAGTTCCTTTTAAGCTATGAAACTTCTGTAGGAAATGAAAAGTTATTATTTATGAAAACTGTCTTTGAAGTTTTATTATCTATCTAAATATTTCACAAACTAAGAAAAAAATCCATCTTTCGTAAAGACTTTGTGGTTTTTTAAGAAATAGAAAAAAAAGCTTTAAAGCTTTCAAGAGTCTCGAAATTATTTCAAAAGATTTCACGTGTAACTTTCAAACAAATCAAAAACATTATATGTTATGGTAACACGGAAATAAAATAATACATAAAATCATGTTTTGGAAAAAGAAACAGGTATTTCGTTTTGTTTTAAAACCAAAATATTACTGAGCGAAATAAGCAGGACTTTTTCTAGGAAATTAAAGCATCTATTTCAGAGATCAAAGAAATCTAACCGTTTGAAATGTTTTCGGTAGCAGTTTAGTTCTATTTATTTTAATTTTGATGATATTAGTTATATTGTGATTTAATGTATCAAAACGTCCACGAATTGAAACGCTATTGTTTTATATAAATAAAAAACAGCGTTTTGCTTTTGGTAGATATGAGATTCCTTGAAAGTATTAGCATTACATAAATATTAAAATGGGATTACTCTTCCAGCTAGTTTAGAGACCAGGAAATTCTGCGATTATAAAGAGACTATAGAAATGCACTTTCGTATAGTTTTCTTTACAGATAGTAGCAAAATGAACAAAAATTTTGGCCTTGCTTTTGTTCTTTTCAAAGACCAATCTGAGGTTTGCTATTTTAAACACCGTGTATGGAATGAATGCAGAGTTTTTCAAGCAGAACTCTTCTGTATTTACAGTGCCGCCAAATTCATCGAGGATAATGGGACAGCATCCTCAAGGTACACTGCGCAAAAAAAGGAACAGTTTTATATCTCCAGTTCTACTGGACCGATTGACAAAATTCAAATTGCGTTTTTCATGTCTCGAAAGCGCGACTTAGGTTACGTATTAGATTTATATATAGCATTGTTTTCATATCGGTATTTTGACATAAAATCGTTATATAATACATACTTAGCTATACTCCAGTTGCTGAATTAAAATATCTTAATTGTAATGATTTATCTTAATTCTGTTATCAGACTTAAAAGTTATTAATTCGTTTTTTATTTTGTAGTTGATCTTAATTTTTTTTTGCCTTGTTCAAAAGTAATTGTTGTCATTTAAATTTTTGGCAGTTTTGGTTAACTCTGAATTTAAGTTGCTTGAGTAATTATTTTTCTCGTTTTCCTTAAGGTAGTTTGGTTAACCATTTAATTTTTTTGTTTAATTAATACTTAATCTTAACTTGTTTGCTTACTGTTTAATTTCTGGTTAAGTTGACCCTTAAGGTCAATTTAAAAAAAAAAAAAGAAAAAAAAAACCTTATAAAAGTTATTTGCCTTACATAAGTTGGTGTTAAAGTTTAATTTGGTTTTGTTAACGTACCCCTCTTTCTGGTAAATACGGAATCCATATTTTCTGACTCTGGTGGTAAGGTCGTTTTTGGTGTTGTAGAAAACATAAAACTTTTTTTATGTAATTATTATATTTCAATTGAAGAAATTTTCTTCGGTCTTTTATTAATTTGGTATTTAAAAACAAATCCTTAATTCTTTTCCAAAAAACTTTTACGTTGCATTTGGGAATCAAGATTTACGACTTTGTTTTGACGTTTACTTGGAGCAGAATTCTCCAGACAGTGGGCTGGAAAATATCTTTCGCCAAGTGCGAAATCTGCACCCTGCTGAATTAGCTTGTTTTGTATGCAGCTACTCCTCGCCAAGGTTGAGGGGTCTGGGGGATTCGCATTCCGACAGGCGTTCACCATGTTAAAATGGGACCCTGAACGAGGCTAGCTTCTGCTGTGTCAGGTTGATGACCCTGGTGTGTCGCTAGTAAGTTATGAAGAATCAGCGATTATTCGCCAACTTCTGTGTAACCAACCCCCTTGCTTTCGCCTTTCAGTTGATTCCGCTCCTAGGGTTGCCATGCTTTTGGCTGGATTTGGACCGTCTCGGATCGCCAAACGAGGGGCTGGCGAGGAGAAGAAAAAGGGTCTGCAGCGATCTACGACAGAGAGAGAGGGACTCCCGAAGATTTGCGCGAGAAGAAAACGAGTAGCTCCGTCTCGAGTACTTTGTCTGCGGTATTTAGAACGATGGCGAAACTTACCGATAGAAAACCACCGATGGTCGACGACGCAGGAAGGAGGGAGCCCAGATAGAAAAGGGGCGGATGGCTCAAGAAAAATTCCCATTACTAACTTGTTTTTTTCCCTTTATCTTCTAGATTAAATATGGCTGACATTTTTTGTTTTCCCCACCTACTTTGTAATGGTCGACTTCAAAAGCTGGACAGAAAATTGTGATGTTCATACGGGGTACCCCTGTCGGTATGTAATATGTTTTCTCACTTCGACTCTTGTAATACCGCCACCATCACCATATCTTGTTAATTTGTTGCTAGTTTTGTTAACCTTTAATAAATAAAAAATTTAATTTAACTTTAACTTGCTCGTTTTCACTTATAATTTAGAACACTGGACCCAATAAATTTAATTAAAACTTGAACGGGTTATTTCCCAAATCTAAACACAACGCTTGTTTGTACTTTACTGTTGGAGTATTATCGTTCTGGTATTTACTGTTATATTAGAACACTGGTTTAACTCACTAAATGTTGTTTTTCTATGTCTGTCACCCAATTTTACACCCTTGCAATATTTATTATAGTGATATGATTTAAAGTTGTTTTTTCATATTCTTGACTTTCATATGTAATGAACATTGGAAACTTTAAATAGAAAAATAACTCCAACAAAATCGACTTTTTTTAAATGACATGCCCCTTTTTTTCCATATTTCGATTCTATGTCTCAAATTATGCCAAACTACCAAATTTTGTAAAAATCGCAAGAGTAGTTCTTAAAATATTAGCTCTCAAAAGTTTAGCTTCTCCGTGTTAATTAAATTTAATATATATTTATTAATATCTCTTCTTTTATTAAACTTGCTTGATTCCTTCTTTCACATTTCGAAATTTAGCTTCATTCCAAATAAAACTCGCCCATTTTCTATGATTTATTTGCAAAATTTATATTTTTAAATAATTTTTATAAATTTTTCGAAAAACAATTTTGAATTATAATCTGTAACATTTTACCATCATCTTAAGGTAGAGGTATTTCCAAGCATACCTGCAAAAATTTAGAGTTTTTTATTCAAAATTTCCTAAGACATACGTACATTTATATATTTGAGCGGTTTGAAATTTGGTATACTTTTTAAAAGGGGTAGTAAGACAAATGTGGTTTACGCAATTCGTTAAAATTGTTTGAAAGTATGAGCAAATTTTTTTTCCCTATCGTCTGCAATAAAAGAAAGAAAAGGGAAATTGTTTACTATAAATTAAGAAGTTCTCCAAGTACGTTATTCTTGGCGAAAACGGAAAAAATACGCCAAGATAAATGTTTGAATTTCTCCGTAAATTTCGCACCAAATTTTATAAAATTTGATATTTAGGAATAATTTGACTCGTGGAATCGAAATATGGAAAACCATTGACATGTCGTTTTAGAAAAAGTCCGATTTTGTGTCAAAATACTGATGTTGGAATAATTCTATGTATAAATCAAATATATATCCTAATTCGCGCTTTCGAGACATGAAAAACGCAGTTTGAATTTCGTCAATCAGCCCAGTAGAATGGGAGATATAGAACTGTCCTTTTTTTTTCGTATTTATTTGCTGTGATTCTCTTCCTTCTCTTCATATTTTTAACAATACCAGTAGCGACAAATTAGTAATCGAAACTCTATTAACTGCCAGTACCTTAGAAGTAGGGGAATTGACATCCGTTTTGCTTATGTGGATGTTCATCGTGAAGCTGATATTTTAGCTTAAGATGCCTTAAATATACCCACAGATATCAATATTAGGACTCCAAAAGGCTATTCAAAATCCTTTCATTATAAGAAGCTTTTAGCTAAGTGGAATCAGGAATATATATCGTCTTGTTATGCTGAAAGTACCAAAACGTTCCTTCCTTCTACTTACCAAAGATTGCATTCCGAGTATTTCCTCTCTGTTAATTTCAAAGTGTCTCAGTTTTCATCTAGTGACGGTAAATTTGCAAGCTACCTGTTTCGTTTCAGTCTAAGATCAAATAATTTATGTGAATGTTCAAAAAAAGTACCTCAATATATGGAACATGTAATTTTTTTCTGCCCTACCTTCGATGGCGCTAGATTACGCTTTCAGAACAATTTGAAAACGTTCGGCATGGCGTGGCCAGTGAACGTATCTGTTTTCGTGAAGTCCAGATTGCTATTCTCTGCTTTTGTTCGTTTTATTTATGCATGTAATATTTAATGTTTCAGTTAACTTACTTTTGTAAGCCCGGTGTTGTACATCTGTGGTGCACGAGGAGATTGCATGGGTTCAAAATTAAAAAAAACGTGAGTCTATTTGTAAAATATGTTTAACAAATTTGTTCACATAACACGATAAGCTATAAATTATGGTAACGTATAAGTAGTTTGACTGTCAGATATCATAGCTTGAGGAAATTTGTAAAAACCTTTCAAATATGGCTTAACATAATTGGACAAATTAAGAGAATTATAATATTTCAACAAATTCGCATCTTTTATTTCAAAATTATCTATTTTGTAATTTAATTACAGTGCTGTATTTTAATTACATTAGTGCACTGTTGTAGAGAATCGTTTATTTTGGTAATATTATAAGGTATTTCTCCCGTTTTCTTAGCATGCCTTCGTGGTGCAGTGCTCAACACGCTCAGCGCGTATTCTAGAAGTCCGTGGTTCGAGTCCCGGCGAGGGCATTGCTTATTTTTCATCTCTCCTGCTTTAAAAAATACCTAATAACTCTACAGTGGCACCCGAACTAAAAAGGGCGCGGGATGATGATTCTTCACCACCAGGTTTTGGCGACTGGGTTTCCTAATCCCAGTCGCTTTTAAAAGGGCGCGTATATAAGATATTTCTCTTGCCTTCTTAGCATGCCTTCGTGGTGTAGTAGTCTGTAAGCTCGACGCATATTCGAAAGGTCCTTCGTTCCGGCGGGGGCACTGCTCATTTTTCATCTCTCCTGTTTTCAAAAAATACCTAATGTTTCTAAAGCATACACCAGATGAAACTCCTATGTAGACTTAAGCCACTTATTCCTGTGTCTAGATAAGCAACATAATCGCAATAAGGGCGCAAAAGATCCTTTCCTTAAGAATTCAATAAGCTGAATAGAAGTCAATGCCAGTCCTACCGGCGCTGACTTCCATTCAGCTTATTGAATCCTTTGTTGATGGTGTAAATTTAAAAGTACAGTTTTAAATTAAAACTAAATCTATGTCTTAATTCAGCCAAAGGTTACGCAGAGATCTTTAAGTGAGCAAGTTGGCTCTTGTCTTCACCAATGTGACAGTATTATAGGCATTAATAAAGCAACGCCGTAGATGAGAATGCTTATCGTAGAGGAACAACTAGTAAAGTGGTCTTCAGCAGCCTGCAGAGAACCCTCTGACTAAAGCTGTCTCAAACTCTGGGTCTAAATTTATATTCTGGTAAGAAAAACGAAATAGAGAAGTGACAGTATAGATTCCTAACATAGAGTAAATGGGTAATAACATAAATACGTTACACTATAATTCATTACATTTGAAACCAACACACTTTAAAATTCCTCCTAACCAGAAAGAATTTATAAGAAACACACGCAACGCCCGTCCGTTCTTCGTTCCTTATAAATTATTGCATCTTATGCATAGTTATATAGTACTGGCAGAAGTATCCGATGCCAGTTAAGTTAGGTTGAGAGTAATGCATCTAACCAACACAGAGAACGATACCGCTGTAATCCTTCTCTAATAACGATACAAAAAATACGATTCATAGTCATGCATTTTTCTGTCTGATGCTATATGGAACCTGCATAAAAAAATTCCATAGAAAAATAAGCTAATTATATCAGCAACAATGGCATGCATTTTTAATGCCTTTCGTCTTTCTAATCAAATGGTTGTAAAAGCTCACGTTCCATTCAATATTTCACCTATATTTAGTTGATTGAAGTTCGCAAAAAAATTATCGTAATTGACCAGCAATCAATAACGCGAACAAACAAACACGCAAACAGGCATTCTTCTTTATATATATATATATATATATAGATAGATAGATAGATAGATAGATTTTTCAAAACTCACAAATTTCTTATTAACAAACTCTACTATTTGAAAGCGAGAAGTGGCAACACTACTTCTCGAAATAAAGCGGTTTATCTCCAGCATGTTGCCTCTCGGGAAAATGAGGGCGAAAATTAACGTTTTCAGAGTTTTTAATTACTATCTCTGATTTTAGCTACTTTTTTTCTGGAAAAAAGGTTAACGTCGATCGTCTCGAAGACCCAGAAAAGAGTTGTAGAAAGCTTGGTGACAATAGCTATAGTAGTGGCTCAGCTATTAGAGAAAAAACAAGCAACACAGACTTTCTTCTTTATATATATAGATGGTAGTTATACAAAATTTCTACCGTCTGGACACAAAATACAATAATGTTTCGAATTATATTCGACGCATTATAATCCATACATCTGAGAAACGTTACATATATGGATTAAAGGAGGCAGCAGAAAAAAGGATAACGAGTTAGCTTGTGAAAATATATGTGTGATTTGAATAATGATGAAACACTTGATATAGACAACACATTCACTCTGAATCATTTATTACCGGCAAATGCCGCATATAAATCCAATGAGAAATGGATGATTTATGAGAAAGAGATATTCACTAGATCAATGAAGTTTATTCTGGACGGATTCAATATCAATTTCCATCAATTATTTAAACTAATTACCAAAATAAGACCTCCCGGTATTATAGAACATTGATTAAGATATTGCAAAACAATGCAACATATCTCTGGTAATCGTTAGACAGAGTTTATTCCTGCGTAGCCAAGTACTTGGATAAATGATTCAGAAGATAAATATATACAAATGTGGTTGGTTATGTATTCCTCCTATGCAGAAAACGTAATGAGTGTTAAGCCTGTTTTCTTCAGTGGCATATCAGATTGTGCAGCAGTGTTGCCATACTAGAATTTTAATAAGAAATTTCAAATATGTGGCATTTGTTTGTAAAACGATTTGAGTTGGACTTAACCCTCCGAGCGTTACGTGTTTAGCCTTGAAATTTCAAAGTTCCTCAAAATGTCATGAACAAGTGTTATTTTCTTGATTTTAATTAAAAAATGACTCTTTCATTTTGTACCTTGATTTCTTTTCTTCCAATATAAATCCAAACCGAAATCAGATATATTAAAAAATAGCAGAAATTTTCATGTGTAACGAATATAGAAGGCAACCTTCTATACGGAAAAATCCGGCCGTAACGCTGAGAGGGAATTTATTTGGTATTTGCTCTCGAAATTGCCTTTTGCATTGAATCACTTTTCATACTGTTGCCACCAAATATTAGAGCATTAAATTAAATTTAAAGAAAGTAAATAATGAAGAATCTGCATGAATGTATGCATGTTTCTCGCACTGTGCAAACCCAACGGCGCCTAGATCCATCAAATTTCGAATAATATACTCCCACACTCGAATATGGGCACCTGGAAGACTGAATTTTATATTTCTAATATGTTTTATTATCTATTTCATATTTTGTAAAATACAAACGAATTTTTGATTAAAATGTTCAACGATTTGAAAGACAGCAGTGGCAACACTGAGCGGAATATAAAATTTCTATTTCCATTGCACCAGACTATCAATCCGAAATTCTAAGATATGCTGTTTTTAAACAGTTTTAGCCAAAAGGGTCGTCAGAAAAATGCTCTGGAATCGTGTACGCCAGTGTAAAATAAAAAATGCTCCTTTGGGCGTAATGTAAAATCTGAAAGCTTTCAAATTTGTTTTATTGATATATTTTTAATTAAAACATTAATATACATTAAATTTATTTTTCAGTCATAATTTGTGTCTCGTCACCACAATACCCAGAACATAAATAAATATGATGCGCGGTTTTGCTTATTTAATTCTAAAGTTCTAACTTAGAACCCCACGAACACTAACAAGTGAATAATCGCTTAAGTGTGCGAACAAAACACGTAAGACTTAAGATTGGGTTCAATACCCTTTATTTTTCAGAATATTTACAATCAGTTCCTGCTTGGAACTTTACACAAAGCCTCCACTCGACCTTGAAATTAAATAATAATGAATTTAAATTAAACTAAGCTAACTTAACTAAGCGATCTGTAAGCTATAGCCGAAGCTATCACAAATCTAACTAGTTGGCTCCTAAGTATTAATTTAATCGGTGAAGCCAAGCAAGGGCCTAAGGTAAGGCCGAGCGTAGTAACTAAGAGAGAATATAGCCAAAGGCAAACGCGAGCTAGTCAGGGAATCAGACTCTCTCTAGAAGTCGGTGAAGTATCGACTTAAATAGTACTCTTTTTCATTTGCATTAACTGCGTTTCTGAATTTGCATTCTGGCAGAAAATTGTAAGCTGAAATTAGAATAAGATAGGAAAGATACAAAACTTAAAATAGCTGTTAATAAACTTACGATAAACCTTACAAGGAATTTAAGGATATAATTATATGGAAATTAAGTGCAATTGTTTTGTGGTATATCATCACATATATTTTTAAATTGCGCTTAGAAACACTTTTAGATCTACTGAACAAACGTAACTTAACTCATAATTATCCGAATCCTTTGGTAGTTATAAATAAAGATGATAATAAAATCTGAATCTATATTTCAAAGCAATTTTGAATGCGAAATGCTTAGGTGGTATACATATTATTTTAGAAACGGATCTAAAAATACTTGAAGCTATCTGTAACTTTAGTTATCTATTCATGCAATTAATGACGTGATAATCGAATTTGCATTTTTCCTCGTAACCACATTTGGGAAAAAAAATGAAGACATAAACTAGCAATCCGAAATTTTTTATTATTGCCTAACACTTCGAAAAAGAAATCAATGACTTGAACTTTAAACAAACAAAAAATCGGAAATTACATTACGCCCAAAGCGACGTTATTTTCACAGGGCACTCAAAACGGGATTCGAAAAGTAATTCCAATAATTAAAGTCATTCGATGCAAAATACCGTTAGACAGTGTAACGTCTTTGCGTTGCCATGCTACTAACATAATACCAGCAAGAAATATAAAGAAATCTCGCGCACAAGATATCCATCCTTGAAGATGTACGCGGTGTTAATGTTAATGGAACGCTTCCAAACCGTTGAGTTATAAGTCTAGCAGCTTCTTAGCATGCATTGCTTATATTTTCAACTCTCCTGTATCCAAAAATATCTAATATCTCTACAGTGCCACGCGAACTAAAAAATGTGGTGGATGATGATAAGCCGCCACCAGGATTTGGCAACTGGGTCCCCTAATTCGCAGTCGCGCTCTAAAAGGGGGGGGAGTATATAAGGTATTTCTTCCTCTATTTTAACATGTCTTCGTGGTGAAATGCTCAGCACACTCGGCGCGCATTCAAGAGGTCTGAGGTTTGAGTCGCAGAGACGGCATTGCTTATCTTTCATGTCTCCTGCTTCGAAATAACCTAATGTTTTTACAGTGTTTGTTAATCAAAAATTCGTTGAAGTTTACGAATTATGAAATAGGTAACAAAACAAACTCCGCATTCCAAATTTCAAAGTCCAGATGCTCATATTCGAGTGGAGGATTACGTTGTTCAAAATATGATGTCTCTAGGTACCGTTGTTTTTTCACAATGCGAGAAACATGTATTCATTCACAAGATTCTTCTTATTTAATTTCTTTAAATATAATGCAGGGCTCTAATATTTGGTGGCAACAATTTGAAAAGTGATTTAGTCTTTTGAAGTGAACCAACGCAAAATATCGAAACGAAATTAATAACCCTTCTAGGTTAACGCTCTTTGGGTTAAAAACACATAATGAACTAAATATTCCTAATCTTCTTGATATGACATTGATATTCGACATGAAACTCTAATTTCTTAAAAATGCTTTGGAGGACCTAATATTATTTTAAGGACAATAAACTTTACATTAATTGCTCTAAGGACAATAAACTTTACATTTAATATACTTTATGTTTATCAGCAGGGATCATAGAATTGCGCTGAGCCTGAAGTTCACATTATAAACTCAACCGGGAGGAATCAAGGGTTCTTAACCAGAAGAGTATTTCGCTAGGAGATAACTTCATAATTTCAGAAGGGGAGTATGGTCAGCTTCACTCCATCTGCTTCCTACTGCGCTCTTAAAAATTATCTAAATGTAAATAAATGTGCATGAACGTTTTGAGTTTTGAAAATAGAGCGAGGGATGATGTTCTAGTAATGGTGAAAGTGATGCATCAAGCAGGATAAGTTGAGAACCACTGTTTTAATATGATGTGAGCATAATAAATGAATTTAATCTTCTGATTACAAAATGGGTTCATTGGATTCGAAAGAAATCTTAATGCTTAGTTTCTTGTATTAACAAAATTCACGAAAATTTTACAATTCTGAGCCTTTTCCTAACGTGCTACTTATCGCCAAGTGTTATAGATGCAATAAATCAAAAACATACAACTAGATTTAATAATTAAAGAACAACTATTTGCAAGTTCTCCATATTCCTAATTGGTCCATGACTGTTAGCAGTTAGTTAATTATCTTTCAAAAATGTTCTTTCTAGCAAAATGTTCTTTCTAGCGATATATGCCGTCGAAACCTGGAAAATATTAATTTATATTCTCAGTTATTTGTAAAGCCATTCCAAGTTAGAAGCTACGCTAGTAAATATGATAAGATAATCACACGAAGAATATCAGAATCACAACAGACAGAAATTTGATAAAACAAAATACTAGAAAGCTCTGTATGTAATATGACGTATGGTATTATTTTTTATATCATATGCATCAACAATTCACCTTAGGTCAAAAATATATCTAATCTGAGTAATTTCGAAAAAAATAAAATGAAATTACCCACTTTGTTTCCAGATCTGTGAAAGTGTTAAATTTGTTTTACATTATTGGACTGCAAGGAAATACAACTACTATATCTCGTTGTACAAGAATAGCAGAGATGTTACTTTGCTAAGCGTATTGCATAGTATTTATGATGTTGACACTAGCTTAGAAGAAGTTCCAAAAACCTTGGCCTTTAGAAGAACAAAGGATGGTGTGGAAGCTATGGACAAAAGAGCGAGAAGCTACAGGTTGATTGGTTGGTTTGTGTCGTGTCCTTTGAGAATTCAAAAGGTTCAATGCGTAGAACTCACAGCTTTTGCCCTACCACAGTCTTTTCACTATAGTTCCCCCTGGAAATGAAATCTCCTAAGCTTTGCAGAGCTGCAAGTATTGCGGATTTGGTGGCGGGGATAATCTGTTCTGGAAAAGATCCGTTTCCACGCAGTTTCTACAAGTTCTATGTGATCTGCTACCGTCTTCAATAATTTTCATTCATCTAAAATGGCAGGTGCTCAGTCTAGTAAAGGTCTTTGCAATTCGTCTCTTTGCATCAATATCACATGTCTGATGGTCTTTGTTAATAGATTTCTCTTTGTGTCATTATCTAGATATGGTATTAGCATCTTCAAAAGTGACGGAAGTTGAATTGTTGAGATTTCATGCTCTTTTAGCCAGCTCATCGGCTGTCTCATTTCCATAGATTCCAATATGTGCAGGTATCCATCGCATCTTCCCAATCTGGTTGATTGTTTCTATGTGTTGGTGTACATCCTAGGTGAGTCTTGAATGTCCTTGCAGTATTGCCGCTAGGGCAGCTTTAGAATCACAGTAAATTACAAGTTACATTGGCTTTATCATTATCATTTTAAGTCGATGTAAATTCTCAGGGCTGTATCATACACCACTGTACTTTGATTGCGTTTTATAAGGTGATATATATTATGCTATGAATGCATACATATTATAGCTACCACTGAATCCAGAATAAGATATGAATTTGAAGAAAAGAATGCATTTCATTATTCAGCTTGCAAAGGAATGTATTATTTTGAGCTACGAAGAAAAAAAAATCAATATGCCCCTTTTTGCCTCTCTAATCGATATTGATAAGCGCGGAATTTGTGTTCAAAATCTTTGCTGAAACAATTCTGTATACCATGGGTCAATTTCATTAAATTCCACATGTAACGGTTTGAGCGTTCGGCATTTTTGTGATTTTTTCTAAATTAATGTTAACCCGTGTACATACCTTCTATAGCCTGGACTGATTTTATTCTGAGTTGATAATTTCACAGCTATAACGCTGAATGCTGATTGTTCCTAAATATATCTTAAGTAGTCATTAAGTTACAACCTGGAGAAGTTTAATTTCCTGCTCTTAATATACATTGGAACTTGCCACATTTACTTTGCTCTTCACAAGGTGGCAACGTGTATTTGCATTGTATGACTGCGATCTTACATTAATCCCCCTTACATTAATTGAATTACATTAATTAATTTACATTAATTGAAGCAAAAAAATGCACAATTTACAAACATATAAAAATTAAAAAAAATGAGCTTACTGAGCCGACTAACAGAGTGGATATATATATATATACAAATATTTATGTACTTCTGGTGCGGCCGATTGCAACCAAAATAGGCGGTGCACATCTACATGTTAACAAATTTCAACATTCTTAGGCTACACGTTTTTGAGTTATGCGAGATACATTCGTACATACACACAGACACCACAAAAAAGAAATCTGTTCAGAATCCGTTTTCAATCAGTTTTATAAGTTTTGTTGGGGAAAAAAAGTCTTTTATTCTGTCCTTAGGTGCGGATGTCACGCAAAAACATCGTTAAATTACATTCGATAGCTGTCAAAATGTCTATTTTCGTTGAAATATGGTACCCGGAATTTTTCGCGTTTCCAATACTTCCATTCTACTTCGTACAAGGAAGTAAAAATTACATTAACGTAAAGTTAAACAACATAAGTACAACATTTATCAGCGACTACGGCTTCTAATTGCAGAAATGGAAGTAACGGGAATCAAATTTGTACTTTATGTAGCAGAAATAAATTTTACACATAATTTAAGAGATAACGGAAGCTCAGAAATGTAAAAAAAAATGCTGAATCTGAATGAATTCGAGTGTTAACCGCAACTCTTAACTATCTTTAAAACAAAGCATTCCAAATTATCATAAATAAGCATAAGTAATTTTTATCTTGTAAGGTATTTTATACCTCCTTTCAGCATGCATTCGTGGTGTAACGGTAACACACTCGGAGTGTGTTCAAGAGGTCAAAGTTCGAGTCCCGGCGAGGGCACTGCACATTTTTCACATATCCTACTTCAAAATAACCTAATGACTCTACATTGGTGACCGACCAGAAAGATGGTGCACAATAATTCGTCACCACCAGGATTTGGTGACTGGATCCCCTAATCCCCAGGTGACAGCAAGTGGGTCCGGACCCCCGGGCAGCTTATATAGACTAATCGGATATTGTCTGGATCCCGCAACTGTTTAGTAGCCTGTTTAGTACGTTTCTTAAGATGCTACATATGCTGACGAAAACATTAAATTATACATTTACATATCGCTACACAGATAATAACTAAAATACAGATACTAAGTAAATGAAATTTCACAGGTAATTACAAATGCTGAAACAGATATTAAATACTAATGCAGCTATTATACAGATACATAAATGCCAAATACACTGTTACATACTACGCAGATATTAAAAACGAATGTTGACACAGCTTCTACATGGTGTAAGGTTTATCCTAACTTTATAACAAATGTTTTAAGTTTATGCATCTTTCCTGACTCTCCTAGTTTCAGCTTATAATTTCCTACCAGAATGTATTTTCAGAAATGCGGTTAATGCAAATGAGTAAGAGTGGTATTTAAGTCGACGTTTTACTGACTTCGTTAGAGAGCCCGAGTTCCAGACTAGCGCTTTTCTCTGCCTTTGGCTATGTCTCTCTAAGCTATTACTACGCTCGGCCATACTTTAGACCCTTGATTAGGTTCGCCCACTTAATTGAGATTTAGGGTCTAACTATTTAGAATCTTGATAGCTTCGGCTATATCTTTCAGCTAGCTTTAGTTAAGTTTAAATTCTTGTTAATTAAAGTGCAAGCCCAAGTGGAGGCTTTGCTGTACGCTTCGAGACAGGAGCTGACTGTGTTCTTATTTATTTTCAGAAATAAAGGGTAGTTAACCCATTTTGAGTCTTACGTCACTGTTCACACACTTTTCGCATTCGCTTTACCAGTGTAAGGGGTTCCTCACATTGAACTGAGAAATGAAAACGTGAATCCCCACAATACTAATACAAGTCTTTACACAAATCCAGATATTAATACACTACTACATACTTACACAGATGCTAAACAGTAGTAGACAAAGTACTCAGATATTATATTATACCGACTCAGATATCGATATAGCGATAAACAGATACTATAGACATTATTGTTTACTTACATAGATATAAAATGCGGATGCAGACACAGACTCTAAATACTAATGCAAGATATTACGCAGATATACAGACACTATAGACATTATTACACAGATATTAAATACGAATACACTAATGCAAGTCTTTACACAAACCCACGAATACTAAATACGTCACTACATATTACACTGATACTAAACACTGATACAGATACACAGATACTAAATTATACTGATAAACAGCTACTATATACACTATTACTTACTTCACAGATATTAAACGCGAATGCAGCAGATTCAAAATACTATAATGCAAGACATTACGCAGATATACAAATACGATAAATGACAAAAGAACGCAGGTATACAGATACTAATTACACTATTAAACAAATATTAAATACGAATACACAAATATTAAACTGCACTATATAAACTACACAGATATTAACATACTACCCAGAGTTTTGATACGAATGTAGACACAGATATTAAATACCAGTACAAGACAGCACGCAGATACATAGGGCCTAGCTATATTACTAAATCTTACACAGAGACAAAGTATTGATACTGACATTATACTTTACATTATGCCGACGTTACACACATATACATACACTGCATAATATAGAGATATATAAATATATAGATGTACAGATATACTACAAACACAAAAAAGGGGAATATATAAAGTATTTTCTCCTTCCTTTAAGTATGCCTTTGTTGTGTAACAGTAGAACCCTCGGCGCGTGTTCGAGAGGTTGAGAGTTCGAGTTTCGAAGAGGGCACTACACATTTTGCATGTCTCCTGCTTAAAAAGAAAGCTAATGACTCTACAACCTATTTATAACAGATTCAGAAGTGGGCAACTTCGATGCATGAAATTCAAAGAGACCCCCCTCGTATGCCTGTTCTCCTCCTGCCTCTCCCGCTCACCTACTAGACTCTATAGGCGTCTCCCTGAGACAGTTGTCGGCTGAGCAGGACGACATTTGCGATTTGCTTGTGCGGCAAGGTCTCTTGGACTTGGTGTAGGCTTTCCTGCTCCAAGGGGATTTGAAACAACAACAACACCTATTTATGTATTTTTGCATCATTATGTTTTTATTTTCTATCATATTTTTCTGTGACTTTGTGCTTATTTCCTTTGGATTTTATTTTCATTCAAAATATATTATTCATTGGGTTTTCTATATGCATAATTATTTAGGATGTTTAAGCATGTGAAGTCGAAGAAGGTTAAGTCTTCGAACATTCGCTATGGAACTTCAAATATTTCTTTTCCAATGTCACGTTTGCTTTGACTGCTTTTTAGAATATTTTTGGAATACGCTTTGCAGGAACTACCTTTTGGAATATCTGATTCCCTTTTGAAACTTTCGGCAAATAGACTTACTTTACAAGAAATAGCTGATAGTTTTAGCAACTTACTTTTTGTTTGTGATAAACAGTTTCAATAAAATCCCATAAAAGCTGCAATCCTGTTCAACAGTGAAATCAAATCCTAGTACTCAGTGACTGTGTAATATGTCAAGGAGCGAAGTTTTAATTTCCTTGTGGCTTATCATTCCAAACGTAGAAAACTTTTGCCAACAGGTAAAGGCTCCGAGCAATCGAGCAGTAAAATCGCTGAACCTTGAAACTACACCACACTTAAATCCCTACGAACGTGTTGGAGAGTTTCTGTAGTTTTCTACACGCGTAATGAGACTTCGAGACTTTCCTTAAAAATGTCATTCCTCATTTCTCTGCTTGGCTGACAAACTTTGAAAGCCTTGCGTTGGTTAAGCTAATATAATCCTAATCGATAATAGGCACTACTAATTTTAAGATCTGAATCTGCGATATTATTTTTCTCTATTAAAGAGACATTTTATGGTGTTGTATTTTTCTCTTTTCTTCACGTGTTAGCAATTTATATTTTAATAAATTTATACGTTTTTCTTTGCATTCTGCATATTTATTCGCAAAATTGAATAGAAATCAACAAATAAAATACAATTTTGAGTGAAATCTTATTTGGCAATTGCATTTTGTTTCTGAAGACCTTTCATCATCCACAATATTTTTAAACTAAAATTATTTTACCGTTTAGAAATTATTGCAGGATGAATTAATTCGTTCCTAGACCACAGATTATTACTTATTTAAACTTTGCGAATTTGTTCTAACACAAAATCAAGAGAAATTATGAAATCTCTGAAACAGTAAGTAAATAAAGTATTAAACAGACAAAACAGATAAAATTTAATTTTATCGTACTTGTACCATGAAGAGAAGAATAGAAAGAGAAGAGTTGTTAATGTTTGAACCAGGCTTTTTCCTTCCATAAAAGGATAAGGTTATAAGGTACCAGAAGTAGGCACAGCCCATCTAACCAACCAAGTTGGTCTCATGGTCATGACAGGCTAAGCAATTTCTTCTTTTCTTTCTGCATGCCTTCGTGGTGTAATAGTTAGGACACTCGGCGCGTATTCGAGAGCTCAAAGCTCGAGTCCCGGCAGGGGTATTGCTGATTTCACGTGTTTCCGACTTCTAAAATCCTAATGAATCTAAAGTAGCTCCCGAACTAAAAAGGTGGCAGCTGATGATTCTTCACCACCAGGATTTCGCGATTGGATCCCCTAATACCCAGTCACCCTTTAAAAGGGGGAGTATGTAAGGTATTTTCTCCATGCTTTCTGCATGCCTTCGTGGTGTAATGGTTAGCACACTCGGCGCGTATCCGAGAGGTCCTGGTTCGAATCTCGGTGAAGACACTGCTCATTTCACGTGTTTCCTACTTCTCAAATCCTAATCACTCTATAAAGTAACTGAATTCTTGAGATAATTTTTTTTATCTAATTTTAGCTTGTTAGGGCCAACTGACTCTGCTTCAGGTTCTCTATTTCCCTCAAGATTTATCCAATGGGATTTGTTGTCTGGGTTTTCAAATCTTTCCAAAGGAATATATTCTATTAAGACTAAAGCTGCCTGTGCTATAGGCTGGTATTGCTCTATCAAGGTGATATCACTGCAAGAAATGCTCCGCCTTATCCCATTTTGCAGAACTTTTGCAAATCAAAGAACTAAGTTTGTCTTCTATACCTTACTTGCCCTCTGAAGACATTTCCTCCACAGTCGGCTTTTCTTACTGCTTAGTTCTTTTTTATTGAGGTCTAGTAACTCCATGGCGTCGTCATTGTTAACATCATAAGGTATTTTCTCTCTCCTTTCCGCATGCCTTCATGGTGTAATTCTAAGCATACTTGACGTGTATTCGAAAGGGCCAGTTTTCCAGTCCCTGTTCAGGCTCCACTGTAGAGTCATTAGGTTATTTTGAAGCAGGAAACATGAAAAATGGTAATGTCCTCGCCGGGACTCGTACCCTGGATCTCTTGAATATGAGTAGGATATTCTTCCAATTACAATATGATGGCATGCATAAAGGAGGGAGAAAAATCCTTATATATTCCCCCCCTTTTAAAGGGCGACTGGGGGCTAGAGTAACCTAGTCTCCAAATCTAGGTGGTGGTCTACAATTTGAAACTCATTTTGCCTAGAGACACAATACCGTAGGTAAGAGAAACATTAAACTATCTTTAAAGTCTCTGCCTGCAAAGTAATCTGAGTGTGAATTACTCCACATAGAATTCATGATCCTGTAAGTCTCTCGTTGCTATGCTTCGTTGATTACAGCTAAACAACGGAAAGAAGTCTCTTATATTAATTATGTTTCAGAGGAAACTCAGAACATATCCAAAAATTGGAGACATCGTCATACCAGATGATTTTTACTTATCGTGAACCGAATTGTTTCAGACAAGAAAGGCTCATGATCCCAGATCCTATTGCACTGAAATTCGATATCTGAATATAAAGGCAACGAACATTGTTGGAGATGACATTTTACAAAAGTTTAGTTTAAAAACAAAATTTTGCTTTGGTGGATTTAACAGTCAAACTAGAGTAAAATAAATTCTCAGTTTTCTAAAATTCGAACCGAAAGATATTCTGGCATCTTTTGAATTTCACATTTCTCCAATCTCCCATATAATAATAAAAAAAGAAAATAATTTAATATTAAATTTAACTGAAGCAAAATTTAATCAATTAGTTTATTATTGGTCAAATTTTCCTTTATTGAAAATCCTTTTAACTGAAGCAAAATTTTAAATCTGCTTTCAATGAAAAATTCAGCAATGCAAAAATTTTAAATGTTTTTGCATTACAACGATGCAACTGAAATTTATTAAACGTGGTATAAACAAAAAAATTCACAGAATCTTAAAATTCATTTTTCCAGTATAATTTTGCAAAAGAATGCTTATCCAACGGTTCAGATGAACTAGTTATCATAAATTAAGGAAAAATCACAAAACTCACGATTACTGGAAAAGTTACATGTAGAATTTTATTAAACTTATCCACAATATACAACACATAGTAAGGTATCAAATAATATGAAAAGAAATTACCAGACAATTATGGCAGTATAGAAATTAGCACATGTATAAAATGAACAAATCGAAGATGTCAGTTTGCTATAGGAAAAGTACCTCGCCTCTAGAAGCAATATAGCACATACAGCGATGTGCCGTGCTTTCAGTTTTGTGGTCTATCAATTCCATAGGAAGCGAGAGCCATTGCTTTTGCAAAGCAGCTGCAATCGCGGCAAGGGTCTGAGGTGGCGAACTGAGAGAAGCTAGACGTTCCCTTAAGCATCGCACACGCGTTTTGATAGGATTCAAGTCCGGGGATCAAGCTGGCCACTTCATGCGCATAATTGTTTCCTGTTGAAGATAATCATGTACGATGTGTGGTGTCCTGTATGGTCGTGCGTTGTAGTCCTGTAACAGGAAAGCATCACCTATGCCCTGGCATATGGGCACACATAAGCATCAAGGATGCCATATCTATAAACCTGAGCATTCATGGTTTCCCTTGGAAAGACATGGAGGTCTGTGCGTCCACCCAAAGCGATGCCACAGCAAACACAGACACTGCCTCTTCCAAATGCATCTCTTTCACGGATGTTTGACGGATGATAGCGGGTTCCAGGTTCTCTCCATATCAAATAACGACTACTATCGCTCTCTAGATTAAACCTGGACTCATCCGTAAAGAGAACAGTCCTCCATTGATCAGGCGTCCAGTGGACATGTTGTCGTGCCCACTGCAAACGGTCCCTCCTATGGCGGAACGTGACCGGCAGGCAAATGGCTGGTCGCCTCGCATACAGACCACCTTCGTGAAGCCTTCTACGCACAGTTGACGTTGAGACCAAGCAAGGGAGGGTCTAAGAAGAGTCAGAGCAGCGGTTCTATTCCTACGTGCACATAATGTCAAATATCGGTCATCGGCGCTCTCCCTAGCAGTTGGCCGTCCTTGGCTGAACCTCCTAGATGCCGAATCTGTGGTTTAAAATTGCCTCCAAAGTTTATGAACCACAGAAAAACTCATATTTAGCCATCTGGCTACTTCTGTTTGACTTTGTTCTGCCTCTAGTCTCCTAGTGACTCTCCATCGTAGTTCTGCAGGCAAATGATGCCTGGAGGTCACTATTACAAATTGGTTATCTCAGATTTCTAATGTCACTATCGCAGTGAAATATGTGGGCTTGCTCTCAAACATGGACTTTTGTGCTCCTCGCAGATGGCGTATTCCGAGTACAGCGCCACTAATTTGCATAATGTAGTTTTACTCAGCTACTCTTTCTTGGCAACATATTCAAATTTTACAGGGTTTGGCTTATTTTTGAGGGAGTTATAGCTATTTTTGTGATTTTTCCTTAATTTATGATAACAAGTGTATTTTACATTTTTCCAGGCAGTGAAATGACGTGAAATTAATTTCAAAAAGTTAACACTGATTACAGATGCTCATGTTTAAATTACCTAATGAGAAAAATGAATACACTTAGGGCCTCTATGAAATAATAACTAATGATTCAGGTTTCATTGAAAATGCAATGATGCCTCTCTTTTTTAGTTAACGTTTCTTCTTGAAGTCTATTCTTTCCAAAGCATTGAATTTGGGTTTCTACCTTAAGATTAGAAAATTCGAATATCCAGAAAAAGTCGAAAACTCGACTTTTCTAATCCCGTTTCTTTTCAAATTCTCCCACACATACTTCTCTAGTTCGAGGAATTAGTGCATTAGTAAACTTACCTCTAACCAAATTTTACTTAGAATTATTACGTCCACTTTCGAAAGCTTTATAGAATACGCACTCGCGTAGGCATAAAGACAACTCACTGATATTTAAATTTATGAGAGCTAAAATCTCCTTTTCCGTTTATATTTTCTGCACCCAAATATTTGTCTAGTTACTTAGTTGACAAAAGCCTTATCTCTTCCTTACCGCACGCTTTTGTAGTGGAATTGGAAGCACGTTCGGTGTAATTGGAATTGGGTGCTTCGATGTAAGTGTAAATGGAAGCTCGAATCCCGATGAGGACATTGCTGCATCGTCATATTTTATTCTCTGAAATAAATCTGACACTATCAGTTGCATTAAATAAGTTGTAGATTTTACTTTATTTTTCTATTAGTTGTATTTATTTTAAAACAGCCTTTCCTTTACTTCCTCATTTTCCTACCTACGCTTTCCTACCCGAATATGTTTTCAATTTCCCTCTTTACTATTTCACCCAGAAACTACTATTTAAGCTGAGGTCAGAGTTACTGAGAGAGTGTTCTGCCTTTCGGTCGCATTGTTGCTACGCGTTAAAGCATTCAAGTTTACTGTCATATATATTATATATCTTTTGGGGGATTTTTTAGATAACAGCCAATTAGGTGATAACAACACAGTGCAGCTTAGGTTTTTCAATCTACTTAGCTTTAGTTTAATTTTACATTTTCTGTTTTAAGTTCAAGCCAAAAGTGTTGGCTTCCTGTATGCCCAAGACGGGCCGTCTGTGAATACCTTGAGTTCCTACCAGAACGAGTTTCCAGTTTCACGCTTTACTATGTAGAGACATTACGTTGTTTCGAAGCAAGAGACATTAAAAATGAGCAACGCCTTCGCCGGGAATCGAACACACGGACCTCTCGGTTACGCGTCGAGCGTGCTGACCACTACACCACGAAGGCATGCGAAGAAGGGGGAGAAATACCTTATATACTCCACCTTTTAAAGGGCGACTGTGGATTAGAGTCTCCAAACGCCAAATCGTGGTGGTGAAGAATCATCATCCACCCCCTTTTAGTTCGGGCGCCACTTGTAGAGACATTGATTATTTCGAAGCAGAGAAATAAAGAAATGAGCAATTCCCTTGCCGGGACTCGAACCAAGGACCTCTGGAATACGTGTCAAGTGTGCTGAACACTACACCACGAAGGCATGCGAAGAATGCGGGAGAAATACCTTGTGAGTGTTTCACACAAAAACCACTATTTAAGCTGTTGTCTGAGGCACTTGAGTTAGAGACAACGTATTTTGCCTTTCGGCCGCGTTGTTGCTACAAGTTAAAGCTTCCCGGTTAACGGTCGTACATATTATGTGCATTTTAGGTGATTTTTAGATAACATCCAATTACGCGGTAACAACACAGTGAAGCTTAGGCTGTTTAGTCTATTTAGCTTTAGTTTAATTTTGTATTTTCTATTTTAAGCTCAAATGTGTTGGCTTCCTATACGCCCAAGAGGCGCCGTCTGGAAATACCTTGAGTTCAAATAAAAGAGTATTTTAACTATTCTTCAGAGTTGTTATTTACGCACCAAGAACTTCGCGAATAGTCGCTACTCAGCTGTACTTGGTCTAAGGTATTTTCTCCCCCCTTTTAGCATGCCTTCGCGGTGCAACGATTAGCACACTCAGTGCCTATTCGAGAGGTCCATGTTCGAGTCCAGACGAGGGCATTACTCATTTTTATGTACTCCTACTTCAAAAATACCTAATGTCTCTACAGATCTATCAGTTGAAGAACATTATCTCAGATACAACACTGCAAATTATTGTTAACTGAAAAGAATCATTTTAAAATTTAACCTTTCGTTGTAATTTCAACATTTACGTTCAGAAATTGTTAAGAGGCGGTATAAAAATGCTAAAGGTGTATACACCAGAAGAAATACCCAACATTTTGCTTGATTTTCTACTTACAAAAGCATTTTTAGAATAAGAAGCAATATTTTCGTTCTTGGTTCATAAAATCCATTTTTACATTCTGTGGGAAATTTTCTGACATAGCTTTCTCGCCAACTTTAAGTATTAATGCACTGTGAGAATCTAAGGTACTCTCACATAAAAGTGGAAGTGCAGAGCAAATGTAAGAAGCGCGTTGCGATTTAAAAGGAAAAAACAAAATAAAACGTTCTTTTTTAAAATTTTTTTTCTCCTCTCGCGTTTGCTAACAGGAAACTTTATAGTCGCAGTTTTGAGGCAACCACTTCTCGGAAATGGAGATACATTCTCGTAAAATGTAATTTCACAAGCTAGCATTTCGCTTATTTGTTTCGTAATACAAATAGATGAATATTCTTTAATTCATTAACATATAGAGCAGTGATGAAATATTCATAGAAATTTTAAAGATTTAACTTATTTAACAGCAGGATTTTCTGGTGACAGAACTAGGTGATAAAATACTAGATTTAAATCAGAGTTGTGCAATTGTCTTCAATGCCTTTTCTAGTCATGTAAAACTTACAAACGAAGTTATTGAAATTGTTCTTTTCGATAAAGTAAAATAAGGTTTATTCTAATTTTGTAACAGTTACTTTAAGTTTATGCATCTTTCCTATCCCTTCTAGCTTCAGCTTACAATTTCCTACCAGAATGTATTTTCAGAAACGCGGTTAATACACATGAGTAAGAGTAATATTTAAGTCGATGTTTCACTGTTTTCCAGAGAGAGAGACCGAGTTCCTGACTAGCGCGCGTTTGCCTTTGGCTACGTTTCTTTTTAAGCTATTACTACGCTCGGCCGTAATTTAGGTCCTTGATTGGCTTCGCCGACTTAATTGAGATTTACTACTTAGAATTTTAATAGCTTCGGCTATGTCTTTCAGTTAGCTTTAGTTAAGATTTAGTTAAGCTTTATTTCATATTAATTTGAGTTCAAGCCAAGTGGAGGCTTGCTGTACGCTCCGAGTTAGGAGCTGATTGTGTCATATTTATTTTGAGAGATAAAGGGTAGTTAACCCTTCTTCAGTCTTACGTCTCTGTTCACACTCTTAAACGATTATTCGCTTACTAGTGTTAGGGGTTTCAATGATTGAGCTGGGAAATAAGAAGGTGAAACCCCATAGTACTATAGCTTTCTAAATGTAATGTGAACACAATAATAAGAAAATTAAAAACCTTAAGTAGCTTTTTGACCAAGGAAACAATCTTTGTCTCAAGGTGTGCTGTCTAACACTGGTATTGAACATTTTAAATTTCACAAATTCATATATATGTTGATATTATACATGTATGCAATAAAATTGCGTAAAATGTCACCAGAACGCCAGCTCGTTTCATATAAATCTAGCTTATATTTCAACCATTGCAGTAATTCAGACATGGTCGAATTTGAGACTGGATCCATCGAGGATAATTTGCTTCCCTTCAATCGGTCTAGCTGGTTGAATTTTCTGATATGACAATGTGATATAAATTGAAAGTTTGTAGTATTTATTCTGAAATAAAGTAGGATTCATAGCAAGTTACATATCATTAAGATTAGATTTTGTATGACTTGTGTGAACACCCACGTGATTTTTGTTCATATAAATTCTGGTGTCGAAGAAAGGAAAGAGCCTATCTTGGAGAGTCATTAGGATGTTTTGGTTGAAGCAGGAGACATGAAAAATGAGCAACGTCTTTTCTGGGACTCGAACCACGGACCTCTTAAATACGTGCCTAGCGTGCTAACCACTACACCACGAAGGCATGTGAAGAAATTGGGAGAAATACTTTATATACTCTCCTCTAAAAGGCGACTGGGGTTCAGAGAGTGTAATGGCAGACCGCACATTCATTTGTTGACGCAATTACGACTTTGGCATAATTTTAAAAGATAAATATGGTATAAGGTTCATATTCTGTTATCTGGTCGTAAACAGTTCGGGGTTTTAAAATTTGTTAGGTTGTAAGTTGCTTCATTACTTAGGGTGTAAATATGGATTGTAAACTCCCCAAATTTTTGTTTAAGATGGATTATAAAACAGGAAACATTACATGATGTTGTTTATTGATTGTACTTGAGCTGAATGTTTATTGATTGTACTCCTGAGGAATAAAAGCAATCGATTATTTACCATGCGTACCATTCATAAATACTTTAACAACTTAAGGAATATATCTAGTTTAAATTACTGAATTAAAGCCAAAGAAATTATTACAAATAATTAATATTAAATGTAATGTTTATGAACAAAATAAACCAAGATGAAATGAAACAGAAGCATAAGCGCAATGAGAACAAAAAAATGTCCATAGTATTGCAATCGTAAAGAGCCGTTAAGGCCTGACGAACAGGCTTGTGTAGGATTGTTTATTTTGATTCACCAGTATTTTCTCCCGCACCAACGGTACACTATTGAGCATGCGCAGTAAGCGAAATTCGTTAACATTGATCAACTCAATGTGCGGTTTGCCATTACGCGTTCAGGAGACCCAATCGCCAAATCCGGAGGTGGAGAATCATCATCCACCGCCTTTTAGTTCTGGCGCTAGTGTAGCCATATTAGGTTTTTTCGGAAGCAAGAGACATTAAAAGATAGGTAATACTCTCTCCGGGAATCGAACCACGGACCTCTGGATTACGCACCCAGCGTGCTGACCAATGCACCACGAAGGCATGCGAAGAAGGTGGGAGAAATACCTTATAATCTAAGAGTAAAACAATATGAGTTGATACGATATAGCTACTTATTTAAATTATTCTCGCTTTCTAATCAATAAATGTAGGTAATATAATAGTTATAAGGCGGTTGATTTTATTTACGTGCGCATTAAATTTAAACAAAATTCAGGAGCTTCAATTATTAGTTTCTTATATAACATATTTTTCAGATATGAGGAATGAATGCGGAAATAAAATGCCTGTAGACTATTTAAATTGCAGCTCTGTTGAAATATTTCTACGGTAATTATTTACTGCAATACAAAGTTGTCAGTGAATTAATTTCCTTTGAACATTTTCTGTACGAACGAATCTTACTTAAGAGTTGAACAGTTTACAAAGGACCAAAAAAGAGATTTATTTTAATAAAGTTACGTTCCCAAGGACGTAAAGTTATGTCTCATAAATGCATTCTGTCAAATACAGTCAAACCTCTGTTAGACAGAATGCATTTAGGAGCGGACAAAGGAGCGGACTCTCGAAAAACTACCCTAACGGAGGATTTCGCAAAATACAGGTTATGATAAAAAATGATTTAAGATCACAAACTGTTTTAGTTCTAAGTGCAAAATAGAAGTATAACGAAATATGAATGCAAAATTACATGCAAATATGCATCCATTACATCAATACATATGATAATTACATAAATTCGTTTCGAAAAATGATCAATTATCTTAATGTGTTTTGATTTTTTTGAAAAACATTTCATGTCATATTAACGTCTCGCATCTTTCTAAAGCACAGACACTTCTTTTAGTAAACTTTCTTCAAAATGAAAGCCGCGTCGTAAAGTATTTCAATGCATTTAACTTATATTCTGGGGAAGATTTTGTACTTTCATTTTTATTAACATTTTCATCTTCATCATCATCAATCGTTTCCTGGCTGCAATTTTTTCTCTAGTATGACCTCTTCAGTAATAATTCATGAGGTTGTCAGTATCATTATCTATGAATAAACAATCGTGTAACTGTTCTTTAATTGTCCTTGATTTTTCAATCCCAGCCCAAATTATTCAGTTCTACATCTTGCTAGCTTCATCATTGACATTACTATTACCAGTAGTATCAATCTTGGCGATGATACCAGCTTTTTTAAAGCAACTGCGAATATTTTTTTTCAATGACATCATGATTCCATGCATTTCCAAGTTAGTAATGCAAACTTGTTACACATGAAAGGTGACTACTTTTAATTCCCATTAAGGCCTTCTTCAAAATGCTTTTGCTATAATAAGACATAACCATTTTTTATCACATCTTGATTTATATTCTGCAGTTTCGCAGTGGGATTTGGAGGGAGGGAAAACATTTTAAGTTCCTAACACCTGTCTTTGATATCTTGAGAGTAAGCACAAGTGTCTATTACTACAACAATTTTCGTTTATGAAAGGCCATGTATTTACCTAATACTTTTGCCATGCTTGCTCTTGCTGAAATCATAATCTGCTTCCAGTTCTCTAAAACATCTTGGATTTTTCCTAGTTGTTATGAGCAAAGGTTTCAATTTTTGATTTCCTTCTATATTTGCAGATAACAGTACAGTACATCTAACATATTTGTACTTGTCTCCAAAACATTTCTCGTATTTGAATGTTAATGCTCTCTGCTGCAAACAGTTATAAAATAAGCCGGCTTCGTTGGGGCTGAAAGTATCATTTGCCTTATACATTTCTATGATCTTTTAGTTTTCTTTTTTTTCATGTGACACAGTGATCTGGAAGAGACATTAGGTTATTTCGAAAGCAGGAGTGATGAAAAATGAGCAACGCTTTCGCCGGGAATCGAACCACGGTTACGCGCCGACCGTGTTGACCACTAAACCACGAAGGCATGCCAAGAAGGCGGGAGAAATACCTTATATGCCCTCCCATTTCCCCTTCAAATATCATTAAATGGAAAGGCCATCTCCATAATAATAATAGTGTTTTCCAAGCGGAACTGTCAGCCACAAAAGCAGCGATTGAAATAGGCATTCTCAAAATTCTCAACGAATTTAGCATGAAATCTGACACCCAAGCAGCCATTCTAGCTATTAAGAACCCCTTACCTTCCTTTCCATTGATATCCGACATAAATTCTCTTCTTGGCAAAATTCCAAACTACAAAATTCAAATTTCATGGATCAAAGGATATAGTGGCAATTTTGGTAATGATCAGGCAGATGAATTAGCCAAAGAAGCAGCTATTAATCAAGATGGTACTGAAATCATCATTCCCTGGCCCCGCTCAAATTTCAAATATCAACTAAAACAACTAGCTTCAAAATCTTGGCAAGATTTGTGAAACAATGCTCCACAGGGAAAGATGCACATATAACTTGATCCCCAATGTAAGCTTCGCATCTCTGTACTCGAATGCTTCACTAAATTATTTTATAACAGGACACGGACCCTTCCCTACATATTTCTACGCAAGAAATACAGCGAATTCTAATATCTGCATATGTGGGGAACAGGGAACTCCTGATCATTACACTTTCTCGTGCCCCTTAACCGAGGATATTCACATAAAATCCAAACGAACTGATCTCCTGGCATTCCAAAGGTTTTTAATTAAAGATAAACATCAGTATCCAAAGTTTCAGAAAATTATGCAACGACTCTCTTCCTACGGCCTAGATCTCTGTCAAGTGTAAGTCCGCATATTTTTTTTTTTGGCATAAACTTAGTGAACTTTTATATGCTGTGATTATGGACAAAATGACTCCACTCGTGAACTTTATGAACTGCAATATACCTTTATATCTGAAATAACCCATGGACACCCACCTCTTTAGTATTATTATTACAATTAATTTTGATATTGTGTTGCCAGTACTAATTATAATTATCTCATTATGTTTATATGTTTACTAACTATGTTTATCTCCTATTTTTGTTGCACCAAATCATATGTTCAATTTATTTTGTGAACCTCAAATTGTATTCCGACTATTTTGTAATCTACTTATGCCCTACATCAATATTTTTAATAAATACTGTATGCGGGGCGTACTGTGGGATTGCACGATGTACCATAATAGGCAAACTCTAGACCTTTTGGAAAGTTCCAGTCTATTTAAATTCTTACAAAACTTGCATTCCTCCCTCCTTTTTTTTAAGAGTTAGTATGGGAAGGCATTACCAGTTGACCTATGGTACATCGCTGGTGCCCCCATACTTTTACCTTTACCTTATATACTCTCCCTTTTAAAGGGCGATTGGGAAATGCGGGCACAATAGCCTAATTGTGGTGGTGGAAAATCAGCATCCACCACCTTTTAGTTCGGGAGCCTCTTGTAGAGACTATTTCGACTATTTTTCATGTAGAAGTTATTTCGAAAGGAGTGATGAAAAATGAGCAACTCCTTTTCCGGGAATCGAACCACGGACCTCTCGTCGAACTTGCTGAGCACTACACCGCGAAGGCATACCAAGAAGGCGGGAGAAATACCTTATAATCTTTATTAATATCTTTGCATTTGCCACATTTTGCAACTACTCCATGTGTTTCTTTTTATTAAATTTCTCCAGATACCATAGTTTGCACGAAATTCACTTTATCTTACAGCTTTAGCAAATTTCATAGCTTTTGCTAGTATCATTGGCCATGATACCGATACATTTATTTCTCCAGATACCAGTTGCTTGCACAAAATTCACTTTATCTTAAAGCTTTGCAAATTTCATAGCTTTTCCTAATGTCATTGGCCCTGATACCGATACATTTATTTCTCTCACTGAACACATGTACTCTGACGTTGCTTCATCAACGTCTTCATAAATGCAAGTATTCTTACGTTTGGCACTTTTATCGGTGGAATCAAAGCTTTGCGAAATGTTGTCCCAATTTTTGAAGATTGTCCATGAACCTTTTTGCAAAATACCGAAATTTAGGGCAATGTCTTTCGTTTTTTGCACCTTTGTCACCTTCCCTGAAATTCAGCATTTTATCTTTAAGTGTTAGACATTTTCATTTCGACATATTTATCATTCAGTACGCAATTAATTTTAAAAATGATTTGTAGTATGAAACCACGAAAAGCAGAAATAAAAATACCGGGTAATTATTACTTAAGCTGGTTTGCGAAACAGTGGGGAATTTTCTACAGTAGGGTTGGTAAATGCTTTCTTTTTTGAATCTATCTCTTCCCCCCCCCACTTTATCCCACGTGTAGAAAGGAATATGACAACAGATAACGAACCACCTACTTTTACTTAGAGCCTCAGCTGTTTGCACCTGTCACACCTGTCACAGCAAATGAATAAATAATTTTCAAGTAGGATGAAAAATCTTAAAAAAATTTCCCTTTCTATACTTCGTTAAATAGAGAGCGTGCGTTGCTATTTGGACCTTTTTACACAAGGAAATTTACATCTAGGCGAAATCTCGATAAAAAAAGTGGCTAAATAGACGAACTATCAAAACAAAGTGCTGATTAAATAGAGGTTTGACTGTATTATGCATTGTCGTGAATATTTAGAAAGGAGAAAGCTAAGTTTAGGGAGAATGGAAGATAAATAAGTGGAATTGAACAGCCCATAATTAGAAGACTTAAGGATGAAGGAGATGAAATTGTAGAGACATTAGGTTATTTCGAAGCAGAAGAGATAAAAAAAATGAGCAATGCCCTCGCCGGAATTCGAACCACGTATCTCTCGAATACGCGCCGAGCGTTCTGACCACGAAGGCATTCCATGAAGTCCGGAGAAATACCTTATATACTCCCCCTTTTAAAGGGCAACTGGGTGTTAGGGAACCCAATCGCTAAATCTTGGTGGTGGAGAATCATCATCCACCTTCTTTTTATTTCGGGCGCCACTGTAGAATTATTAGAATATTTTGTACTAGGACATTTAACAGTGCCTTCGCTGGGACTCGTACCACGTACCTCTCGAAAACGCGCCGAGTTTGCTGACCATTACACCACGAATGCATGTTAAGAAGGATGATAAGAGAAATATGAAATATAAAAACGTTCATGCTCCTTTGGCAAACGAAAGTTGCATTCTGAATGGCTAAGTAAGGGCGCTATGAGTCAGGGAGGTCAGTCACCTCAGATGAAAGCCTCTCTCGTCCAATTAAATACCATATTAACCAAACCTTTGTTACCTCAAGATGTTTAAATTGAATTCAATAGTATTCTTTCAGACAGTTTACTGAACACAGTGGCGCAAAATAGCTTCTTTGGAAGAAAATGCTTTCGAAAAAGTTTAGAAAGTATAGATTATTTAATGCGGCAGGAACTCATTAAATTAGGTCATAACAGCTCAGGAGAACATTGTGAATGATTAGAGAGCGTGAGTTGAATGTGCAAGTTAAAACTGAGCAGCAGGAAATTAATATTTTTGCGGTAAAAATGTTATGGATTTCTAAGAAACTGCAGGGTCTCAAATAAACATTCAGGAGGATTCAGTACATTTAGATATGAACACGCTGACTGAAAAATAGATAGGGCCGCCTGTTTTGACTTAAGAAAATTTCAGCCGGAAGAAAATGTAAAATTGGAACAACTGGTAAAATATTGTTGTAAACGTACGGGTTCGTAATTGATTGAATGCACAAATCGATAAAAAATTAACAAAACTTATTCTTATCATAAGAAATAAAAGAAAATGCTGAAATTTCCTCAGAGATATTCGTACAATATCGTACTATGTCACAGTAGTTATATTTTAAACTACTGGAACGTTAAATAGTTAAATAGTCAATTCAAAATACAGAGAAAGCTAATCCGATCTCACCGCGAATTCACTACAATCAATAACAGCACTAAGTAAACAACTACAGTTCACTTAACAACAACAACTGAGCTGAGACGTTTTAATCCGGCTTTTGTAAGTTGTTTAATCATGCACAAAAACATTCTGGTATTTTCTCGATTTTTCTGGATAGCGAAAAGAGTACAATTACGAAATATCTATTTAATTAATGTTAAATGCACGCGCTCTAATTTTACTCTTCCGGCGTCGTTTTCTCTTAAAATTCGTCACGCGCCGCATTGCACAGGAAAATAAAACAATTTTAATTACAATTTTACTAAAAATAGCAAATTAAATACAAAATCCGTAACAATATCTTTCATATTTTATTAACAATACTGCAGCGTTAACACATATGGAAAGTCACTTGATTGAAACAGGAGATCATACAAAGGCATATTGCGTACATTGCTGAAAAATAAAATTATAATCCTCACAAGTATTCTCTGTAGTACTCTGCTGTTAGAAAACATTTATCTCCCTTCCACCAATTTTAAGGACCGGCGATTCGGCATTAATAGCAAAAAATATAAGTCTAACAAAGTGATGCCAGTAATTGAAGAAGTTATTCGGAAATTTAATCTGCAAAACATATATCAGTTACAATCTGGATATTTTCAGATATGTGTGAAACCGAAGAATAAACCAAAAATTGCCTTCATTACTAAATCATTGCTTTCTTATGAAACCATTTGGCCTAGTTGGAGCTCCTATTGCATTTCAAAGAGCTATGAGGCTTGTACATCGTAAATCAACGTTCATGTCAAGACGCAAGAGAAACACGCCGACGTGGAAAATAAAACAGGCAAATCGACAACCTTGTACTCGGCGTAGATTTTTTAAAATCCCAATTGATTTCGAGGGCAAAAAGGGTCCCCCTTGATCAGGAGGAAAGCAGAAGTTTTGCTCCTGATGAAGGGGGCCCGTTTTGCCCTCGAAATCGATTCGAATTTTACAAAATCTACGCCGAATCGCCAAGATTCTAGATTTACCTATTTTATTTTCACCGTTCATATACTTTGATAACATCATAGTCACAGGCAACACAATTTATGAGAGCATTTAGGATTTGCCTTACATTTAATTTGCCTCACTTTTATTGATAAAGTTTTATTTGCTCACGTTTTTCTTATTTGCTCATTGCTGTCACGCTCATTTTATTTGCTCACATTTATTTGATAAAGTGTGTTTAAATGTGAATGCTGTGAAATGTAAATTCGAGGCTAAAGAAATTCGATGGCTGGGTTATAAAATAGCCGAGAGGGAAAAGTTGTTTTAGTTGGTTTATACGATTATGACAAAGCCTCGAGGGCTATCTGCCTAAGGGAAAGGATACCTTTACGGAGGACTTTCTATGGGAAAGTGGTTTGTATATGGATTACACGTGGGGAAAATCACGAATATGTCCATGCGGAGTTCGAAACTTAGACCTAACTACCAGTGTTCAGCGACTTTACCGCTCGGCCGCTGGTGAGCTCTGAGCGGGGAAGAGAAATTCAAGATTCAAAAGTCATAGTTATCAAAAATTATCCGTCCCCTTTACACGTTAAAAAACTGGCATCAATCTCTTTTGGACTTTTCTCTTATTTTAGAACATTCATCAAAGATTTTGCTCACATAGCAGATTCCGTATCTTATTTAAAAAGGAAAAAGGATTAGATTCATTTGGTCGGCGCAAACACATACGGTTTTTGAAAAATTTCGAAAACGAGACTAATCCCAGACTAAGACGGGGTCTTCCCCGTCTTGAAATTTCCTGAGGTAGACGGCAAATTAAAAGTTGCCGCATATGCATCTAATTTCATGCATCCAGTATTTGGTGACATTCCTCTGCCACTTAGCAGTTTTTTAATCGATGCATTTTCCCTGTTTACGTTTACACACTGGCAGTACTTCGACAATTGTATAACAATATCCAAATTATAACGTTAAAGGAGATCACAATAAGTGGAATCTATTATACAAATTTAAAATTAGGTAAAAAGGCAACCTTAGTTTGGGGTTAAATGTTTTCAGAATTTGTTTTTCAGAGGATCTTTTTGTCTGCCACTAGCGCTTTCTGTTTTTTTTTGGCCTTCATACGATGACTTTAATTCAATTTAAAAAATTCACTCTGTAATATTTTAATCGTACTAATCCAACTGTTAATTCAAATAAACGATGTCCTTTTTCATTTTCACTTTCTTGTACGAAGAAGGGGAAGTACTGTAATCGCAAAAAATTTCGGGTATCGTATTTGAGTGAAAATATCTATTTTGACAGCTCTCGAATCCATTTAAACGATGTATTTTCTATGAACATCTGCACATACGGGCAGAATAAAGGACTTATTTTCAAAAACGAATTGTAAAATGGATTCAGATTTTTCTTCGTAACGTCTGTACATACGTAATTATGTATGTACCGCACAATTCAAAAGCTAGTAGCCTCAGAACATTGAAATTTTGTAAATGGGATTGATATAATATTTAGTTGTATACTTCTCTTTTGACTGCAATCTGCCGCACAAAAAATATGTAAATATAAATATATGCCCACCTCGGTGAGCTCAGTTTTTTTTATTTTTATATATGGGTAAAATATGCATTTTTTGCTTTAATAGTCATTGAATTATGTTGTTCTTATATGCCACTTAAGGTTTTATGTATTTATATAACATGGATGCAATAGTTGTAGAATTATCAACAATTTTAAGGTTGGTAAAGGTGTTACTAAGCCTTAGTGAAGTCGCTATTTGTTTACATTTGGAACTTAGCTGGCTAGTGAATTACTTAGCTGACTTTCTGAACCTTCCGTGACTTTTTACGGAGTGGGCTAAAAGTAAACTTTCAGTTTTGTGCACTGAAAAATCTGTCATCCTACCCGCTGGCCGAATTTCTTGCACAAAAGCTCTAATTTTAATAGCAAAAAAAATAATAATAATAATAACTCCTTTTAACTAATTGTATTTGGTGTTTTATGTTATTCTACATTTTACAGTTTTATAAAGAAGATGTTTTGAGGTTTTATATATTATTGCCTTGCCGTGAAGTGAGAACTTAATCGATTGAATGAGAAATATATCTCTAAGGAAATTCAAGGAAATAAGTTTAGACGAAATGCAGCAAATAATGTGTATGATGTAATAGGCCTTACAAGGAAAAGATGTGAAGTCCACATGAGTTTTTTATGTAAAAAGGAGGGGAATTGGAAAATTCGATAAATATTACCAATTTGGTTAATATTATCAGTCGGATTGATTCATTGATAATATTAACCGAATCACAGACCACATTCAACAGATTCTACTGCATTTGACAGAATAACCAAAGCCTGTTCTTCAAACACTCATGTACGAACAGAGTATATGTAGAACAGAGTCACAGAGTAGGTACTATGTAACTATTTCTCATGGCACGAAATGTGGATTATTGAGCAACTGTCGTTGAAAGATTGTTTCATTGTGTTCTTAAATAAATTAATTTTGTTCAAAAATTGTGGAAGCGTATAAGAATAAATTCCTCTGTTACACGAATCATTAATGCGTTTCAGTCGCTAATTACTTAATCAATACCTAACGAACATAACATACCAAAACTTAACAGACAAACAGGAAATTTAACATTCGTTTAAAAACTGCTATCAAATCTGTTCAATGAAAAGATTTTGCTGACAGTTATGACCCAGAATTATTCCATGTAATTATGTTCTAA
This sequence comes from Stegodyphus mimosarum, assembly GCA_000611955.2. Classification (NCBI taxonomy): domain Eukaryota; kingdom Metazoa; phylum Arthropoda; class Arachnida; order Araneae; family Eresidae; genus Stegodyphus; species Stegodyphus mimosarum. Next base: position 932,255 of record KK112921.1, on the reverse strand, counting down.
AAATGATGGAATATGAAGGGTTATATTTAGTTGATTGACGATTCGGAATACTTGGTTGTGTTAGCACGCAAGGGATTGTTCATTTAGGAATTATTTAAAAGCTTTCTTGTCATTTCCACACGCATGCAATTTCTGCTGAAGTTGCATCCCGGGATGGATGCAATTCAGCTGTCATGTAGAGATTTCTCCTCAACAACTGCTGTCTTTTAAAATCAAACTGTCATATTGCGAAAAGAAGTGTGTCATATGTTTATCCTGGAAACTCTAGAAGGGTTATATGCAAATGTGAAAGGAATATGTGTATAACAATAATATTTAAAGCAGGGAATGTAATTTAAGTTAAAAAATTAAGGTCCTTTTTGTAAGCAAATACCATAATCTATTTTCAATGAAAAAATACCAATTTTATATTAATATCAGCAACACTGAATTTACTCTTCTCGTAGAATCAAAGTGACAAAATATGTATATTTTATTAAATGTATCACTACTGTGTAGTTTTACACGCTGTGAAAAACTTAAACGGTAGAAATTCCAAAAGGGGGTTAGAGGCTTTCGAAGAAATTCTACTGCCGTAATTAAATAAAAATGTGAAGAATAAAAACAGATACTTTTTCTATTACATTTTCTATATTTCCATTATTTTTCTATTACAACAAAGAAGCTATTCTAAGTTATCATGGACTTTGAATTTTATAATATGGTTATAATGAGTGCAAAATGCCTATCTTAAAATCATCTATGTTTAATTAATGTGTTCAAACGAATTTCGAACAAATACACAATAGCGTGGTCTTAGAGCATCGTTCGAACGGAAATTATTTTATTAAGTGATAAATTGCGTTTCAGGCAAACGGTACGAAGTAAAGAATATATCGTAATCACGAAAAAATTCACGTATCATATTTCAACGAAAATATCCATTTTGACCAATCACGAATCCATCTGAACCATCTGAATGATGATTTTGATTGACATCTGTACGTACGGACAAAATAAAGGACTCTTTTTCCAAAACGGTTTGTAAAATGGAATTAAAAAGATTCAGAAGAGATTTTTCGTAACGCCTGTACGTACTTACGTATGTATGCATCTCGTATAATTCAAGAACGAGTAGACTCAGACCATTCAAATTTTGTACATGGCACTGCTATAACATGCACTTTTGCAACTCCCTTTTTGTTGCAATGGGCTGCAGAAAATATATATAAATATATGTATACCCACTCTGTTACCCAGATCGGTGAGCTAAGGTTTTGTATTCTTATATATTGGTAAATTTTGCATTTTGTCTTTTTAAGTGATTGAATTGTGTTGTTCTTATGTTTCAGTTAAGGTTTTTATACCTTTCGTTAATCTGCATGCAGTAGTTGTAGAATTATCAACAATTTAAAAGTGGCGTTGCTAACCCTAACGAAGCCGCCATTTATTTGCATTTCAAACTCCTAGTAAACTAGTGAATTAAGTCAGTTTCTGAACCAACTTCAGTATTTTAAGGGACTAAAAAAGTAAACTTTCAGTTCTGTGCACTGAAAACGTTTCTTCCTGCCTGCTGGCTAAATTGCTTATTTTCGAGTAGAAACTCTAATTTTTATTGTAAAAATTTTGTTTTAACTGTTTTTAACTGTATTTAGTGTTTTATGTTTTTAACTGTATTTGGTGTTTTATGTTTTTCTGCATTTTAAAATTTTTAATGAGGATGTTTTTGTTTTTTATGTTTTTTGCCTTGACGTGAAGTGATAACTGAATCGATTGAATGAGAAATGTATCTGTAATGAAATTCGAGAGAAAGTAAATTTAAATGAAATGCAGCAAAATTAGTCTACAATTTAACAGGTCGTACAAGGAAGTCGTGGAAGTCATGTGGTGTCCAATTCATGTTTTTTTTATTTTGCATGCACAAGAAAGAAATAATTGTTATCTATATTGCAAAATAAAAATCTATGTCTGCAGGAATGTACTGCCTGGGATCTTAAGTACTATAATTTGAGGTATTATCTAAATATGCTACAAGACTTCTGTAACCTCAAATGATATATGTTCAAAAAAATCACGTAGCTTCTTTACACAATGACCAAACTCGCAGTATGCATTTCGTATACGCTTTCCATGAGTGATACGACAAAATGAACTCGTTTGTCCTTCTCATAAATGTGCATTTTACAGCACTGTGTTAACTCCTTTAGGATCATATTAAAGCACTAATTTAGAAAGGAGAAATCCAAAATCCTCTCCATCTGAAAAACGGAATTTTTCCACAGCTATTAATATCAGACTTAAACGTTTACTAAAAATTTGACGGAAACAAATACTTGAATATCTTATTAATGTTTATCATACACGCATGACGCCCAGCTGGGATAGTGTTTGGTGACTTTGACTGTCGTAACTAAGGGCCCGTGTTGAATCGCGCAGAAGACATGGATGATTGTAAACGCATAGTGTCTGTGCAGCATGGGGGCACTCAAATATGCAACGAGCCGAAAGTCTTCTCTAGATAGTGGTGGTAGAAGAAAAGGTATAAGAGACCCTCAGACTTGTCCTCTGGGGTATTCTCCATCAAAATTGAGGGGGGGGGACAGAACTGAGCAAAGGTCGTACTGTCAGTTGTAGAATGCTCAAGGCTCTCTTGTCAATGGCACATGCAATCTTCCACTCCTAGCCCCGATGAATTTCGTGGGCTTGTTTTGATGTTACTCTCAGACAAGTGAGATATCACCAACATAACAAGGCAACAACAACACATATATGCATTATATTTCTTCTCTCAGTTTATGTCGGGATAGTCACTAAAAACGTCCTTTTTCTGCATATTGCTTGGTTCTTTTTGTATGTATAGAAGATACGACACCAAAAGATTGGTAAAATTATCGAGAATGATTCAATAAAACACAAGATTTCAGTTGATTAACATCCATTACGTCATCTTCAAGCTGTAGAGCTTCTCTTAGTTATTTAACCTATTATTCAAATTTTTGTTATCTTTCCTGAACTCTTCAACTTCCCCTCGCATAGCCTCGCTAAGATGTAAATTTAAAGTTAAGTGAAGTGAGTATTTAGACGGGTGAATCTCGGAGTTTATTGAGAGTGTTTTCGCTAGCCAGCGCAAGTTTCGTTTCTGACCTTACTATCACGCTAATACTGCCCTTGGCCATTTCGAATAATTGTCATGCCTGTTAGGTTTGTTGAGTCAACCTAAGTTAGCCGTAATTTAACGTGCTAATCCAGCAATATTCATCTTAGGGTTGAATTTGTGAAATAACGTTTAAGTTCCATCGTAAGTTGTCGGTGTTATTGTAAAGCACGAAGTAGGTGTCTTTCTGTTAGTTGAAAATTAATAAAGTTTTATTTTCACCCTTTCCTCTGTGCTGGTATAACTACACGCATATGCAAGAATTCTCCACGTTTTTTAGTACGATCTAGATTAGTTTATAAGTAATCTAGATTGTACTAAAAAGTAATTTCCTCTGACAGAATTACATACGCGAATTTCTTTTCCATCTTTCGAACGGAGAACTAAAGTTTCTTCGAGAACTAAAGTTCCTCGAGAATTCGCAACAAATTTTCTTTTATTGAATTGTTAAACGGTGACTACGAAGTAGTAGTTTTAACTGTGGAATTTAAAAGTTACATTATAAAGTATTTCTCCCGCCTTCTTAGCATACATTCGTGGTGTAGTGGTCAGAAGACTTGGCGCGCATTCGAGAGGTCAGTGGTTAGAGTCCCGACGAGGGCATTGCTCATTTTTCATTTCTCCTGCTTTCTAAAAATACCTAATGTCTCTATAAGATACTGTCACAGTGGATAATTATGGAGGCTGCGGATCCGTACTTGTTGAATTTTTTATTTGATCAAAAATTTCTGAACAGCAAAAGAATTGTGAGCAGGTGCATTATATTAATCCAAATTCATGAATTCAACTGCTTAGTAGTAAGTCTCAAAACTCTTAAATAACATTCATTGCTTACAGTAAGTGAGTCTACAGTAACTCTTAAAAAACATTCATTGTTTACAGTAAGTGCTTGGCAGTGAGCGAGAATTCATAAGGCACAAACCCTACACCAATCAAAGAAAACACTCAATATAACCTTGAGTGATGCCCGACTTTGTGATCTTTCCAGTCTTGCTCGAAGTCTCGAAAGCTGTCACTCGGCATTTGACACGTTTGTGAGTCGAAAACATAGATCCATGTTTCATGGCCAATAATAATAGCCAATAACATCTCCAAATGATTTTTAAAAATAGTTTAGCAGGATGCGAATGATGTAGGAACTTATTCAATAATATTGCTAATTGTTAATTGGGTTACAGTCGAAAACATTGCGGCAAAAACATCGCGGACGAAAACGTCGCGGTGAAAACAACGCAAAGCGAAAACGTCGTAGTACAAAACATCGTGGGAGAAAAGAAAGCAAAGCGAAAACATCGCAGTTCTAAAGCATCGTGGTACAAAACATCGTAGTCGAAAATAAAGCGATTCAAAAACTTCGCAGTTTAAAAACATCGTCATAGAAAACATCGTGGTAAAATATAAAGTACCTACAAATTATCGCATGACGATAACATCGCACACTTGAGTTTTCAGATTTTAAAAGCTGTAATTGTACATTCGCATAATGATTCGCAAGAAGGAAAGAGCGATATTTCTACTTCTGTATTTCATATTTTTGAATGAAGTAACAGAATTTTGCTGAAAAGTAAGAAGGAAACTTAAACATTTAAAAATTGAAAATGAGTAGGAAATTAATGATACTTCTAGCAGTTAAAAGAATTTTAAATTTACATAGTTAATTAAGAAATATCATTAATAAATTAATCTTTTTTTTATAAATTTTTACTGATAATTTTTAGTGAAAAATACGGTTTAAAAATGTTTACCGAAAGGAAGATCAATAACTGCACGAGGTTAATTAACTATGTAAATTTAAAATTCCATTAAGTATTATATGTTGCATTAATTTTATACTCATTTTCGATTTTTAAATGCTTAAATTTTCTTCTTACTTTTTCAGCAAAAATCTATTAGTTCATTCAAAGATATGAAATGTAGAAGTAAAAATACTCCTGTTTCCTTCTTGCGCTCCAAAATCATTATGCGAATATGCAATTAAATATAATTTTTAAAACATGGAAACTCATGTGTGTGATGGTATCGTCATGTGATGATTTGTAGGTACTTTATTTTTTACCACGATATTTTTGACTACTATGTTTTTAAACTGCGAGGTTTTTGTACCAGTTTATTTTCGACCACGATATTTTGTACCGTGATGTTTTAAATCTGCGATGTTTTCTCTTCGCTTTCTTTTCACCCACGATGTTTTGTCCCGCAACGCTTTCGCCTTGCGTTGTTTTCTCCGCGGCGTTTTCGTTCGCGATGTTTTTGGAGGACACCGTTAATTAACTATCGTTAAGCACCAAACCTCTGACATCATCAAGATAATTGCGGATGGATAGTCTACCAGAGCTTTTCATTAAACTGAATGGTCTGTTTCTGCTTTGATGCATCTTTTGCCTCCCTTAAACATTGTAAAATCCCTTGAGGCCCCGCCCAGACAAGAAAGTGGTTAGTGATACTGACTGCCGTATCGAAGAGCCTGGGTCCGAATCCTGGGGAAGCATGAATGTAAATTGTCTGTCCCTTCACTGGAGGCACCGGTGGCACCACCAATTAGGTGCCTTAGTACAGACCAAAGCTTATAAGGTATTTCTCCCACCTTCTTCGCATGCCTTCGTGGTGTAGTGGTCAGCACGCTTGGCGCGTATTCAAGAGGCTCGTGGTCCGATTCCCAGCGAGTGCATTGCTCATTTTTCACGTCTCCTGATTCCAAAAACTCCTAATGACTCTACACTGACTAATGATTCTTCACCACCAGGATTTGGCGACTTTAAAAGGGGGGACTATATACGGTATTTCACCCGAATTTTTGGCAGGCGTTCGTGGTGTAGTGGTCAGTACGCTCAGCGCGTATTCGAGATGTCCGTGGTTCGAGTCCCGGCGAGGACATTGCTCATTTTTCACATCTTCTACTTCAAAAATACCTAATGCCTCTACAAGACTTTAATGGCTAGTACCCACCATTGGAAAATGAGAATCATAATCATTGGAAAATAAAAAATATATCCTGAAAGCTCAATTTTTGATAAAATTAAAGGACTTTTGTTGGAAGATTTCGAACGCTTTTTTAACAGAAATTTCTCAATGAAACCAAAATTTATTGCATGAGCGTTTCTCGTTTTATTCAGCATGTTTGGAAATATCTAAAGCAAAAATGTTTCGTTCATTAAAAATGAATTTATTAGCAAAACACAAAACGAAAAGATATGGCATTGTTTTCAAATATTGAAGATTGGAACAACGTTTGAACTATTTCTGCAAGTTATTTCTATTACTTAATTTTAAACGAAACATTTACGATGTTATTTGATAACATTATGACATAAAGAAGGATTCCGAAAAATCACCATAAAACTATGTAACTTTACGCTCAAACATGAAATTATGTGAAGGCAATAAGGAGAAAAGTGTTATTTACCAGTAGAACATTGTTGTTTCTGTAACTCTGATTAATTCCTTATCAGAGGCTGTATCCATACATTGAGGATTGTATAACACAATTATTAAACACAATTTCATCATGTATTAAAATAATTAACAAATTAAAAGTTTGAAAATCAGTATTTATAATAAATGTACCGTTTTTAACAACTTATGCCAGATTGTACTTGAATAAGAATTCTTATTTGTAGTATTATGTATTTTGATTACAGCTCTTTTTTATAGCTGAGTCTAGCCATTTTAGGGTTTAGAGACTGCTGAGGCCAGAACCGGTTATCATTTCTTTACGGAGGCACCAAACAGTAGGCTACCGCTACTTTCTATAAAGGGGTAGACAATTTACATCCATGACTTCTCCTGGATTCGATCTCAGGCCCTTCGGTACAGCAGTCAGTCACTAACCACTTTACCGCCAAGCCGGATTTGATCATAACACATATAGAAAACTTTTTAGTCCAAAGGGGCTTTGTCCCTGAAGGACTATTGTTTTCGTTTTGCGATTTTGCGTCGGAAACATTAAAAGTCTGTATCACTTTTCAAACTGTTGCCACAAAATATTGCAGCTCTGTATTATATTTAAAGAAATTAAATAATGAAGAATGTGCATAAATGTATGTATGTTTCTCGCATTGTGATAAAACGACGGTACCTACAGCCATCGAATTTTGAATGCCGTAATCCTGCTGCGAATATAGGCATCTGGAAGCCCAAATTTGAAATTTGGAATTTGTTTTATTAACGATTTCATATTTTGTAAAACTTTAACGAATTTTTGATTAACAAACTTGAGGATTTCAAAGCGGGCAATGGCATCAAAGATATGCTTAGTTTAAAATTATTTTACGATATTGTTCTTTAACCGAATTTTATGGTTTAAATGCGAAGAACATGATATTCAATAAATAAAAATAACATACAAAATGTTTAAGAAACGCCCCTTTGGACGTAATTTAAAATATGAAACCTTTCAGATTTTATTTATTGATTTTTGTGATTTTATGATTATTTTTGCGTTTAATAAAAATTTATTTAAAACAATCCTTTATGAAAATGTAATGTTATTACGTATAATGTTCAAAAAACCAGAAATATAGCTAAAATTTTCTACAAATGTAAAAATATAATGAGTAATTATTTACATTAATTAAAATTACGCAAAAATTCAACCTATGAAAAGTAAATATGCGTGCATAATTTTAAAGAAAAAAATGATTGTTTGCGGTTGTTGTACCATGGTATGTGCACTTGAAACGTTCGATATAAATCACTTATGCTTTCAAGGTAATAATTTGAGTTAGGAAGTGGTACAAAGAGCGATTTGTATTCTTGAGTGGCCAATAAAGGAAAATCATTGCCATCTATCAGTACGCGAACACATGGCAACTGAAGCTCACTGATCCAGAAAGTACAGTAGGCCATAAAAACCTAAGGGAAAAAAAAACTGAAAAATTATGCAATCAACTTAATTGAAAAATTTGTAAAAATAAGTATGTTACTTAGCGTATTCTTTTGCTTGATATTTACTTTCTTGTACGAAGTAAAAAGGTAGTAATGTAATCGCGCAAAAATTTCGGGTATCATATTTCAATGAAAATGTCCATTTTGACCCCTATCGAATTCAATTTACGGTGTTTTTGCGTGATAGCTGTATGCAAGAACAGAATAAAAGACTCTTCCCCCCAAAAAAAATTATAAAAATGATTTAAAATGGATTCTTCTAGAATTTTTGGTGGCATCTGTGCGTACGTACGTACGTATGCATGCATGCATGTGTCTCGCATAACTCAAAAATGATTAGTCTCAGAACGTTGAAATTTTGTATATAGGCTACTATAACATGCACCTCCTATTTTGGTTGCACTCGGCAGCACCAAAACTATATAAATATGTGTGTGTATATATATATATATATCCATGCTGTTACTCGGCTCAGAGAGCTCACATTTTTTAGTCTTATATGTTGGTAAATTGTGCATTTTTTGCTTTACAAATGATTGAATTATATTTTTCTTATCTTTCGGTTAAGGGTTTTATGCCATTAGTAAATCTGCATGCAAGATTTGTAGAATTATCAACAATTTAAAAATTGTTTGAGTGCGGCTAAGCCTAATCATTTTTCTCATGGCGGCCATATTTGTTTACATTTGAAACTTAGGAGAATAGTGGATTTGTGGCCAAGCTAGAGAAACTGAACTCCCAACCACAAATATAACGCCTTCTTTTATTGTTGCGAATTAAATCATGCATAATCCATTCTGGAATTTATTCGAGGAAATACAAGTAAGTCTTTAAGATTTACTTCGTGATTTTTAATATAGATATTTTGAGTTTTTAATGTATTTTTGTCTCGTCGCGAAGTGAGAACTGAATTATTTGAGACAGAATAACTGAATCGACGGTAAAGAACGTTTTTTTTGTTTGTTTAATTTCTTTTATACATCGTTTTAGATTTATTATAGTATTTGAATAGAACATGCGGCAACGATTAGATAATTCTTCAGATGATATACATAATTTTTGTGCCCTCTGAATTATAAAATGAATGAGATGTAACGCTGTCAAGTGAACCTAGCGCCAGAGTGTCGCCGTGGTAAACAAATTTAGTGAATTTTAAAGAGTGCATTTATTCTATTGTGGTTTATGCGCTATCGACGAAGTAGATTTAATTCAATCCAATAAGTTTAAATGAAATGCAAAATGTGCACAATTTAATATTCCGAAAAGGAAGTCACTTAGTCATATATATTTTAATTTAAATGTTTCTATACTGAGTAAGTTTAGAACCACTAATTTAAACATAGTTTAGTTCCAAGTATAGCAATTTGCATTGTAGTTTGGATTAAGAATGCCCACGCATCACTTTGTCAAATGCCATACTCTTACATTCTATTCATTGCGCAATTCTTACTGAGAAAACAACATCTGAAATTGTCGGCATCAGCGTTAGCCATAAATAACTAACTGGTCTCTCATCAGTCGCGTCTCGTCAAGCAAACGTTTCGGTTACTAACGTCGCAAACATTCAGCTGAATCTATCTCCCGCACGTGTTCAGAACTTTCTATTTATTTTTAGAGAATCTCAAAACAAAAATTTCTGGAAACTGTGAGTAACATGGTAAAATATAGGCAAATATAGACAGCTTGTTTTAAAAACAGCCTTGCACATACACACACACACAAACGGATGAAACAGAAGGCCATAAACAATCAAAAGTATTTAAGAATGACCGAAAAAAAATTCTCGAATATTCGTCAGACAATGGGTCGATGATAGAAAGCGGCCGGGAAACTGACCACTCAGAGACATTGTTTACGTTCTGACGTCACGAGCTGTTTGGGTCGTTCTGAAGGGCAGGGATAAGCGACGGAGGCCGAAAGAGATGTAGTTTATTGCGAATGAAATCCATAGATGTCGCTAAAATCAGCTTACCTTAAGCTTGAGACTCGAGCTCTGACCGAAGCGAGAAATAATGGTCGAGAGTAGAACTAAAACTTTTCAGTTATTTAACAATTGTTTCCACAATAATGTAGCTTTATTTTTAAGGAAAGCTGAGCTAAAATTATATAGTATTGTTACGTGCGTACGGGTTCGTTATATATTGAATGCACAAGTCGTAAAAAGTTAACAAAAATTTATGCTTTCCACAAGAAATAAATTAAAATGCTCAAATATTTCTTCACAGATCTTCGCACAATATCACAATATCTCAAACGATTAGCAAAAACTCAGTTCAAAACAGATAAAATAATTCTATCTCACAGCGAAATCGCTAGAATCAATACAGCATTATGCAAGGTTGCAATAAACCAAAGTCCTGCAATGTAGAGAGAAGTCCTAACTAAAATCCTGACTGCAGCAGAGCCGCGTAACTGAGATGAGGTGTTTCAACTCGGCTTTTATAAGCTTTTTAATTATCGGTAGAACAATCACGATATTTCTAGATTTTTCTGGATGGCAACAGTAATTACGAGATATTTATTTATTAAGCAATAAATGCACGAGCTCTTTTATTTTTATTATTATTTTTTATGACGTAGCTTTCTCTTCAAAAATCGTCGGCGTTGCACGGGGAAATAGAAAGGAATTTTAATTACAATTCTAAATAAATAGCCAAATAAATGTGAAATTCGTAACAGTATTTTTAATGCATAATTATTTCGTATGTAAGACTTAACTTTAAGTGTGTTATCACTATTCCCTAGGACTGCGATTAAGGTAAAAGTAATGTAGCAAGTAAAACACTGGGCTTCTATCTGCATTTCTAAACATTTATTATCTATTACTTAGAAGTGTGTAGATTGTTATATACTTCTGTTCAGGACTTAATTTCTGCAATTAGAAGTGCCGGAGCCCTATGGAAGACTGTCGGGAAAGAAGAACAATAAAAAAACTAGTAAAATAATAACTAATTAAATGATTAAATAATTAATTACTAATATAATAATAACTGAACAAATAATATTAAAATTTAATAAAATGTAAATAGATAAATAAAAATATAATAAGTTATTAAATAAATGATAAATTATTAAAAATAAAATAAAGCACTGGATCTTGACGTATTTGCAATTTCGCCTGAAATTGCAGTTTCACGCAAAAAATAAGAAATAGCTAAACAGATCTCCATTTTTAATTCCGAGTATAATGTACTGCTTCAAGATATGATAGATATAAAGACCATTTTTTTTTCAGCACACCAATTAAAAATGTATAAACGGTTAAAGTGTCACTAATGAAAATACAGAGAATGCTACGAACGGTAAGAGATTAAAAAGAATATTTTAATGGATGATCCGTAGTTAAGAAACCAAAAACAGAAGAATCCAACTTTCTTACCACTATCTCCTCTTAATATAATTCTGGCTGTCAAGCAGAATCTAACGAAGAAGCAAATTTTCACCGAATCCCTGAGTTAGCTGTAAAAAAGAATAACATGTCACAATTCTGATCCCCCCCCCATCTTTCGTTATATTGCTCCAAAAAGTCTGCAGATGCTTTTTTCCACGGGAAGACACTGGTGCTGGAACGAAAAATGTATCTGCTGTCATAAATTCATTTGTACTTTCTGCAGATGACATGTGGGTGGGAGCTTTTCTTTCCTTAAACGTCTTGACCTCCATCCAGGGTTTGTTTCCCAAGAAAAGAGAATCATCCATTCAGAAGTTAGAATCAATTTTTAATATAATTTATTATTAAAAATAAAATTTTCGAGACCAGATTTCTGCTAAAATTAACATCAGTTACATTAAACAAGTACGGGAACCTTCCTACTTACTGCTCCGGGGGAATTTAAGTTCCACTTCTGTTACATAGAAGTGTTTATACTATATTGTATCTCAGTGTAGGAGTTAAAGATATTCAGCTAGGTAAAAAATCTAATTCAATATAATATAAATTAACTGTATTTGTTTTTTTATGTTTTTAAAGCTTTCATTTTTTAACATAGATATTTTAAGTTTTTATGTATTTTTACCTTCTTGCAAAGTGAGAACTGAATTAATTGAATACAAGATATATCTCTAATGAAATAGACGAAATAAGTTTAAATAAAATGCAGGAAAAAATGCGTATAATTTAATATTCCGTACAAGGCAGTCATGTGCTGTACACCTCAGATTTTGTTTTCTTTTTTAGTTTTAAGTAGGGATATATTGAAGCATGAATGATATCTTCAGCATATTTATCTGCAAATTTATCTCTTACTAAATGCTTTAAAATTTTACTTGATAATAAAACTTGAAGTGCTGAAGGAATTTCGATTAATGTACTTTTTATTTGCAATTCATTTGTAATGAGCAGAATTTAAAAGTAGAAAATAATCTAAGTTTGTAGACTTAGACGCTTATATATGTCTTTTTATTACGCATATTATTAACATCCCTACTTTCCAGCATCGTTGTATTTACTGTCAAGATCAAAGTCTAAATTCTTTATAGAGTGATGACCAAAAAGTCTGAATTATTAATGCAACAGGGGTCCTTTCTGTTCGCGGTGGTTAATGAACTAGCTATCCTTCTTGAAGTACAGAAAAATATTATAAAACATCAAAACGATGAATAGGATAACAAATGTATATGTTTATTTTTTGTGAAAAAACTTTAGCTGAAACCTTTTAAAACGCCACTGTTCTCATTTGATTCGTAAAACTGTCGAACGTGTTATCAGAGTCTACTCCATTACTACGCTGGTGTCTTATATGCAGTATTCAAAGAATTTAAGAAGGAAAATGGTAAAGGTGTTTGGAATAATCTCGAGTGCCAAAGATAGTTCTGTAAATTTTATTATGCAGTAAAATGTTAAATATATAGAAATTAACTTAATCAATTCTTAAATTTGACTGACTGATGTTGGGCTATTTTAAAGTCTCTAATCCTCATAAGTCTCAAATTAGTCTCAAAACCAATTAAATTATATATTTGTGAAGCAGACTAAGGTTTTATACCTCTTCAGTTCTCAGGAATTAATTAAGATATATTTTCAATAATAATAATTCATTTCATCTCATTTTTTGTATAGAATGGCCAACATTTTACCCCATAAAAGTTCAGTACGACATTATTATCTGAAAATAAGAAACCACATAAAATATCAATGCATTACGTTTTCCATAATTAGAGGTAGCTCAACTTCCATATGTGCCATTAAATCATGTTTGTGGAACTCGATTCTATAAATGTAAAAGACAGAAATAACAAATAAATCGAATTTAAATTTCAACAAATAAATCGAATTTATTTTTTAGTTAAGCTTGAATAAACTAAATAGACATCGCATTCGTCCGCAATATCCGGATTAATCTAATATATTCCTAGATTCATATTCTATGGACTCATTTTTTCCAAGGAAATCAACCCCCAGGTTGATTTAATAGACTACAAAAAAAGCGATATTCATAATTTTACAAAACATATAAGACATATAAATATATCAAAAACTACATTTATGCTGCAATATATGAATTTCTCCGATATATTCCCAAATTTATATTCTATGAATTCGAGGATTCCGAGGGAATGAACCGTGGGTTGATTTATAATAGTCTACAAGAAAAGCGATATTCATAATTAAAAACATATAAGACATATGAACATATAAGACAATATATTTATCCAAAATGTCCGAATTTATCTAATAGCCGAATTTATCTTTATAATTTATGATAAAAAGGCATATATAAGCATATAAGTCTACAAACTTAGATTATTTTCTACTTTTGAATTCTGCTCATTACAAATGAGTTGCAAATAAAAAGTATATTAATCGAAATTCCTTCAGTACTTCAATTTAGTATCAAGTAAAATTTTAAAGCATTTAGTAACAGATAAACTTGCAGAACATCCAATTCAGTTAAAACAATTAAAAAAGATCAATTTTGCAATTAAAGTTTTTACTGCACTGAGTCCCAGTCGCCCTTTAAAAGGGGGAGTACATAAGGTATTTCTCCCACCATCTTCGTGTGCCTTCGTGGTGTAGTGGTCTGCATGCTCGACGAGTAACCGAGAGTTCATTAGTTCGATTCCCGGCAAAGACGTTGCTCATTTTTCTTCACTCCTGCTTCGAAATAACCTAATATGTCTACAAAACTATTCCGAAAATTCATAACACTTCGTAACATTGCTTCTTCCCAAGGATTACACGCATCTGGCCTTAAGTATGACTTCCTGAACAGGAAGTCATACTTAAGACTAAGGTTAATCAATAACCATATATAAAATAATCATTTCAATAAATATAAAATAATAATTTGAATAAATAAGGTACAACTAAAAAATACAGAGTTAAAAATAAATGCATAAATTTTCAAATTTATATACACATCAGACTACGCTTATTATACCATTCCCATTATATATACAATCGGGGCTACGTACTATGGCTTTAGTAGATCATAGTCTGTCATCATGAAAGCCTTTAGGATTAGAATTTCACGACTTAAGTATCCGAAGTAGGACGTCATTCAGCCTATTTATGACTGTGTAAGGACCGTCCCAGAGTGGCTGTAGTTTAGGAGAATGTCCTTTTCGAGGATTTGGATTCCACAAACACGATTTATCACCTTCGTCGAATCTATATCCTGGTCTCTTGGGTTGCTTGCTGAGCTGCCTCAAATACCATGGTGTACACCAAAGCACGTTTTACATCCCTGACATCCGCCATTCGCAAGGTTTTCAGTATCAGTACCGCACTGAAAGGATCTTCCTTTTTTCGGTTAAGAGACAGAAATTCTTTCCTCAGTTTGTTGTTCAACAGCAGAAACTCTTTCTTGGACGGCTGTACAACCGTTTCTTCAAGTTTATTTTTAGCCATGTCTGTTCTGCCTTCTGCAGCCTAGACTTTTTGTTTTCTGTTATGGCGGTAATTTTTCTCTTTATTTCTTCTTGACCTGCTTCAGCCTTTCCTTGAACTAACTTTACCAGGCCTTCGATCTTCGCTTTCATCTCTTCTTGGCCTGATTTCACCTCTCCTTTAACGGGCTTGACGTCCTCTTCCACCTTTTCCTGGACCCCTTTGTTCTTTAAAAGCAGCAAAGGTTGTCACCAGCTGTTTTAGATGCTCGACCATAGTCTTGTCACCGACAATTTATCCCACTTCACACACCAAATTTGTTATTTGCGTACAAGTTCATCATAATGAAATGAATTCATACAGAAACATGTTAAGCTGATGAAATTTATTTCTGATGTTAATTGACGAAATTTATTTCTTGCCAAAAACACTTCATAAGTCTGTAACGTTTTACACAAATGTATTCGTACAACTCTTTTCATTGTATAGCATAGCACAATAGGTAGTTGCCACTTCAAAAAACCAAGAATGTTGAGCACAGGGCAGTACAAAGAGCCTCATATGCGTAACCTAGCACTGTAATCTCTCAGTAATCTCAATACTCAGAGCTAAAATCTGAACTAAACTGAAAACTGATGCTTTCTCAGATTTTATACGGTTTTCTCGAGTCTGCGGATAAATTTGAAGCATCTTCGATTTCTCGAAACCGTTGGAAGGCACACACTGTAATATTTATATACGGTCGACTACAGTTATAATAACACAGGACCCGTATCAGTTGCAGTTACAGAGAGATCAGGCGAGCATGTAACCAGATCGCCAAGCTTAGCAAATTTTGGCAATTTATCGCTAAATTTGACAACAAAATTGATGTTGTTAAAGCCATCTCCAGCATGGCGTTATCTTGACAATTTGGCGAGATAGCTAGTTATTTCAATTTTAAATGAACTTACCTCAGTAATCGTATTTTTCTGGCGATGACTCGCATTCCGGTGCTTTTCATGCTATATTATACAAGAGATACTACAATTTACATATAATTTCTCTAAAATTATTTGCAAAATGAGTAACAATATCTTGTGCAAAGGTGGTCTTATTTATACATACATGTCTTACTGATATGTTCCGGATAGCCATGAAACAGAAAGAATTCAGTGGCATTCGCTGATTCTGTTTTTGCCTCAAAGTAATTAGGTTCATATTCCGTGTACACTTTGCTACAGTGATATATTCGTAAATATATCTCTTCTGCCAATAGCTTTGGAGTCCTTTCCTTTTTTAGTCAAACTATTGAATCTGGTCGAAGCTCAGTAACATTTATATTTCTTCCACCTTGCCAACCTTTACCGTGCGCATAAACCGTGCAAATTTTACTTCCTTGTACGAAGTAAAGGAAGTACCGTAAACACGAAAAATTTTGGTTACCATATTTTAAGAAAATATCCATTTTGACCGCTATCGAATGCAATTTAACGATGTTTCTGCTTGTAAACCTGTACGTAAGGACGGAATAAAGGACCCTTTTTCCGCAAACGAATTATAAAATTGATTTAAAATGGATTCAGAATAGTTTTTTTGTGGCGTCTGTACGTACGTACGTACTTACGAATGTATCTCGCATAACTCAAAAACGAGTAGCCTCGGAACATTGAAATTTTGTATATAGGACTGTTATAGTATGTAGTTGTGCACTTCCCTTTTTGTTGGCAATTGGCCACACCAAAGGTCTCTCTCTCTCTCTCTCTCTATATATATATATATATATGTTCATATATATTCCCACTCTGCTACGTGAGCTCAGTTTTTTTATTCTTATATTTTGGTAAATTGCTTCTTTTTCCTCTAAACATGATATGATTGTATTGTTCGTATTTTCTGGTTAAGAGTTTTATGCCTTTAGTTAACCTGTATGTTATAGTTGTAGAATTATCAACAATTTAAAAGTTGTTTAAGTGTAGCTAGGCCTAATTTTTTTACCACAGCAGCCGTATTTGTTTACATTTGAAACTTTATAGAACAGCGGATTTGTTGCCAATCAAGAGAAACTAAGCTTCGCAACAACAAAGTAACGTCTTCTTTTATTATTGCGAATTAAATCATGCTTAATCCATTCTGGAATTATCATTAAATTATCCCATATATTGGCTCAGCATAGCTTCCACAACAAATTACGTCAGTTACTGCGCCCTCAGTGTCTTTCTGCAGAGGGAAACCAAAAGTAAACTTTCAGTTTTATGCGCCGAAAAATCTGCCTTCTTGGCCGCTAGCCGAATAGCTTGTTTTTGCGCAGAAACTACAGTCGCCAAGCCCCGGTGGTGGAGAATCATCATCCACAACTTTTTTAGTTCGGGCGCCAGTAAAGTGTCATTAGGATTTTTTTGAAAGCAGAAGAATGAAAAAGGAGTAAAGCCTTCGCCGGGAATCGAATCATGGACCTCTCGGTTACGCGTCGAGCGTGCTGACCATTACACCACGAAGGTATGTCAAGAAGGCAGGAGAAATACCTTATATGTTCCTCCTTTTAAAGGGCGACTGGGGATTAGGGTCCCCAAGCGGCAAATCGTGGTGGTTGAGAATCACCATCCTCCACCTTTTTAGTTCGGGCGCCAGTGTAGATTTATTTTAGAATTTTTCGAAACAAGGAAATCGAAGAAATGAGCAAAGTCTTCGTCGGGAATCGAACCACGGACCTCTCGGTTATGCGTCGATCATGCAGAACACTACACCACGAAGGCATGCGAAGAAGGGGGAGAAATACCTTATAATTTAAGTGAAATTACATGTAAATTATAGTAATATAACATGAAAGGCATTAGAATGCAAGGTATCACCAGAAAATTATCGTTACAGGGGTAAGTCCATGTAATATAAATGTTATCTCGCGAGGTAAAAGGCTATCTCGTGAATCTGGCGAGATAGCGCAAAGTTGACGATGGTTTCGGGGACTAATTTAGAATTTGGCGAGAACTCTGCAAATTCGCCCAACTTGTTGACATTTGTTTCCGATTCTTGTGTAACTAATTTGTCTGATCTCTATATGCACCAGTAATTGTATGTGCCTGCAGTGCAATAATACCTGTAATGCAAAATGCAGTATGTCAGCATTTGAAATACTTTCTTTCAATGATTAAAAATTTCATAGCTTTTAATTTTCGAGTGATATTTATTTTTATTTCTGGAACACACAATGACATTCCCTTCAATGTATTTTCCCTGTATCAAAATTAAGGTCCAAGCGTATATTTTACCTAGTTGCAAAATTATACTGATCATCAAAATTAAAGGATAATGACAGAAATAAAATGCAGCTAGTAAAAAATTATTGTTAGAAATTTGTGCAAAAACATTAACAAACATAAAGTACAACGTTTAGCGGTTGATTATTGGCAAAATATTGAAATTAAAGCCGAATTTATCGAAATTGGAAAGTGGTGGAGAGATTAAATCACCTCTTGTAGAAAAAAAAAAGTGTTATTTTAAGTTAATTTTATTTTAAGTTAAAAATGTTATTTAAATGGTATTAAATGTTGTTTTTGTTATTTTAGCTTGCTACTTTAAAATTCAAGTGTGATTTTAGCAACACAGAAGCAACTTGTAATGCGTTAATGCAAGTCAGCAGAAGAGTTATCTGTTTAATGTCAAGTAAAGCACGCCTGTTCTGTAATTTGCTGAATATATTATTATTTCAAATAACCGCGCACTTGCGACTTAATGCATTCGTTGCGAAGGACCAATATCCATCAATCACTTAACAGCTTGAACACCGAGAACGTCGCCTAGGGTGCACCACACGGAGCCATTAAATAACACCCATGAGTAAAGGGAAGTTCCTTTAAAATTGTAATGTAAAACATCCTAGAAATAAATCCGAACGTCTCCCACCGATGTTACCTTACCACTAAACATCCATAAGACTTTCGGGTTGGGAATATTTTAAGTTAATCTACGTTGCACAGACACCATACATTCACAAAACATCCAAACCTTCTCCGAAATTTGAAGCCGGCACCAGAGATAAGGTAGCCAGTACTGCAACCACTATACCGATTAAAAGTGGATTTGCTTTATGAAAATTTATTGATTTGCATGAAACAACGATTAGACGGAACTTTATTTTAACTCAGCAAAAAAGGCGACATAAAAGGAAAAATGGAAAATAATGGAACATAATAATAATAATGGGCATAATGGAAAAGGCGACATAACAGGGCGCAAGAGAATTACTGTATGTCCATTTTCCTTATAAAAGCGACATAAAAGGAAAAATGGAAAATAATGGAAATAATAATAATAATAATGGAAAATAATAATAATAATGGACATAATGGAAAAGGCGACATAACAGGGCGCAAGAGAATTACTGTATGTCCATTTTTCTTATAAAGGCGACATAAAAGGAAAATTGGAAAATAATAATAATAATGGACATAATGGAAAAGGCGACATAACAGGGCGCAAGAGAATTACTGTATGTCCATTTTCCCTGTAAACAGATTTAAACTAGCTTTTCAACTTTGTGTTCGTCTTGTTTACTATAGTGTCTTTTATTTGGAAATTTTATGAAAGGTAAAAAAGATTGTAAGCCCCACTGGCGCAGTGGATAACGCGTCACTTAGCAGCGCCATAGGTCCGGGGTTCGATACCCGGGGTGGGCAAGGCTGACTCAGCTTTTCATCCCTTGAGTGGGTCGATAAAATGATGACCAAGTTTGCTTGGGGACTAAACGCCGGGAAGCCTGGGACAAGCTGACCACCTGTCCGGGGCATATGCTCACGCACCCCGGGACCCGCGGTCTACAAAGCAGATATCAGGGCCCTGCCAGCCTTGGCTCTTTAAAGGCTGTTACGCCGCTGAGTTTAGTTTTAGTTTTTTTTAAAAAAAGATTGTATTCAGTAAAATATTTAAAGCATCTACGATATGCAAGCCCTAATTCAGACATTTACTTAGTCCATAAAACCGTCCAAAGTACAACGAGCTTATTTACTATAAAGCAATTTCCGTTAGAGAAGTGGAATATGTGGAAGCGTACAGGTGTTTCGTTGTAAATTTTGTTGCACAGGTGTTTTGTTGTAGTTTGTGATAAGTTATTTCTTCAAAAGTTATATATCTGTTTTTATAACCAAAAGGCTTTTATTTTCGCAGTAAAATGAGGATTTATAAGTAAGTCATACCGTCATCAGACTTTATAACTGAATAACTGAAGTCCCACTGCATAAAAAAATATTCGTAATTAAAAGATGAGAATAAAAAGACAAGTTTTAAGTCTCTTACGCAGCTGTCATATATTTATTTCTAAGCTATTAAGGCAGCGCACTCGTGGGCTGAAAATCCAGGTAATCAGAAAAACAGCACACCTGTTTTAGACAAGACGTCATCCTCGTTTAGCCCAGAATTCGACAGATCCGCAGCAAGTTCGAGGTCACTTTGATGTGGAATCTGCGAACATGTGCCAAGGTTCTTCCCGCTATGGCGCTATTCCTCCTTCCTTCGTCGCGCAAGTTGCGTGACAGAGTTGAGAAAAATCGCGTTGGCAGTTTTCCAGATGGCAGGATTCCTGCAGTAGTTGCCACTAAAGAAATCAACATGGAATTATATTCTAGTTTTAGACGGAAACATTTCGGGAAATATATTCATTCGAACGCTGACTGAAGCACAAACTAAAGTGGGAACTAGTCGCCGGTTTGAAAAATAAAATTTCCCATTATGAATACTTGCTGAACGTACCGTACATTTTTATGGAGATTTTAAATATGGGAAAACAAAATATTCAGTTGGTTGTTTGCAGAACTACTACGAAGGAATCTCCGACACAATTTAACTAAATTTTTACGTATTTTTCCTTTTTAAAAGAAAGAAGTTGGGAACTTTTTTTGCCAAAAGAACTACTTTTTATTTCTATTTTATATTTTAAAATAGCCTTTTAACCGAAATTCGCTGCCAGTAAATATCGTGCTAGTAAACTCATTTCAGAAACACTAAAGCCATGTATAAATTTTACTATGCTATTTTTATTTTTTTAATTTTTGTCCGAAATATAACATAACATTATTCATTTAGTGTTCCTTCTTTCTTTCTTCCTAAGAAAAATTGTACTGAATGAACGATATGTATTTTAATTATTTATTACAGTTAATTGATATTTCATGGTTGGGCAATTAAATAATGAAACATATACTTTTTATATCTTTGCAGAGCTGACAAGCGTGCTTTGTAAATATAGTTTTCAACTGATATAATGTTTAGTGCTACATTTGACGTCTTCCAATCCATAATCGTTGTTTTAAACTTGTTAATTAATGCACATTAACAAATTATTGTAGCAGTAGGTACATGTACATTTCTGGCTCGAAACATGAGCCATTTTGCCTAGCTGCCTGTCCAAAGAACGTTTCTTCCTGACATTGAAGAGATCCAAGAATCCATCGAAGAACTGGGATAACCACTCGTAAAACCATGCCAAAAACAGTCTTCAAAAACGTCTTTCCTATCGTTCTGTAATCGTACTACAACTCACATTAACGAAGAAAGAATGTTGTTGTAGTCTTATCTATGTAATTCATGGAAGAATGGTTGCCAGAGTCTCAAGGGGGTTTGGACTTCTACTTCACCCCCAATTTTGAGGGGTGGTTTGAGAGTCACCTACCCCTCTCCCCTACCACTAAACCACACGAGAGGAATTTCGGCTCTCTATATGTTTCGACTGTCCTCATACCACAAAGGCATTATACATTTACAAACATCCATGCCTTCTCCGGGATTCGAATACGGGCCCTTCGATACCGCAGTAGGCTCCCCTAAAGCTAGACCGTCTGCAACGTAATTTCTACTATTCCTATCGTGGCTGTTTCTCACAATTTTTATTATTTCATGGCTGCATTCTGTAAAGTTTCACTCATCTCGTGATACAGCATTTTGTATCTGAGTAGCATTTTCAATCCTGCACTCATGGTGCTTATGAAACCTGTTGTCACACTGATCGGTCAGAATTTGAATCATAAGTAAAGCATGAAAACTTATGACTCTGAATGTTAAATGAATTAGGAGCATGTGTATCAGTTAGAAATAATCTCTATTATCATTCGCTTCACAGAACCAACAAAAATATTGTAAATATTTCTGTTTCTCTCCAACCCAAAAATTTAATTTTCTTCAGCTTCACGGGATCTAAGTGTAATGCAGTCTAAGTGTGATACTGAAAATAGTCTTAGTTTCAAATTTTCTCCATTTCGCAAATTATTCTTTTACTCATTTTGAGTAACTCTACAATTGGTGAGAGAAAATTTTAAAATAATTTTTTCCCTTAATTCAGCCAACATTTTTAACTGCTTAAGAGTTATAATTAATTCTTTATTTTTCGAAATATTCTTTTGGAGACTTTAAAATAAAGTATCTAAATGTTTAAAATGCGATACTTTTCTACTTCACTATTATTTACTTAAAGTTTTCTCTGGAAGAATAATTTTTATCTTTCGTAGAATAATTTAAGACTGTTATTTCTATAGCAAAGGCTGCAAACAACTGAATGGAAGTACCGCAAGTTTTTGAGCGTTTTGATTCGATATTATAGTTTTGTACACAGTAGTCAGAGCTTGATTGCTACTTAATTTGCTACGTGTTATGATGGTTGTTTTTTTTATTTCGCTCGTTTAGTTGCTATTTCAGGTACACAGGGCAAGAAAAAAAAAAGAGACACTTCTATATCTCTCGTTCTACTGGACCCATTGACGAATTCAAACTGCATTTTTCATATCTCGAAAGCGCGACTTAGGATATATATTAGATTTATATATAGCATCATTCTAACATAGGTATTTTGACACAAAATGGGACTTTTTCTGAAATAACATAGCAATTTTTTCCATGGTTCGATTGTACTACTCAAATTATGTCTTAATACTAAATTTTGTAAAATGTGGTGCGAAATTTAGGGAGAAATTCAAAAATTTAACTTGGCGAATTTTTTTCAGTGTGAGCCAAGAATAATTCGCTTGGCCAACTTCTTAATATGTGGAAAACTATTTTCCTTCCCTTCCGTTGTGCAGCGGAAGAAAAAAAGTCACATCGTTTCTGCTTTTTATATTGTGGAACAGAAAAAAAATTCACATCTTTCTACATTCAAATAATTTTAACAATGTGCGCAAACTACATTTTCGTTATGATCGCTTTCAACAAATATGCCAAATTTCGAAACGCGCGAATATATAAATTCATGCATATCTTCGGAAATTTTGAATAAAAAGTTCTAATTTTTGGCAGGTATGCTAAGAAATAAATCGACTTTAAGATGATTGTAAAAATTTCATAGGTTATAATTCAAATTTGTTTTCGGAAAATTCATAAAAATTATTTAAAAATACAAATTTAAAAAATCACAAAGAATGGGCGAATTTTGTTCGGAATGAACCTAAATTTCGAACTAGGAATTTGTGTAGGAAGGAATGAAACAAGTTTCATAAAAAAGAGATATTAATAAATATATATCAAATTCAATTAACATTGAAGAGCTAAAATTTTGAGAGCTAATTTTTGAAAACCTACTCGTGCGATTTTTACAAAACTGGACAGTTTGGCATAATTTAGTCGTAGAACCGAAGTATGGAAAAAAATTGGCATGTGATTTCAGAAAAAGTCCGATTTTGTATCAAAATACCTATATTTGAACAATGCTATATATAAATCTAATACATATCCTAAGTCGAGCTTTCGAGACATGTAAAAAGCAGATTTGAATTTCGTCAATTGACCCAGTGGAACAGGAGATATAGAGCTACCTTTTTTTTCTTCTGGTTCTCTTAACTGAATTTTGATCATAGTTTTGGGTTAGTTGAGATTTTAGTATTTGTGTGTTATAGCGTAGAGTGTGGCAAAATCGATAAGTAGTATTTACGCTGTGTAGAGTTGTTAGTTTATGTTGTCGAAATCTTACTGAATTATTTGATAAGAATCTGTTTGACTGATGACTGGTGAACCTTGATACCAAATGAACCAAATTTAAATGGTTATTTGTCAAAAAGGTATTGTAGAATTAGGCGAAAAAGATTGTAGCGGATTGTGTGAATAGGAAGTATTAGTGAAACGGATATGACAAACCTTAATCAGAAGAAGAAATTGAAATGCCACTGAAGATAAGAATTAGAGCTTCGTGTTTTGATGGCGGAATCTTGTAATCTGCTTGGTGCATTCCTCAGCGGACTGGACAGTTGGCCTGAGAGCTTGTCTCAGATAGGCTGTGTTGAGGCTCCCTTTGCTTACAAGAAAAGAGGGTGTTGATGAATTTGGGAGAAATACCTTCAGTCATTTCGGTAGAAAATTGCGAAGGGTTATATTAGTCAGGTAGATGGTCGATAGCGAAAATAGGTAATTTTTGCAATCTAAATTGGTTTTACCGTTCTAATCTAAATTTTCTATTCTGATTCTCTCCAAGCAAGCTAAGATGGTGAGTCAGTCACGTATCACAAAATGGTTTCTCACAGACAGAGGGAAGCCCTTCTTCCTGTGCATTGGACCTGAAAGGGATTCTTTTCCTTCATTGACATCCCCTACAGTTGAGCATCTGATCAAAGTAGTCGTTAGAAGTATGATCAAACTAACTAAACATTTGAAGTCAAATAAGTGGACTGATCTTGTTGAACAAGTGAGAAGCTTATAAGATATTTCTCCCACCTTCTTAGCATGCCTTTGTGGAGTAATGGTCAGCACACTCGGCGCGTATTAGAAAGGTCCGAGGTTCCAGTCTCGGTGAGGGTATTGCACATTTTTCATGTCTTCTACTTCGAAATAACCTAATGTCTGTACAGTGGCGCCCGAACTGGAAAAAGTGGTGGAGGATGATTCTCCACCACCAGGATTTGGCGACTGGGTCCCCTAAACCCCAGTCACCCTTTAAAAGGTGGAGTATGTAAGGTATCTCCCGCCTTAGCATGCCTTCGTGGTGTCGTGGTCAGCACGCTCGACGCGTATTCGAGTCCCAGCAAGGGCACTGCTAATTTTTCACGTCTTCCGGCATCAAAATAGCTTAATGACTCTAAAAGCTTAGTACCTCAAAGGAAAGAAGAACGTCAGCAAAGAATAAAGTGTGAAAAATCTTCTGTAGTCAATAAAAATTAAGACTTCTATATTCTGTCACGTAATTTTATACATAAAAAAAATCTGTTACGTTTCTCAAGATTGTTGAGGTCGTTATTGTACCTGCTGTTTCTGTTGGAAGCAAAAATGATTGTATAAAATAAGAATTAAAGTTGTGTAATAGTAGAATTAATTGAATGCGCATTTAAATTTTCGTTACTGAGTCACACAGTGTGGATAAATGAGACATATCACTTAAATATACATTATTTTTGTGACCCATATACATATTATGCATTTATTTATTTAACTGTATACGTTGTAAAGACATTAGGTTTTTTTCGAAAGCGGGAAAGATGAAAATTGAGCAACGCCTTCACCGGGAATCGAACCACGGATCTCTCAGTTACGCGTCGAGCGTGCTGACCACTACACCACGAAGGCATGCGAAAAGGGTGGAAGAAATACCTTATATACCCTTTTAAAGGGCGACTGGGGATTAGGCTCTCCAATCGCCCAATCCCGGTGGTGGAGAATCATCATCCACCAACTTTTTAGTTCGGGCGCCAGTTTAGAAACATTAGGTTATTTCGAAAGCAGGAACGATGAAACATGAGCAACGTCTTCGCCGAGAATCGAACCATCGAACCACGGACCTCTCGGTTACGCATCAAGCGTGCCGACCCCTACACCACGAAGGCATGCGAAGAAGGCGGGAGAAATACCTTATAATCTGATCTGAGAGAAAATCGTGACGAGCCAAGGAAAGGAGGAATAGTAATTAAAAATAACTATTAGTAAAGATAATCAGAAATTATCAAAAAATTCCGAATTATCAGAAAGTGAAATGTTTATGACGATTGCGCTTAGTTAGTAACGCACTATAGCTTAATGGTGTTAAAGAAAGCGGTTTACATGAACATGTCAAATAATATTTTAAATCATTTTAATACTCTTTTCAAACGCCGAACTGTGATAGTGGTAAATGTTTGTAACTGCCTTAGAGAAGGGTTCGGGCTCGAATCTCGTAGAAGGTATGGATGCTTCTAAATGCATAATGTTTGTACGGTATGGGAGCACTCTAAATATGGGGCGAGCTGAAAGTTCTCTCGAGAGGCTTAAAGGGGATGGGAAACTCTCGAACTGCCCTCCTGGCATGCTCTCTTAAAATCGGGAGCGAAACTGAGCTCAAGTCGGGTTGTCACATATATGGTGCTTAAGGCTTTTGCTAACGACAGGCGCATATGACACCTTGCCACGATGAATACCGTGGGCCTGTGCTGATCTTTGTCAGATAAGCGAGCTTGGTAACAACAACAATAATCTCCTTAGTAATACAATTATCTTAAACTGATAAGGGAAATAGCTGAAGGTTTGTTTATATTTTCTACATCTTTCACTCGTAATTAAAATTTTAGTTTCATTCCGCAAATTGAAGGCAAATTTTAAAATGTAAAATGAAATAAAAAGAGCTTAGAAGAACTAAAAAGAAAAAACGGCCATGTTGCTTCTGACTAGTGTAACAATTCGATTTAACACAGTAATACAATTCCAGAAGCTGTAGCTGACTAGATCAACTTCATTTTACTTTCTTACTAGCGGAAGTACCCGATGCCAGTTAAGTTAGATTGAGAGTAATGCATCTAACAACAGAGAGAAGAATACCACTGTAATACTTCTCTAATCACGACGCAAAAAATAAGATCCATAGTCATACATTTCTAAGTATGATGTGATATGGATCCCACATAAAAGTTTTAATCGAAAAATGAACTAATTCTCTCTCCTTATATCAGCAACAATGGCACGTAGTGTTTAACCATTTTCTTCTTTCTAATCAAATAGTCGTAAAAGCTCAAGTTTCATCCATTATTTCACCCATATTCAACTTCAGTCGATTAAATGTGGCAAGACATTGATCATAATTCATCAGAAATCAATAACGCGAACAAAGAAACAAACACACAAACAAGCATTCTTCCTTATATATATATATAGATTTTGTAAAACTTATACATTTTTAATTAACATACTCTACGATTTGAAAGCTAGCAGTAGCGATACATTTCGAAATGAAGCATTTTTTAACTCCAACACACGAGATTGTTGCCTTTGGAAAAATTAGTGCGAAAATTAGTGTTTTCAGAGTTTTTAATGAATATCTCGGCTGATTAAATTCATACGAAGCTGGAAAAAGTCGAAATGGCTTCCTGCGAATTTTTGGAATCCAGAGTAACGTATTTAATTTTCGCAATGCTATTTTTATTCCATCGTAAAACATTTTTATTAACAAATTCTACAATTTGAAAGCGAGCAGTGGCAACGCTTTTTGAAATAAAGCAGATTTTCATCTCCAGCTTGCGAGACTGTTGCCACTCGGAAAAATGAGGGCGAAAATTATAGGTTTCCGAGCTTTTAATTAATATCTCTGATTTTAACTACATTTTTTTTTAAAAAGTGGACGTCGACCTTTTCCAGAGCCCAGAAAAGAATTGTAGAAAGTTACGTGACTATAGCTGTAGTAGTGACTGAATGATTAGAAGACAACCAAACACACAGACTTTCTTCTTTATATATATATATATAGATTGACAAAAATGTAATAACTTCCATCTATGTATTTTCTCTTCACACCCACATCGATAATTTAAATACTAAATTCTGCTTTTGAATTTTCAATTCAGAACCACTACTTCCACACAGTTACCACTATTTATACATTTGATATCAGTTAACTTTTGAATTTAGAATATGAATGACTGTGTTCGTATATTTTCTGTTTAACTTCCATCTCGATATATTTAGACGCATTTCACTAACGTATTTAGAGGTAATTTGAGTATTAATAAAGGTACTACTTTTCTGAGGCGGAAAAAGCAAAAACATTTTGAATAAAGGACGAATACATATATGAAATTCTAGGAAATTCAAAGAATGCAGTGCCATAATGCATTTACCGTGAGTTGAATAAAATGCTGAATATCCTTGACTTTTGAGATTTCAGAAAACCTTTCAACAATAAAACATACATTTATTGAATTATTTAAAGGCAAATGTACATATGTGAGATTTATTCAGTTGTGATTATTACGAGGTAAATTAAGAAAAAAAGACATTTATAAAGAGTAAAATTTATCGCTGAATATTACCTTTCACGTGGAATTTATTAACAACTTTAAAATGAAATGTTCGAGAAAAAAGGATGAAATTTACATTTAGAAATAATGATCATATTTTCCATCGCATTCAATTAATTATTAGCATTATTTGAAATTAAATAATGAGCTTTCACAAGATAAATTCCGATTTAGATTTTAATCTTATTTACGCTACTTATTTTCTAAATGAATAAGCATCGTAAAAATCGTTTTTCAACAATCAATTATCACACTTTTACTTCTGGCTGTTTCCTTGTATTACAACTTTAAGATAAAGTTTATCTCAAATTTTATTTAAATATCTATGCAACTTTCAGCGATTAAATACTCATGACAATCCTATAGCTACCTGTCAAACCGGCTAGTTTAAAAAACAAATCTGAAAGGTTTCTCGTTTTAACTTTCGTCCAGAAGGGTTTGTTAAGGTTTTTCACGCTCTCGCTGAACTCTCAGTCTACTTCTGCTGTTGCACTCACTACTGCTAACCACCTTTTTGTAGTTATTTTAGATTTGTTACCAAGCATTGTCTTCTTCGCACTTCCACAATATATGACAACAAGATCACAACATCAGAATCACAAAATCTTTAAAAGCAGAATAACGTATTCTAAGAATTCTGGATGCTCTTTTAAAAAGTTTAAAAGTTATGTGTTGGCATACATTTTCTACTTTTTTCAGTCTTTCACAATTCATGAATGTTCAATTTTCTTAGTAAGATGGCTTTATGTGTTAACTTTATTTATTAAATATCCCATTCATAGCGCTTACACCACATATAATTCAATTAAACAGCAAAACCACAAAATACTTTATTAGACCCACTAGTCTAAGGTCTGCTGTGGCAGCTGAAGTGAACTCACACAGGACAAGGGTAAAAAGAACGCTTTATTAACGCTTTAAAAATTCACAATGCGTCGACTTGACTCTAACACACTCCCCTCGCTCGAGAGGTAACACAACTAAGAAGAACTAAACTAAAAATTCGAAGATATTAACTCCAGTAGAATAACTCTACAGGGCTCAGACAATCCTGTTTCGTAAAACCGCATCGAAAATCTAGTGGCAGCAAAGTAATAGCTGTTACGCCACGTTAATCAGCAATAAATGCAGAACAGAAGCTCACGCTACAAAAATACACCAAACTTCTCTAACTTTCTGTTCTAGAAGTCGGTATTTAAACCTTTGTCCTCAAGGTAGAATTTACATTACTTCACGTGAGCTATCAAATTTAAATATTCTGGCATTAAGAATTAGAGGAATGAAGACTTACAGGAAAGTAAGCATAAAATTAAACTTAACTGGTTAGTTAAAATAAATATAAATCCTTACAACTTAAAAACAACATATTTTTTAAATATTCGCGGACAGTCTTGTGCGCTGGAGATAAAAATATTGTTTTGTTAGGAAAATAATTTCTTTTTTTTTTCCAACAGAAGGTTTAATTGTATTTTTTCACAGCCAACTTCACATTCTAGCCGCATATTCGTTATACATTTTGACAGTTGATATTGCCAGGCTTGTTTATGAAAACGGTATATTGATTTTGTGTAGTAGTTTTTGGTCGGTGCCTTTTCAAATATGTAAAGTGAAAAGCAGTATTTTCGGTGTATTTTTACTTTTTTGCTATCGTAAAGATGAAAATACTGTTCAAGCAAGGAAAAAATGGTCCGATGTGTATGGAGAAGATGCATTGATAGAACGCCAGTGCCAAAGTGGTCTGCAAAATTTCGATTCTGCAATTTCATCTTGAAGATGCACCACGTTCTGAAAGGTGTGTTGAAGCTGATGAAGACACAGTAAAGGCATTAATTGGTGCAAATTGGTAAATAACAAACAACCCATCAGATGGCGGCTGAGAGATTAAATTTATCAAATTTGAATGTTCATGATCACTGAAACGCCTAGGTTTAATCCTAAAGCTCGACATATGTGTTCCTCATGTTCTCACGGATAGAAATCTGTGCCGTCACACTGACGTATGTGATTTCTTTCTCAAACGTCAAGAAAATGATCCATTTTCGAAGCGAATAATCATTGGAGACGAGAAGTGGGTTGTCTGCAACAATGTTAAATGCAAGACACCATACAGCAAAAAAGATGAACCGGCTCAAAGCACTTCGAAAGCCGATATTCATCAAGAAAGGAGATGCTAGCCGTTTGGTGGGATTTCAGAGGGATCTCTTTTTTTTGTTAGCTTCCACCGGACAATACAATGATCCATTCTGAAGTGTACTGTCATCTGTTGGACAAATTGATGAATCGCTTAAACAAAAGCGGCCAGACTTGATGACTAGGAAAGGTGTAGTGTTCCACCAAGATAATGCGAGACCTCATCCTATAGAATGTTTCTCTCGCGTTCTTAGCATGCCTTCGTGGTGCAATGATGAGCTAGGCGCGTATTCGAGAGGTCCGAGGTTCACGTCCTGGCGAGGGCAATGTTCATTTTTCAGGTCTCTCATCACCAAAAGTCCTAATGTCTCTACAGTGTCGCCTGAAATAAAAAGGTGGTGGATGATGATTCTCGACCACCAGGATTTGGCAATTGTCGGTCCCAGTCGGCTTTAAAAGGGGGGGTATATAAGGTATTTCTCCTGCCTCCTTAGCATGCCTTCGTGGTGTAATAGTCAGCACTCCAGTTGCGTAATCGAGAGGTTCGAGTCCCTGCGTAGGCACTGCTCATTTTTCAAGTCTCTCATCATCAAACATCGGTTTCTCTATAAACGAAGTTTGGGAACTCGCCAAAAGTTTTTGGCAGTTTGGATGGGATATACTACCACACCCACCATATTTTCAGATCTGTCACCTTCTGATTATTACTTGTTTCGGTCTCTATAATATTTTTAGACGGTAAAATCATTACTTCAAGTGAGGGGGTCAAAAATTACCTGGATCAGTTTTTTGCCAGCAACAAAAAAGAAAAAAAATTATGAGCATGGAATCATGCTATTGCCAGAAACTGACAAAAGGTATTGGACCAAATTAACAACATATAATTCAACGTTTCGTAAATATTCCGTAAATAATAAGTGAATAAATACAGAAGTGAATAAATATTTTGTAAAATATTCGTAAAATAAATTTGTAATATAAAATATTTCGTAAAATAGTTATTCACTGTAAGAAAAATTTTCTCTCGTTTTCGTAAAAAAAACGAAATTACTTTCCGAACAACCCAATAATTTATTATATACTTGTCACTGTTCCTTTTCGATGCGTTGAGTTTGTTAACAAAAATTCATTTAATTTTTACAAAATATGAAATAAATAATAACAAAATATTATCATTCTGTGAAAATTTTGAAAAGTTTTAATTAAATAGATCATAAATTAAATGCAATTTTACTTCCTTGTACGAAGTAAAGGCAGTATTGTAATCAGGAAAAATTTCGGGTACCATTTTTCAATGAAAATATCCATTTTGACCTCCATCGAATTCAATTTAACGATATTTTCGCATGAAATCTGTACGTAAGGACAGAATGAAAGACTCTTTTCCCCCCAAACTTATTGTAAAACTAATTTAAAATGGATTCAGAACCGATTTTTGTCGTGGCGTCTGTACTTACGTAAGTATGTAGGTAGGTATCTGACACAACTCAAAAATGAATTGCCTCAGAACGTTGAAATTTTGTATGTGGGACTGCTATAACATGCACTTGTACACCTCCCTTTTTGATGGCAATCGCCCACACCAAAAGTACATATATATATACCCACTCTGTTACTCGTCTCCGTGAGCTCAGTTTTTGTGTTCTTATATGTTGGTAAATTGTACATTTTCTGCTTTACAAATTATTGAATTATGTTGTTCTATTTTCCCGTTAAGGTTTTTATGCCTTTAGGTAACTTAAATTCAATAGTTGTATAATTATCAACAATTTAAATGTTGTTTCAGTGCGGCTGAGCCTAATTTTTTACCATAGCAGCCATATTTGTTTACATTTGAAATTTAGCAGAATAGTGGATTTGTTGCCAATCTAGAGAAACTAAGCTTCTTAACAACAAAGATAACGTCTTCTTTTATTACTGCGAATTAAATCATGTTTAATCCATTCTGGAATTATCATTTAAGTTATTAAATTATCACATACATTGACTCAGCATAGCGTCCACAAAATTTAAGTCAGTTTCTAAGCCTTCAGTGTCTTTATGCCGAATGACACCAAAAGCAAACTTTTAAGTTTTGTGCACCGTTTTCTTTATTTTTCAATTTTAATAACGATATTTAGAGGTTTTATATATTTTTGTCTTGTCGCGAAGTGAGAACTGAAGTGTACTGTCAACTGAATGTGAAATATATCTCTAATGAAATTCGAGTAAGTAAGTTTAAATGAAATGCAGCAAAAATGCGTATAATGTAATATTCCGTATAAGGAAGCATGTGGTGTATACATCAGATTTTTAATATTTAGATCATTCCGATTCAAAATAAGAAAATAATATTCTTAAGAGCTGCAACTGTTACTTTCAGAGAGCTATGGGGTTAATCCACAATAGACATTCAATTTGGAAGATAAATATCTTACATTTTGCTGAATGGCAACATACTTGAATAAAAATTGAAAAGTCACGTTTGTAGTGATTCGAGGCTATAACGCGTTTCGAGACTGGAGTCCTTAAATTCTCGAAAGTGGCCCTTTTGGACTTAAAATTCTAGAAAGTGGCCTAATTACTATTTTAAAATTATTCTTGGTGAAGCGTTTATTTATAGTAATTAAATGCAGTATATATACGGTTCAACATATAATACGCTTCAACAAGTGACATAAGTCACTCAAGAGAATTGCATAAAACTTCTGAATTATGCAAAATATTCTGGTCGAAGTCGAGAAAAGGCAAACATAATAATTGTAAATTTAACTGTTAAACATTCGTTGTAATGTGACCTAAGTTTTAAGAACTGCAGAAAGACTTTTTTTGTAATATTTCTAAGCTAAAAGCCTTAGTTTAAGATAGCGTTAGAAATAATAAATAAAGAAACTCAAATGGGAAAAAGGCCAGCCAAGATTTCTAACAAATGAAAGCAAAATCCAATAAAACTGATAGTAAGTAAAAGGGAATGTCAAAAGCAGAAATCAAATCGCCTTTTGTGTGATTTATTTACCAATAACTGGATATAGTGTCATCAATTCTGCTTTCCCGCATTGTGTAACACATGAATTCTCGATCCCTTCCTGTCGCTGCAAACAAAAAAAGCTTTAATTTGTTTTGTGATGAACGAAAGAGACTGATAAAAGAAGGCATTATACAGGAATAGATTAAAGATTTTCGCAATGAACTGTAATATACATAGAGTCAGTGATGTAATTTGAAGATAAATGAAGAAAATTAACGAAACAAAAATAAAT
This sequence comes from Stegodyphus mimosarum, assembly GCA_000611955.2. Taxonomy (NCBI): domain Eukaryota; kingdom Metazoa; phylum Arthropoda; class Arachnida; order Araneae; family Eresidae; genus Stegodyphus; species Stegodyphus mimosarum. The sequence goes on along the minus strand of KK112921.1, from coordinate 898,838 downwards.
TGCAGTTTCATATGATCGTACAGTATATGTACAAGATAGTATTTGTACAAGATGAATACATCAGGTCATTTTGTAATACTGCAATTTCGTAGATTCAGTTTTATAAGAAAAGATAAGAAAACTTTCATCTAACATACACTTGCCAATGTTATTTAGACAGTGGTGTTTCCTTAGGTTTTTGATTGTAAGAACCCTCATGACAGAAACTCGTTTTTTAATCTAAATAATAAATATTGTTTTAAAAGCATTAAAATAGATCATAATTGAACTTGGAATGTCAGAATAATGGAATACAGTAATAAGAAATTCTCTTTCAAAAAAATTAATTTAGCTTTTCTTAGCGTGTAAGATTGGTCGCTGTCATGACCGAGTTGTGCGTTGTCATGTCACGCCCTATCAACCAGATAGTTCAGATAATTTTTCATCAATAACCTTTTGTAACCATGTGAAGTGTTATTCATCTCTGAGTTTGCTGTTTCTTTGAATTTTAGTTCTTAATGGATAAATGTGACTCAACTAGACAACCTGCTGCATTTCTCCAATTAGCACGAGAGTTACAAATCTTAGCTGACGTAATACATGATTTGAAAGCCTTAATTGAGAACGATAATTATGTTCCAGAAATTAATTCATATTTGAAAATGTTTTGCGAGAACTGTGCAACAGTTATGAGAAACAGTCGAGTTACATCCAAATAAACAGAAACGATATTGCTGATAAGAAACGACAAGAAATTCCGGAATTTACTCCTGGAGATAATATCTGGGTATGTAAAGTCAAACATACAGAACTGTGTTATTTGAGAAGGCCACCTTTAAGTATTTCAGATGATGACTGAACACTGTTTTTGCCGTTTGAAACTTTTGTAAAAACACATCTTCCCTTCCCGACAACTTTCCTATCTTAGAACTACAGAAACTGTAAATTTCTACTAGTTGTTTCAAATCAAAATCTAATTACGTAGGAATTAATCCTGTTTACAAACTATTCCTAGAGTTTAAATAGAGATGGATAACTAAATGGATGTGCTGCGCTATTCAGATAGATCTTGTATCATTAAAATGTCATTTCGCTTCACTGCACGCAAGAGAAAATCTCATTACTCGTGGATATGAGCCATTATGAAGACCGTAAAATAAAATTTCTTCAATGTAGGCAGAATTAAAAGTAGTATGGCGGTATCCCGATTAATATTACAATATTCCGATTTAGCAGTTAGTTGAATAATGATGAAATCTAAACTTTTATCAGAAGTTGAAATTTATTCAAAATAATTGTCAAAAGCAGAAGATCAAGCATCAAATGAGTGATTTATTTATAAATACTAAATGGACTTGGTATCAGCGATTTTGATTTTTCTCAATGGGTAAAATAAGAATGCTCAATTCATTTCATTTGCTAAGGAGAGCGATCCTTTAATTCTTTAAAATCCAAACCACAAAACTAACTTGTATCCTTAAAATACCGAAACACTTTTCCAGTTCTACAGCAATTTCTTCCCCTCCCCGTCCATTAACGCAGAAATAGGTGTGAAAATTCCTTTGTACTTTCTAACAAAGATTCCATTAGCCTCTGACCCCGTTCTTTATCAACCTATTCTGAAGCTCTAAACTGAAATCAGAGATCCAACAACGAAATTTCACGCGCAAGCCGTTGTGTCATAAGGATCCTTCAAGTTCCTGTTAGCAGTATGTTATATGAATGTGATTTATGAACAATGATGTACTGCAAATCGTCATGTATATAAGTTTAATTAGATTAAAAGTACACATTGTAAATAGGGTGCTCTAACAAAGACTGCAAAATTCAATGATTCTTGAGTGAAAGATCGTTAACTCATGACTCCGGTTTCAGCGTGAATCAAATAAAATAGAATTTTAGAATGCCGCTCCATTAACCAAATAACCAAATGATATGGATATCATTTGGTTAATGGCGATAAGAAACCACAATTAAACCTCTTAGAACAAGCTGTCTGCAGTAAACTGATACAATGCATATGGGGAAACTGCACCTGCTACTGCATACCATTGGCGGCTCGTAGCTAAAATTAGTGGGGGTGCTGCTCCAAAAAAATTTAATCTTTGTTTTAAACCTGTGTAAAGGGAAACAAACATGTATAAAAAGAAAATTTATTTTGAAACTTCCATGAAATTTTACAAAGGAAAAATAAACATTTCTTAATTACTTTAACTTAAATTGTTACAGTTCAAGCTTTACCTATTCGTTTAAAAATGAAATCTATTCTTCTTGTTTTAATTTGAGCGAAGAGATCAATAATTTTCTCCTTGATCTCTGGATGACAACTGAGGAAATTTTTCTATATTGAAAGCATTGCAAGCGCATGAAAACGAAAGCTCTTGAAGTTCACTTATAGTCACATAATTTATTTCTTGAGGATGCAAGGACATGGTTAAAGTTTTCTGTAAAATAAAAGAATCGAAAAAAATGAATCAAATAGAACAGCTGAAAAATAATCTAACCAAGAATATGGTGCATGATTTTTAAACACAGCACACGCGGAGTAAAAAAGAAGAACCAGCTCCCAACTACACTCCAGATTCGGCACTGCAAAAGCGACAGTGCTCTCTCCCTCTCAGCCTCGTACGCTTCTTCCTAAGAGCTCATGCGCAGAGCAGCCAAATACCACACGCGCGGAGTAAGAAATAATCACTTTTCCAGAATTTCGGCACTGCAAGAGCGACAGTGCTGTTTTATCTCCCTGGCTCGAGTGCTGCTTTCTGTGCGCGCTTGCGCAGAACAGCCTTGTGAAGCGCAGTTCCATACAAAAACTTTCGTACCTTTTTCATAAACTGGAGGATGGCTACTGACATTAAGTTTAAGGATTATATATTGTAGAAGTATAAAGAAAGAATTAAAGAAAAAAGGGCTCATTATATTAAATATTAAAAATAATAATAAGTGGAAACAGGGGGTGCTGCAGTTCCACAGTGCTTATTACAAGCCGCCACTGCCGCATACGTTAGGGGAAGGGACGAAAACAAGATCGCAATCTCGGCCGTTTTGTGGCGGTTGTGGTTGTCTCAATGAAGGGCTTGTTGGGCGCTTTGGTAGTGAATGCAACTCCTGTAATATCTTGTTACTTTTCAGTTTTATTTCTTATATTACCCATAAAAAATTGCTGAATTTAGGCATATCTTGCAGAAGCAAGTTTGTCTCCTAAATTCTGACTCCTAATATCCAAATTTAAAACGTCAGCTATTTTCTGTTAAAATAAGCATAAAATTTCTTACACTATAACATTCTTTGGCTGCTTTTGTGATTAAGAGTTAGAATCCTATCAAGGAGGGAAAATTGGCGAAATACGAATTCAGAGCTTCCTTTAAACTGAAACTATATTTTAGTAGTTAAAATGTATGATTATTTCATTGTGACAGCTGCTACCACATTAAGCTGAATAACATTTAGTATAAATATATTAAACTGAACAAAATCAAAAGCAAAGTGTTAAAATATTCAAAACAATGTATTAAATACGTTTCAGATACATTAGATTATTTCGAACCAGGACAAATGAAAAATGAGCAAAGACCTCGCCGGGACTCAAACCACGGACCTCTTAAATACGCGCCGAGCGTGCTGACCACTACACCACGAAGGCAGGTGAAGAAGGCCTTATATACATATATTAAGTAGACTAAGATTCTATTAAGTTTACCTTAAATTCGTTAAACATGTTTAAGGCCGTCAAAAACCTGGATAGAGCTTCGAAAATATGGAATATGAATATCGATGTAAAGAATATTAAGAACGAATTATCAAAATGTAGGGCTTACTATGTATAAATAAATGCAAACAAATGTATGCAAGTATTCGTTAAAATTTATAGTAATATTAAAATGATAAACTTTCAACAAAATAAAACCTGAAACTACAAATCACTAGCAGTAAAATCCTAAATTTATCAAAAGAGATGCCACCTAATGAACTGCTTGTCACTAAACAGTTACTTCAAATGTTTAGATCAGGAAATATTTATTTTTATTAAGAGTTTTCTCTGTAACAGAGCTATTTGGATGTAACCGAACTCGTTTAAAAAACGCCATCTAGTGGCGACGAGAACAACTTACAGTCAGTCGACTTCCAGCTGCGATGAAAATAGACTCTCCAATATTATGTCTCCGTAATACATTTAGAGCTATTCGCTGTCTGTGTTTATAGAACAACGAGTACAAAATGGCACCCAACGAAATATTTAGAATTTATGTTTACAAAATGGCGCCCAACGAAATGCTTATAATTTCTGTTTACAAAATGTAGATTTTTCAGAAAAGATATAGCGGACTATGTCAAAATCTGTCTCGAATGCTTTCGCTATAAAGCCCCTAATCAAAAGCCATCAGGGTTGCTTCGAAGTTCTGTCAATACTCCACGCTTTGAGACCTTTTCGGTCCTCTTCCGGAAACAACATCTGGTTAAAAATGGATTTTTATTATGCAAGACTGCACCAAGAAATGGACAGAACTATTTGCTTTAAAGCAAGCAACAGCCACAGAATGTGTCACGAATATTTTGGAAGAAGTCGGGTTACCCAATAAAATAACAAGGGTTAATGTCAGAGTTAATGAGTGCTGTCATGTAACAATGTAATGCTGAGTTAATGAGTGCTGTCATGCAACAACTTTGCTATATCTCAAACATTGATCAAAGTCTTACTTCTGTCTATCACCCACAATCTAACGCAGATGAAAGAAGGCACAAAGATCTGAAACCTCGACTTTTGGTAATAACCAACAATGATTAGTATGAATAAGAACTTGCATACTTATTGGTAATGATCATCAAGATGGAAGGATAAACTGCCATTAATAAGGTTTGCTTTAAACATAGCCAAACCTGACTCAACTGTTAGGAAAATCTGCTATACTTCTCCAATTTGCAACAGAGTTACGAACCTTAGATGATGTAAAACATGACATAAAAGCCGTAACTGAGAACAAAATTTTCCATATTTGAAACATTTTACAAGATTACATAAGGTATGAGAGATACGAGTAAACAAAAGTAAAACGAAAGCCATATGCTGATGAGAAACTGCAAGAAACACCGGGTTTATTCCTGGAGATAACGTCTAAATTAGTCTCCACCCTATCAACAAAGACCCACTAAAGAAAATTAGTCAATTCATGTATAAGCGAAAAGGTCCCGATATAACTGCAAGATATCCAACGCGTTTTGATATCGCTGATCCCAACGAACCAGACAAAAGTATTGGCAAATATGATGCTTCAACCTTGAAACCGTATCAAGAGCGAAAATAAGTTTCAGATTTCACGTAGTTTAACTCCAGTCGCTCCCTTACAGAAAAAGGACGCCCAGAATGTGTAAAACCCACCGGACCTGCATCCATTTCAAAGCATGCACCTGAATCTAGAGCGACAACTCGTCGAACTGGAGCTTGTCCATCTTATCCATCTTGTTCAATCTACTGCACAAATTAGAAAATGTCAACTCCTGACCTTTCTTGCCGAGACGTATACGAAGTCAGTGGGGGAATTATGTAACAGAAGTATTTGGATGTAACCGAATTATTTTATCGAAACCCTATAGTGGTGACATCAACAACTTACAATCAGTTGACCTCCAGCTGCAATGAGTATAGTTTCTCCAATATTAAGTGTCCGTGACTCGAAGGTTAATTCTAAATGATATTCCATTTTGTTATGTTTTGTTTTTATGTATATTAAACGAAAGCCATATGCTGATGAGAAACGACAAGAAACTCCGGGTTTACTCCTGGAGATAAAGTCTAGATTAGTCTCCACCCTGTCAACAAAGACCCACTAAAGAAAATTAGTCAATTCATGTATAAGCGAGAAGGTCCCGATATGACTGAACGATTTTCAGCGATACTGAAAATTAAATAATTCAAATGTAACTTGCTGCACGGAAATTACATTTACCATTATTTAAATCATTATAAAACACAATCCTAAAGTTCATTAAATGTAGGTACTTTCACTCTACAACTATTTCATTGAGAAGTTCATTCCTATAAATGAGCTTAATACAATATTCTTTTTACATCCACACTAAACCTTGTTTCCTGCTATATTAGTTAGCATTTCGTATAAAATAGAATATATCTCAGCTTATAAATAACACATCCTTCATATTCGTTTAACCAACTGAAGAGACACTTGAGTGCGTGAGACAGGCTGGCAGACAAAGTAGAGAGACGTGTTTATAGGAACTGTCACCTATAGGCACAGTTACAGATAAATTAAACAACAGAGATAGAGTTACGTTAATCTTAAATAATATTTATTCTCCTGCTGTCGCTTGCAATTAGCAAATTATGACGAGTTATGTTTGCGAACTGTAACTGTGTATTATTCATAAAACTAGCGCGACATTTTGTAAGATACAGTTTATTGCCCTTGTGTGTTAGCAGAGGTACCGTTTGAAACTAAAACAATTATCTTTAAAAACAGTTTTTACTTGAAATGACGTTATTTTGATAAATTATGTTATTTTCTTCATAAGCTTTGCGCTCATTGTCAATGAGTGATTAATGTTGGAAGCGAAATGCCATTAACGAGCTTCAAACAGCTGTAAAATAGTCTTTTTTCCTGAAGTTATAATATTAGATGTTATAATAATTTTTTAATATCGATTAAGAAGAGTAATTACTTGCGTCGAATTTATTAGATAAAAGGAAAACTAAGTTTAAAATGTTTTTGATCTAAGGAATGGTATTGGTAAATTATATGTATTTAAAGTTCTACAATTAATTTATCAAAATGTGAAATAAAATAAAATGTTTTCGCCATAATTATTAATTGTTAATTTTATATTAATCAACAAATAAAATTAAAATCTCAAAATATTAAACTGATACTGTCATGAACGTTTCAGGTGACTGAAATTAAAGTAGGAAACATTCTTATTTTAATTTTCTGAAACTGATATTCACAATGAAATGCTCCACTAAACCATTTGCCAAAATTTTCATTGATAAATTTTATTTTTTAAAATATTGCTCTAACTTGTGTGTTTGCGCAGCTTGTGTTATTGGAGTTTGTGCGTTTACGCAACTGCTACGATGGATAAACTTAAATTTTTAGTTGTGAATAATTGAAAACTTAGTGTTACATTGTTAAGAGTTTACCGTTACATAGCCTTCGATTAATATTACACTTTTCAAATGAAACGTTTTCAGTTAGAGTTTATGCATTTAACGAATTGCTGCGATTAAACAAACACTAATATTTTTATCGTTATAATTAACCATTTTATGTTACATTGTTAAAAAGTTTCATTACTGCATGTATTTTGATTGATATCGTTATTTCTGAAATTAAAAGAAAAACGTTTACTTTGTACAGCCATTAGGTAAAGCAGGACAAATGGAAAATGAGCAATGCCTTCGCCGGGAATCGAACCACGGACCTCTCGATAACTCGTCGAGTGTGCTGACCACTACAACACGAAGGTATGTGAGAAAGGCGGGAGTAATATCTTATATACTCCCTCTTTTAAGGGGCGACTGGGGTTTGGGGACCCAATCGCCAAATCTCAGTGGTGGAGAATCATTATCCACCACATTTTTAGTTCGGGCGCCAGTGTAGAGTCATTAGGTATTTGTTTGAAAGCAGGAGAAATGAATTCGCCGGGAATCGAACCAAGGACCTCACGGTTACGCGTCGAGTGTGCTGACCACCACACGACGAAGGCATGCGAAGAAGCCTTATAACTCCTTATAAGAATTATGAACATAAGTTATAAGCTCCCGCCTTATAACTTATGCTCATAATATGTGATATAGAACCTTTCATAGTAATCATTTAATATCTCTGAAATGATATGGCTATTTTGCAAAGCTATCGCTGAGATTTAACAGAAAACCATGTGATAGTACTGTTATAATCCGAAGCCCTTTTTTTCACCCGCATATATAGCTTTTATTTATGTCTCATTGAGTTTTATTTAGTTAAAACCTGCTATTTCTGTTATACATTTATCATGACCACTGCTTTCACAATTACTCTCGCTTACATACTAAAGAATTAAGAAAACAAATGATGAAATCTTAAGTAATCGTAACTTCAAATTTAAGTTATTTAAAAAAATAAAGTACTGAAAATAATTAAGGCTACTTAACGAATAATATGTACTTAGAAGTAACGTTGAATAAAAATTCAGAAATAAATATTGTTACATGCTACATACGATTCACATTTTGTCGCTTTATGATAGATTTGGCTAATAATAGCTTATTCAATGATATTTTCTTAGGAATCTATCTTTCAGATAATTTAGTGTTGCATATCAGTCAGCGGAGAAAAGATGCCTCCCTTGGCCATTAATTGCTTTAGCTTTTAACCACACAAATGAGTGAAATCCGAAATCATTTATATTTTGTCCTCAATTCAAATCTCGGTGTTATCGTTTACAGCTGCGTATATTTTTTTAAGGTTTATCTCTGTAATATTCGCTGAGAAAGTTCTCCGGTAAAACAGCTCTCACTAAACTGAGATTTCTGGATAATAACCTACATTTTATATTTTTAATTTAATCATAATTTTCAGTTTCTTTATTAGATTCAGAACTAGCTTTACATTCTAAAGTTAATTCAACTCTAATTCACTTTCGAAATTATTCGAAGAGCTGTCTGTACTCTTCGCACCCCAAGTATATTTTTATCAGTATTATTTTAAACAACTTTATACTTCCTTTAAGTTTCATAGAAAACCATGTTTAAATACGTTATAAAAATATCTGAATGAAAAATAAAAATCTGAAAATTTAAAAAATCTAAAATTTTTGTAATTATACCTTTTTATAATCATTGGCATATTTTACACATATGGATAACTAAGTAACATAATCTTGAAAAGGACGCTTTCTCGATAAGCATGCATGCAAATATTTTATCGAAAATTCGATCAAATTCAGAAGCTTTCCTCGCGAGTTTTTAAATGAAATTTTCTCTCAAATACTTTAAGAGGTATGGGAAATATTTCAAAAAATATATACTCCATTTTATCTAAAGTTATTTTTATATTTTTTCACTTAGGGTAACAAAAAATTTCAGAAAATGATTAGTTAAAGGAATTAATCTATTGTAGACTGCTATATTATTAGTCTATAAAAACCTCATACTAATTGCCTTATTGCCATGTATTGGATATTTAAATATGTAGATAAATTTTAAAAAAGGGTTATATATACATATAAATGTATTTTATTTGCAGATGATTATTTATAATATGATAACTGATAGACAAAAGCGTAGTCAAGTTTCAGCAATAGCTGACAAGCATTGTGAAATTAACTCTATGGACTATAACTCTATCTACTTTCTATAACTCAATGGACAGACTGTTAACAAATATTTGTTTGCTATGATTATGCACTTTGTTTCAAACTGCAGTACATGAAAACAATAAATTCATTTGATGTTTCTTGAGACAACTTGTTTCGCCGCCATTGATTATTTTGCGAGAATTTTGATATTTAATACCTTTGATATAATTTTGTGTTTATATGTTTTCTTTACAGTTAAATAATGTAATTGTTTTGTAACATTACTATCGTATCGCATAATAAACTGCTGAAAACTCATATATCTTGTTGCTGGCGTTTTACATTAACACAGTATATTTGTTAAAAAGTTCATCGTGTTAAATCTAATATCAAAGTTATTCTTAAGGATGCAAATTAATCATTCTTTATAGTACATTATTTTTATACTGAATGCTTAGAGTGTAGTATCAGGCTCGTAAGATTTAATTTGTCTCGAATGTTTGCCTCTTTAAATTTATTCTATAGAGAAAATTTGTATTATCTTCTGGTTTTCAGGAAATGATAAAGTATTTAAACTTTAGAAAAATGCAAATTTTAAAAGAGAAGAAAAATATATTAATTATTAAGCTTCTTTTTCTGCATAAATCAATATGTAACACAAGATTATAATAACGACGTTTTCACAACTGTTGCAAAAAGGTTGAATTCTACGAACATTTGAGCGTCGTTAAGAAGTCCTGACACGATTCTGTCACAACCATAATGTAACTTAAGAAAGACGCAATAGCGACGTCTATGCGACAAAAACCTCATCTGCAAAGACGTAAAAGACATCTTTGCAACGGTTGCAAAACAATGGAGTTTTGCGGACATCTGGGCGTCTTAAATGCGACATATTGCAACGTTTTTGCAACATGACCGCGACGAGTTTGCAACGTCATTACAACGTTGCTGTGCTACTTTGGAAAGACAACATTTTTATGTTCTTTAACATATTAGATTAGATTTTTTAGTGGAAATTTATCTCGCATAAATGGAAACTAGGCTTTTTACACTTTCGACTGCTTTTGAATCATTTTCGATACGTACATAATTTAAATTTTGTTCTGGAACTTTGACTACTTTTGGCTATCAGTTTATGATGTTATTTTGTGTTTATTATATTAAAATTATATATCAAATGCCCTATCCTAGTATTTTTCTCATCTTCATCATACCTACTGCTCAGTATACATGATTTCATAAAATTCACACGTGCATAAGCACCTTTATGAAATGTTCTATACTTTTAAGGACTTTTGTATAAACCATAGAAACTTAATTTTGTATTTATGTGGATACATTCGAAATAATTTATTTTCGATGCAGGTAAGGTCATTGCACATAGGTTCTCCGATGATGTACCATTCTTCTCAGGACGTTCAACCTTGCAGTGTGCCGCTTGCTATAACAAGCTTCTGAGATTTTGCTATCCCGTATAATACAAGGTGGGTATCTAGGTTTTCGATGAAAGTTAAAACAGAGCTTTAGCCATCAGAACTACTGGATGGTTTCATCGATGCACGCACTGTGTCTAAAATATATCCAAATTCTTCCTTTGAGTTGGTATTATAAAACCTATGTTTTGGGGGTAACAAAGCTAAAATTTGCACCGTCACCCTAGTTCTTGAGAGAGTTGACCATACTAGACTGACAAGCCAGTTTATCTCTCTATTCTGAATTATGATGGCAAAGTCCTACAAAGCTTAAAATAACTTTTTTTATTTAACTGAAAGCAACATTTGTGTCCCCAAACAAATGTCTGTCATTTGTTGTTAGTTAAAATAACAAGATTTGATATTGAAATTCAAGTAACATAATTGGAGATTACGTAAAGGTGGGCTTGCTTATGCTGGCTCATGTATCTTAACGGCTTGTTTTAATGTTTCCTAGCAAAAATGGTTACAGCCGAAATAAACTCTGTTAGAGTTCACGGTAGAACGTAAGGCCACCGAAGGTTCTAACGCTAAATTATACAAAACCCTGAACTTAAAGTCTCACATAACTAATCTGCAATCTGGTAAGGAAAATGAAAACAAGAAATCACCTTAAATCTTCAAATCACAGTAATTGTTTAATTAATATAGAATCCTTACAAACTGATTCTGATAGAATGGTACTTTCCTTGATTATTGCTGAACGTCACTTATACTATTTCACAAAATCGTATTATTGCTTAATTGTTAAAGACTGGAATTGTACAGAAAATCAAATTTTACATGTACATAAGCAGAAATAAATTACTACATGTACATAAGCAGAAACAAAATTTTACATGTACAGAAAATCAAATTCTCTATGACGGTAGTGAACACCAGCGTGAAAAATGTTATACATTTAAGATCCAACATATACGGTAAATCAAAATCTACGATTTCTGTTCCTGTAAATGTGAAATATTCCCAAAATGAGTTGTGACTTTAGAACATGGCCAATGGCCTGTCAACCAATAGCCAGTCATAGTACTAATACAGAATGTTTTTAACTCAATTCATAGCAATTGAAATACTTCTCGAAAACAATCTTTGATCTTTAATGCAGTAAACTGGAATTTCTTTGTTTTGATACATAATAGCATGTGTGTAAAAATGAGCATTTAATGCTTAATTTGTTTCCTTGTCCTGTACGAGGGAGAAATTTGCATGAAATAAGTCTCATTAGTAACCGAAGAAGCAAATTTTGTCATTACATACTGCTCTATTGAAATTCTATTCACGGGCGACTTGTTCCATTAAAAGACACAATCTCCTTCATAAATAATGCAAATATAAGATTAATGCCTTTACTTGGTTCATGAAATGTTTATGCAGAAGACAAGATAAACCCAAGTTAATAAGAATTCCTAAAAGTATTTATTAAAGTATTTATGTTTGTAATACGTAATCCTATTTCAGGATCTCAAATATTAGCTTGACTAATCTTAATCATACAAAATATGAATTTTCAAAGAAAGGTGTGCTAGAATAATTAATTCTAGTAATGAAACAGTAATTTCAGCTAAACGTGAAAATGATCTTTATTATGTCATACCAGTATTTGAATCTGCATAAATTGCTAAAGAAATAGATCAATGGCATACAAGATTTGGCCATTTAAATGAAGACGATCTCAAAAAACTTCTATTAAATAATATGGTTAGAGGGTCTTTCTTTTTCTCAAAATGACTCTCTTTCTACCTGAAAGGTATGCATTCAGAGGATACAAACCGCAACCCCCCTTCCCAAAGAATCGGAATATAGAAGTGCTGAGTTGTTAAATCTAATTCATTCTGATTTGTGTGGTCCCATGAGAACCGAATCAATAGATGGATCATTTTATTTCGCAACATTTATTGATGACAAATCTCGGTACGCTCATGTTTGTTTTCGGAAATCTGAGGAACAAGTTAAAGAAGCTTTTATAAATTTCAGAGCATCTTTTGAAAATAAACTTAACCCCAAAATCAAAATTCTCCGAACGGATAACGGGCTAGAATACTTAGGGAAACACTTTAATAAATTTCTTAATGACGCGGGAATAAAACACGGAAATAGTACTTACACACTAGCCCAGAATGGCGTCGTCGAAAGATTAAATCGCACTCTAGTTTCAATGGCGCGATGTTTATTATTATAGTCCAATCTGCCTCATAAATTCTGGGCCGAAGCCGTCGATACGGCTGCTTACATTCGAAATCGCTACCCGACCCAAGGTTTAAAAGGTAAAACAAAAACTCCTTACGAAGTGATGTTTGGCAGAGTACCAGCTGTCTCTCAACTTTAGAACCTTTGGCCAAAAAGCATTTCCATTAAATAAAAGGCCAAGAATAGGCAAATTTGATGTTCGTTCTAAAGAACGTATTTTTATTGCCTATTCTGATGAATCAAAAGCGTATAGACTCTGGGATCCTGAGGCACGTAAAGTGATAATAAGAAGAGACGTAAAATTTATTAATGAATTTGAAAATTGCTCTAGTTATGACTCAGAACAAGAAATATCTCCACCTTTCTCTCCGGAAGAGTCAATTATAAACAAACTATGTCGTGATAAATCATCACCTCTGAACGGCAAGGAGTCGCCAACTCACTCTGAATCTGAAAATGAAAGCGAAAGTGTTTTAGATAGCGAATCAGTGCCTCCTATCCTGATTAAAAGGGGGCCTGGTCGACCCAAGAAAATAAAAACAGGTTTGCCCGGAAGGCCTAAAATATGTCAGCATACAGTTGTAAATAAAAATGAACAAATTCAAAATGTTGTTGAGGAAAGCATTAATCCTACGTTGCAAGAAGCATTAAATGGACCATATGCTGAAAATTGGAGTAATGCCATGCTATCAGAATATAATTCCCTTGTTCAAGAAAACGCCTGGAAATTGGTAAAATGACCTGAAAATAAGAAAGTTATTGGTAGTAAATGGGTTCTTAAATTAAAATACAATCACGACAGCACTATCGAAAAATACAAAGCTAGGCTAGTTTCTAAAGGGTGTGCCCAAACCTCTGGTTTTGATTTCTCTGAAAACTTTTCCTCTGTTGCTCGTTAAGTTCCATAAGAACAGTTTTAGCCTACGCTGTAGAACACAATCTGAAAGGTTAGCAATTAGATTTTGTAATGGCCTACATAAATGGAAGTTCAGATGAAGAAATCTATATGGAAATCCCCGAAGGTTTTCGCGATGAAACTAATTCAGGTAAAGTGTGTGTTTTAAAGCGATCGTTATACGGTTTTAAACAGTCAGGACGTCAGTGGTACAAAAAGTTGGATGAAAAATTGAAATCCATGAAATTTAAATCTCTTAATTCAGATAATTGTGCTTATATTAAAATGTCGTCTAGCAGTGAAACTATTATAATTGTATATGTAGACGATCTTACAGTTTTTACCGATTCTAAGCAAACGTATGAAAGAATTCGCGATAGTTTAGTTTCCGCTTTTAAAATGAAAGACTTGGGAAAATTTCATTATTGCTTACGCATAGAATTTGGTCAAAATGAGAATTCATTTAAAATTTCTCAAAAGAAATACATTGACGATATTTTAAATCGGTACAATGCAAAATGCTAAATCCGTGTCTTCATATATAGGTAACAGCAAAAAATTGTCAAAAGAAATGATTCCTAAAAACGAAAATGAAATCGCTGACATGAAAAATGTTCCATTCAGAAATCTGATAGGATCACTTATGTACCTTTTAGCAGCTACTAGAGCAGATATCACATACGCCGTGAATTTCTTAAGTCAATTTAACAACAACCCCGGAAAAGAACATTGGCATGCTGCGAAAAGAATACTTCAATATCTAAAGGGAACCCAAGATCAAGGGCTAATTTATACAAAAACAGGAAAACCACTCATCGCCTTTGTGGATGCAGATTGGGCATCAAATGTCGATGATCGAAAATCTCACACGGGTTTTGTATGTATGCTAAGTGGTTCTGCCATAACCTAGGAATCACGTAAACAACATAGTGTAGCTCTATCTTCAACGGAGGCGGAATATATGGCTCTGTCTGAGGCCGCCAAAGAAACCGTCTACCTACGCCTTTCCTGAAAGGGCTGGGTGACAACATAGAAAATCCAACAACAATTTACTGCGACAATCAAGGAGCTCAGAAAATTACGAAGAACTCAGTGTTTCACTCCCGCACAAAGCACATAGACATTCGTCATAATTTTGTGCGTGAAGTAAATGAACGCGGTGAACTGGATGTGCTGTACCAGTGAAATGGGAGCTGATGTGTTAACCAAACCCCTGGCACCTGTTAAACATCAAAACTGTTGTATAATTTGTACTCAGTGTACATGGTCCTACTGAGTAAGCAATAAAGCTGAAAGCTACCATGGCTTTAAGCTGCTCACTCAGTGGTTGCCTGTCTCCTGTAAATATCTAAATTAAAACTTTGAGTGTACATTTAGCTGATTTTAACATTTTCCCCCAGTCTTCTTACATTTAATTTCTCGTTGTAAAAGAATCCTGTTGCAGGCATAAATCTGTTAGGGAAAATTTCTCTGCACTAACAGAACTAGGCTTGTACACTTGTTCCCTTCATTTTCTATAATAAATAGACCTTTTTCTATTGCAGTCCTTTGGTGAAACGGATGTTTCATCAACGGTTCCAATGCATTTCGACTTATCTACTGCTAAATTGTTTTCAAAGTTCTAAAGATTGTTCTGCGTTGAGCCACATGACTCGGCAAAAGCTGGTGAGCATTCTGGTTTTTAGCTTTATTAAGTTCCTTTATTTTGTTTACTTTATTTATTACTAAAACAGATGTATTTAAAGACTTTCTAAATTATTCGTATTTTGTCTTGTTACCAATCGGAGTATTTCTCTTGTTACCAATGATGTAATTTTAGAAACATAAGAAACACGTACTTTTCGGGATATTCGTTTGGAGTCTTCCTTCAATGTAGAAACAAAGCTTGATAGATTATTCTTTTCCGATTAATAATATTTCTTATTTTTCCCTTAGAAATTTCAATACAATGCATTTCACAGCGTTTGCGAGTTATGGAATAGAATTATGTCTCTTCGAGAAGCGCAAAAACCTATCCTTCAATACAGCTTTTTTAAACGCGACATTTTGAAAGAAGATTTAATTTTAAATGTAGCAGACGATATTTTTCGTTTTTAATAAGCTTTTCTCAGAAATTCTTATATGAAAACATATATTTTAATTATGGTATATTACGACGCATAACACACACTTTCAATAGAAAACTTAAAATGGAAATTTACTTGTGCGCGCTATACGCCATGTATAAAAATGAGAGACGTAAAAATAAGAAATGAGCATAAATATAAGTTTCTATATGTATCTAGATGCTGTTAGTTTAAAAGAAATGCAATACTTTACGAACTTAAAAAATTTCATTCTTGGATAACATGAAAATTTCGTCATTTTCGTCTTCTGGTATATCTTCAAGCACATCATTGAGTTCTATTTCGTGTTCACTATCATTGCTACTTTGATCCATCAATAAATCATCATCATCATCATCCGTTCCATCTTTCAGCAACATCAAAGACCCTTGCTGCAGCACGTTTTCCATTTTCTTTCGCAAATTGAATGGTTGTGTATTTGAAACCAACACTGCGTTTGTTTCATATGGCAGGAGCCGTATTCACTATTACGGCTACAGAAAGAGAAAACATCTAATTCCACGAATTCATTCAGGTTGGAAGTGCATTATTACTCCAAATTATATACCCCTTTTCTCGAAACCCTAAAATAGCATTCTTTTGGACAGCTGCATTGAATAGAATCCACCCTCTTTGCAGGAATATTTACTGCTTGAAGCACTTAACCCACATACATATTGTTTCCCTTATTGTTTGTCAATTTGGTATACGATTTTTCGAAATGCTAGAACAAATCTTTGAATAAGTGACTTCAAAAGGTAATAGCATTGTACACTGAGCAAACGAAAAAGGACAGTTCTATATTTCCTGGTCTGTCGGGCCCATTGACGAAATT
The DNA here is from genome assembly GCA_000611955.2 of Stegodyphus mimosarum. Classification (NCBI taxonomy): domain Eukaryota; kingdom Metazoa; phylum Arthropoda; class Arachnida; order Araneae; family Eresidae; genus Stegodyphus; species Stegodyphus mimosarum. The sequence goes on along the minus strand of KK112921.1, from coordinate 882,071 downwards.
CAAATTGCGTTTTTCACGTCTCGAAAGCGCGACTTAGGATATATATTAGATTTATACATAGCATCATTCTACCATAGGTATTTTGATATAAAATCGGACTTTTTCTGAAAAACCGTAGCAATTTTTTTTTTCATATTTCGATTCTACGACTCAAATTATGCCTAAATATTAAATTTTGTAAAATTTGGTGCGAAATTTGCGGGGAAATTTATAAATTTAACTTGGCGAATTTTTTTCAGTTTGAGCCAAGAATAATTCACTTGGCGAACTTCTAAATATGTGGCAACCTATTTTCCTTTCCTTCCATTGTGTAGCGGAGCAAATATTATCGCATCGTTCCTGCTTTATTACATTGTGGATAAGAATGAAAAAAAAGTCACATCGTTTTCTACTTTCAAATAATTTTAACAAAGTGCGTAAACCACATTTTCGTTATTATCGCTTTCAACAAATATGCCGAATTTCAAAATGCGCCAATATATAAATTCACGTAAATCTTCGGAAAGTTTGAATAAAAAGCTCTAATTTTTTGCAGGTATGCTTACAAATAAATCTACTTTAAGATCATGGTAAAAGGTTTATAGATTATAATTCAAAATTTTCTTCGAAAAATTTATAAAAATTATTTAAAAATCAAATTAATTTATCAAATTTAAAAAATTATACCATAAAGAATGGGCGAATGCTATTTGAAATGAACCTAAATTTCCAAATGTGGAAGAAGGAATCAAGTAAGTTTAATAAAAAAGAGATATTAAAAAATATAGTATATCAAATACACGCCAATATATAAATTCACGTATATCTTCGGAAATTTTGAATAAGCAGCTCTACGTTTTTGCAGGTATGCTTAGAAATACATCTACCTTAAGAGGACGTTAAAAATTTTATAGGTTATAATTCCAAATTTTTTTTGAAAAATTTGTAAAAATTATTTAAAAATATATTATAAAAAATGGGCAAATTGGAATGAACCTAAATTTCGAACTGTGTAAGAAGGAATTAAATAAGTTTCATAAAAAAAAGAGATATTAGTAAATATATATCAAATTCAATTAACATTGAGGAGTTAAAAGTTTGAGAGCTAATTTTTGAAAAACTACTAGTGTGATTTTTACAAAACTTGGCAGTTGAGCATAATTTGAGTCATAGAATCGAAATATGAAAAAAACTTGGCATGTCATTTCAGAAAAAGTCCGATTTTGTGTCAAAATACCTATGTTTGAACAATGCTATATATAAACTTATTACATATCCTAAGTCGCGCTTTCAAGACATGAAAAACGCAATTTGAATTTCGTCAATCGGCCCAGTAGAACGGCAGATATAGAACTGTGCTTTTTTTTCCCCCTGCGCAGTGTGCATATATCTTTCAGATTTCTTCGTGGAGGACTGGATATATACGGCGAATGTACCTAAAAACTAAAAAATGTTGCTTGAAATTACAGATGCGCGTTATACACCTGTGATCGTTGTACTCCGGAAAATACAGTATTTATCACAATTGTTCTACAAATGTGTAAACACACTTTGTAAAAGAAGATTAAATTGACATTTTTAATCCTAAATGAACAAAAGAGCATAACGTGTGCGACAAATGAACTTCCGCTACTTACGGGTTTCTAAATTAACATGAGGTAACGTTAAATCAGATATAGGTAACGTGGTTTCAGATTACGACACAGAATAATCTCCTTAAGCTGGCTCAGATAGTTAACCGCGTATGTTTTAAAATGTCGGCTATCAAGATACTAAAGCTAGAGTACAACTTAGGCTATGACAAAAATAGGTAACAGCTGGGCTTTGCTACCTTAAACTGTAATCTAAACACTCAGAACCCTAATTTTAGTCACACAGAACAACTAATTTTCATTCTGGAAGGGAAAATTTATAGTAAATGTTTATACCATAATAATTGGCAATAATATAGTACAATACTTGTTTAAAATACCTTACGCATTAAAAACATCAAATATTTCTGTTCGCTGAAATTTTATTACATTTTCTTCCTTCTTTCGGCCTGCCTTCGTGATGTAATTGAAATCACACTCGACGCGTATTCTAGAGGTCCAGAATTCGAATCCCTGGAAGAGCATTGTACATTTTGCACGTTCCTTTGTCGACGCAGCCTAATGACCCTACAGCTCCATTCTATAGATTGCTTCTATTTAGAAAAAGGATTATCTTTTGCAAAGCTTTCAAATTTAGTAATAAGACTTGCGTTGGAGAGGATTTAATTTCGTATTAAACTTAAGCATTTAAAAGGATAAAGAATTTTTCTCTTTTACGAATTTATTTCCTTTATAAGAAGTTAAAACTACAATGCAGTCTTTCCACGGCTACAAATAAATAAATAAAAGGAGTATACATTCTATAGTTACTAAGGAACTTAGAAAGAAGCGTGAGTTTTCTACAAAAGTAGCAATCTCCTTTTAAATTTTTACTAAAACGTAATGGAAGGAAAATAACTATACGAAGCTTCTATTATTTTCTAATCTCGAAAGAAAAGTATAAAAATTTCAAAGAATAAAATAATCCTCTGAGAAAGAACTTTTATTTGCTCTAAGAACTTTCTTTATTTTTAAAATCTTAGTGAAATAATACGACCGAACTAAAACAGTAAACGTTGCAGAAAATTTGTTTCAAAAATAATTCAGTTGTTATGATACACATAAACAGACAAAAATATATAAGAAAAAGATGAGTTTTATGAAGTTTACAAAATCTTGAGCTTCATCTACATGCGAGGTCTCTAATGAAGTACTTAGAAGAATAAAGACCAATATTTGTATACCTTTTTCTCCCAAATAATACTTTCTAATATGTCTGATGACCACATGACTTCTTTGTACAGCCTGTTAAACTACACATGTTTTTTTGCTGAATTTCATTTTAACTAATGTCCTCAAAATTCATTAGAAATATTTTTCTTATCTAATTCATTCAGTTTACACTTTGCGGCCACGTATAAATACATAACTCAAAACACCTTCATTTAGAAATTTTAAAGCAGAGAGAAACCTAAAACATCAAATGCATGTAAAACAGTTGAAAAAAATCTGCAATTAAAATTAGTGTTTATACGCAAAAAACAAGCAATTCGGAGAGCATGCACGAAGACATATTTTTCGGTGCACAAAACTTAAAGTTTAGTTTAGGTTCCAGTTCGCAAAAAGACACTGGTTGTGCATAAAACTGACTTACTTCAATTTTGCACTAAGAATTTCAAGCATAAAAAAATCGGAGGCTTCGTTAGGCTTAGTACTACTTAAAGAACTTTTAAATTGTTGACAGTTCCACAACTATTGCACGCATATTAACTAAAGGCATAAAACCTTAACCGGGACATAAGAACAATATAATTCAATCTCTTTTAAAGCAAAAAATGCACAATTTACCAACATATAAGAACAAAAAAACTTAGCTCACCGTGTCAGGACTGAGTGTTCGATGCATATTCTTGGCGAACATCTTCGTGAAGTAGTTAAAGTCTTGATCTTGAACAGGGAGCTGAATGCAGCTATGTTCTGTGGTAGAATACTGTGATTAAGTGGTGGAATAACTATACGTAAGAAGGATTTTAAATCCTCTTTTTATTAAACCACAATTATGTACAGCCACTTCCCAACTCGGTAGGGATACAGAAAATAAAGACCGCACTTGGGTCTAAAATGAACAATCAAATTAATTTAAACTAAAGCTAAATAGAAATTAAATAGTTGTTGCTCACATAGTCGTTGCTATAACGCGAGGTTGGCCTCTAAACTAAATGGTGCGTAGCAAGATTTAACTAATATTGACGCACTTAGAATTACTTCAATAAGTAATAACGTAACAGCGCTACGGCTTAGAGTTTAAATACTAGCTGGTCAGGCGAACGTCGAATAGAGTAACAGTGGTCTGAGACTAAAAGCTCTCTCACACTGAGAGGTTCCTACCTCTTGCTTAAATAGAACTTGGTTCCACTTCAAATTAGCATAAAGCTGAAACGCGCGCTTATTCAAACGGGAAGTTGAAATGAGAACAGATAGAAAAAGTTAAATTAAAATAAAACTTTGTTAGTTTAACTAAAACCTTACAACCGAGCCGTAACAGAGTGGGTATATAGTACATACATATATTCATATATTTTCGGTGCGGCGATTGCAACGTAAAAGAGAGGTGGACAATTACATGTTATAACAGCCCCCTATACAAAATTTCAATATTATGAGGCTACTAGTTTCTGAGTTATGCGAGATACATAGGTAGAAGTCATGAAAAAATATCTCCTGAATTCAATTTGAATCCATTTTACAATCCGTTTTGAAAACACCAGCCCTATATTCTAGCCGTACGTATAGATGTCATGCAAAACATCGTTCAGATGGGTTCGAGAGCGGTCGAAATAGATATTGTCATTGAAATACTATACCAGACATTTTTTTGCAATTACAGTACGTCTTCTACTTGGTACAAAGACGTAACCATAATTGCAAAGAGTAGATAAATTCTGCAGTGGATCAGAAAGAATTATTCATGGTTATGCATAATTTTGAATTTCCTTTATATTTTATGTAAATATTCAGAAATATAAAATAGTTAATAATTACTCATTCAGATATTTATTATTATTTTATTATTGCACTGTTTTCCTCTAGGACTCTTCTGCTTCTGCGAAACACTGACTTGAATACTCGGCCATGGGTTTCCTGTCTGCTTGAATCTATAGCTTGGTGATGATGAAGCATGAAACTTTTCTTTGATTTAAGTTGCAAATATGCATCGATTTTCGTATCACGTGAACTTGGAGGCCTTGGCATTCACTTGAAATTCATCATTTTTGTTGAACCAGTCTTGACGATCCTAGAGCTCCGGCATGAAGTGCTGTTATGTTAATAATGGTCATTGACAAAAGAAAACACAGTTTATGAGTGAACAATGTCAACAATGATCATCTGATACCATACAGTTGCTAAAGGGTTGATTTGCGTGAATTTGATTCTGCATATCTTACTTTTTAACTAGATACATGTAAGATATAACAAAATACGATAGCTGCTTTAAACATTAATTGGCAACCGCAAAATTAATATTCTAAATTTGCTCTCCCCGTAAATTCATCTGTTCTACAAATTCCAGATCTTTCTACTGTTATGTAACGCTGCTTGAAAACGGCAACTAAAACTAAAGTTAACCAGTCATAGATTAGCTGTACTTGTACATCAAACTTAATATAAATACCGCTGGCGATTAATTGCATCATTCTTCTTCTGCTGCATTTGTTTTGCGAGCGTCCACCTTGCCGGCATCTCAATTTTTACTAATCCCCCCTTTGTTCTTATTCTGACACGATATAACGTGCATATAAGAAATTATCGTAATTGCTAGGATTAAAGATTATATTGTCAACAAGGAATTATTCTAGGGTACTTGGAAATCTGCAAAATAAAGATGATAATTGGCTGAATTTAGTTTTGTATCAACTCCTTCCTCTGTCGTACCACTCGGCTATCGTGACTGTGCTTCGAAATTATTATATATTTATATATTATACTATGTTATTGTACTCTATTATTATAGCTTATTTTATACACTTTTGTTGATGGTATGTAGTTATCGATGGAATGTGACCGGTTCTGCCGCTACTGAACGGAACACACCGAAGATTGCATGAACTGCATCACATTGTGCTGTACTTTAAACACTGTATATTTATCATAGGAGGCAACGAGGTCGCCTAGGTGCTTCCACAATAAAATAGTCACCACTTCTGGCCTTAGGAGTGGCCATAACGGGCAAGTGCCCACCATGTGATTTAAAAAAAAACTTTAATATTCCAATTGAGGATGATTTAAAGAAATGCTGTCATTTGATCGTTAAGAACAATGCGCGGCACTCTCTACTGGCATCTGGTATAAATTATTTATGATGAAGAAATAGCTTCGTCATTCGCACATATTTATACGTCTTCTGATACATACCTCTAAAGCGTAAACATCTACGAGCCACATATATACTGTCTGCCAGACTCCTTGCCATATACTGTCTGCCAGACTCCTTTCAATCACGATATATCTTTTACCGAATCTGAAAATCAACAGAGTTTACTTATCTGAAATCAGTCTATTGATTAAAACAGAAGCAATGTTCGAGTATTTGAACACAACAATGAAATTCGTGCGTGCAGCAGTTTTATGTATAACCATTAAACGAGCACTTAATTGAGACATGAAATTCGTTTCTGGATGGAAACTCATGCGAAGGAGGGAAAAGAAACAAAGAGAGAAAATGAGAACAAAAGCCTTGGTTAGCATCATTTGTTAAAAGAAAAATTAAAAACGAGATTAAAAAAAATGCAAAAAAAAAATCAAGTGCATACCATCGAATAGATTAATACCTTATCTAAAAATACTCTTTAGCCCTTAAAAGTTAGGATATGTCGGGTCTGTTTTATTTGTTTTTTTCTAATGTTTCATGATTGAAATTGCATGCATAATTTACATTAGTGGCACATTTTACATAAAACTATTCCTGAGGCTGTGTGAATGCTAATCTGAGACCTTGAGAACTTGAAACATTCAACTTAGAAATGCACTAAATTCTCTTTACCAAAGGTGCCCAACTCATGTCCGGTGGCACCAATGCGCCCGTCTATGGTTTTACGTGTGCCTCTGGTGCGAGACTACGATAAAAAATTTAAACTTTCGATAAAATGTTTTATAAACTAATTAGATAAATGTGAGCGCATTTCATTAAAAAAATATTTGTTTACATTTATATGTACATCATTTTAGATGAGCTCTCTGTTTGACTAGGATTGTTCAGGTTTCTGAGTTTGTCCCTGTTATTTCTTTAGAATTAAAAGTGTCAAATATGCGCACATTTTTGTTTTCTTCCCGTAAATTATTTTATTGTACACCACTGTTCGTAAATGGCGCCATACACGAAGAACAATTATTTCTGCTGCATTGTGGTGACATCTACGAAGAGGGAATCCCCCATTTAGTTAATGGGTATTACATAAAAGCCATGCTATATTTCTTGATAGTTATATGTTCGTATTTTAGTGCATGCGCTTCTTACTTTATTATTGAAGGCCCTCCACAATTTTATATACTTTGTTATTTGAATCCAAAAATTAATGACTTAAGTAAAACACAATGAACCTATAAGTTTGATACTGACTGAGAAGAATCATGTTGTTTAGTCAATTTTAAAGATAAATGTGTTTGTCTGTTGTACGGCAGAAGCTTTTCGACCCTGAAACATAATGTTCAATGTCACTTTCAAAGAAAATTCATGCAACGTTTCATAGGACCTATTCATTAGAAGCTGGAACAAGAAAGAATAAAATAAATTGCGGTTTGGGCAAAAAAATCGGTTTTAGCCAAGCCTGTGGGAACATGTAAAAATGCCACAACTGCTTCTTCAAAATGCTCTCAAAGAAAAAAAAAAGGCTTTTCAGGATTGTGAATTATTAAAAGAAGCGTTTTAACTGGTGCCGATTGCTTATTCGACGGGTTTGCTAATAAACTTCAGACTGTGTTAGTAATACAAGACTTGCAGTTGTCAAATAACATCATCACGGGAAGAATGCAGAACATTTCAAAAGATATGCAAACTCAGTTAGATTGACTCGGAAATATGTGACTGGTTCACACTACCGTTTGTCGTGTCTACAAATATATCAGACATTGTACCATAACAATGACATAGAGTAATTTTACTGTAAAAGAAGATTTCTGTGAAAATATTACTGTTGAAAGGACGGACAAGAAGTGAGGTTTAAGATAGAATAACACGCCGAACAAGTATTAATCTAGAAGGTCAAATCGCAAAAATCAGCGTTATATTTGCAAATTTTTAAGGAATGGTTTCGATGGTTTTACGGAACCATATTCCTCAGCTGTCAAAGCGCAAATGAACGAGATCATGTCTAATCTCATTCATTTGCGCTTTGACAGCTGAGGATGAAGGTTCCGTTAAACATCGAAATTTGTCTTTAAAAATTTGCGAATATAACGCTGACTTTTATTTCTTGAATCAATAATTAAAGAATCATATTTCTTTTGTGAAAATTTTGTACCAGCGAATTGTAAACCAAAGAAATTCTGAGCTTTGTCGGTATTATTCAATTATTTATTTTACGTAAGAATATAATAAATAATTTTAAAATCCTAAAATTATGTTTTATATGTAAATTTCAACTTATCAATTTACCTTGGAAAAATAAATCTGCCGCTGTCCGAACAGTATTTTTAGAATGTAGAAAGATTAGGGTCTTCTGATCTAAACTAAGGATTTCTGTAACATAATGATAATCTTTTGTGAATTATATATTATTAGCTATATCAGTCTATAAGCTTACCTTGAAAATATTAATGTGCCCTTTGTCTCATCAAGATTCTAGAATGTGCTCTAAGGTACAAAAACTTTGGGGATTCTTGCTTTAGACTAAGGGTTGTTATAACCTAATGATTGTTTTGTGTGTTATGTGTATTATTAACTATCCAACCATTAAGTTTAATCTTGAAACACTAAATGTACCTGGTGTCCTACCGGTATTCTATATGACCTCTAAGGTACAGCAAAGTTGGGGATTCCTGCTCCAGAGTATGGTTGGCTATAATGTAATGGTTCTTTTGTACATATACGGATAGCATGTTGCATTTGCAGGCTACAATGTGTCACAAATCATATTTCAGAATTCATGGAATGTACGGGAATTCAACTCATTCCTCCAATGTGTCCTTAAAGGAGAACTAAATCTTGTCAGCTATACAATTGACAAGTGGAAGATCTCGAGTTCGTTTCCCTGAGAGCGACTGCTAATATTTCAAGACATTTGTTCACGTATAGCTTCAACCGTATAGCTTGTATGGCTCTACTATGGCGAACAAAATAAAATTGTGAGAAAGAATGTAAGAAGTTTGAACACTTTTCCCTGCAGTCCTTGTGGTGTAGTATCAACACATTAAACTGGTAACTGAAAATCTGTTTCCTAATAAACGCATAGCTCAATTTTCATGATTTTTGATTAATGATTCTAAAGAGTAAATAATGTGTCCTCTAATAATATACCCACGACCAAATAACGACTTTAAAAGTTCTATCATATCTCCCTATGAAGAATACGCTCTGAAAACAACTTTCATAATATTATAAAGGCAACCATTCAGAAAGAAACATAGGCTTTCTTGAAATTTCAATCACACCCTGATTTCAGTAAAAGAATGCAAAAATTAAAACACAGTTGAAAATGTTGGAATTCTTTAAATACCTTTTTTTCATTTTCGAAATATGCGCATGTAAGATAAAATATATACAAATTAAAATTATAATTTACACCAGCAGTAACCCCTTAATTCCCCCTTTCTATTGTAAAAATTGTAATAACCTTTCAGAACTGCGTCATTTTTAGATCAATCCATCTCGTATGGCTTGCGTATCGCTGATGACGTAGCTAATCCGGAATATTAAGTCAAAATTTTGAGAACCGAAACCTTTCTAACCTAAATCAAAACCTCTTGGTGAGCCTCCCAGTCCAAACGTTTCTCCCTTTGCTTTATCGTGCTGGAAACTATACATTTATCTACAATATGATAATCTGTATAAATTTGTGGCGATCATATTGTGCCCATCATCCTGTGTGACAAAAAATATATTTTCGATAATTACTTCGCGTCCAGAAATAAAAATTACATTCAATTCCACCACGTCTGTCTATAAGTCTCTCCTTCGATTATCATTTTTCTAACTATGCAGTACGAAAGTTATAACGCAGTTCACCGAGTTAAAACGCACTGAACCATTGACAGTCGGTTGCAACTTATTCCAACTCATCATATTACATATATGTAAGTTATATATGTTACCGCACTGTGGCATTCTACAGAAAGCTTAGGCATTGTGTATAATACCGGACGTTTTTAGACAACGTATGAAATAGAATTGTTACACAATTTCCCCAGGCATTGTATATAATACCTAGGCATTCTACAGAATGACAGATGCTCTTTAGGTAAAGTATGGCAAAAGGTTATGTTAAGGCTATTATTTAAAAGACATTCATTCCTCAAAAATACAAATGTTATTTTTAAAAATTAATAAAAGAGGCATTAGAAAAGTGTTAGTCAAAATATGTTAAAAAATAATAAGATGATCTTGATACAACATAATTAATTTTTATGTTCTATCTGGCTAAGACTGGGAATCAGTAAGATCTACCTGACAATGGAAATTAAATAAGTTTCACAACAATGCCCTTTTTAATACATTATTTTTTCTGGCAGAGCTCACAAAGGTGGTTGTACAGTTCGATATCATTATGTGCAATGTTTTTTGTATTTGGTTGAAAGTTTTTTCAACATTCTGTCACGTCGTCTGTATTCAGTACTCAAATGAGTTTTCATGAATCACGGGAAATAACTCAGCGTCCATAATGTAATACTGTGTAGTACTAACGCTTTCTTTAACAGGATAAATGAATATACACTGCGCAAAAAAAAAGGGGGACAGTTCTATATCGCTCGTTCTACTGGGCAGCTTAACGAAATTCAAACTGCGTTTTTCATGTATCGAAAGGGCGACTTAGGATGTATATTAGATTCATATGTAGCATTATTGTAATATAGGTATTTTGACATAAAATCAGACTTTTTCTCAAATGACGTGAAATCATTTCCCATTTTTCCATTCTACGACTCGAAATATGCCTATACATTAAATTTTGTAAACTTTCGTGCGAAATTTACGGAAAAATTCAAAAATTTATCGTAGCGCAATTTCTTTAGTTTGCGCTAAGAATACTTAACTTGGCGAACTTTTTAATTTATAGAAACCTATTTTCCTTTTCTGTTTTTCCATTACAGCCAAGCGGGAAAAAAGTCAGAGTTCCTACTTTGAAATAATTTTTACAAAGTGCGTAAACCGTATTTGGCGTTACTATCGCTGATAACAAATATGCAAAATTTCGAAACGCTCCAATATATAAATTCTTAGAAAATATATATAAATATCTTAAAAATATATAAATATCTTAGAAAATTTTAACTAAACTCAAATTTTTTGCAGCTGTGCCCAGAAATACATCTACTTTAAGATGACGTTAAAATTTTTATAAGTGATAAATCAAAATGTTTTTCGAAAAATTTATAAAAATTATTTAAAAATACGAATTTAAAAAATAAATAAAAAATGGGCCACATTTATTTGAAATGAAACTAAATTTTGAAATGTGAATGGAGGAATCAAATAAGTTTAATAAAATAAGATATATTAACAAATATATACCAAATTCAATTACCACTGAGAAGGTAAAATTTTGAGTCTAATTTTTTAGAAGGCTAATATTGCAAAAACTACTCTTGCGAATTTATTAAAATTTGGCAGTTTGGCATAATTTGAGTCATGGAATCGAAATATGGAAAAACTTGTCATGTCATTTCAGAAAAAGTCCGATTTTATGTCAAAATACCTATAATAGAGAATGCTATACATAAATCTAATACATATCCTAAGTCGCGCTTTCTAGACATGAAAAACGCAAGTTGAATTTTGTCAATCGGCCCAGTAGAACGGGAGATATAAAAGAACTATCCTTTTTTTTGTTTTCGCGCAGCGGACTTTCGCTTCCACAAACATCATATCCTAGCGATTCAGCGACCAGTAGTCCGGCAGTTCCTTCTTATTAGTAGTCATTTTGGATTTCCTACATAATTTATTAACTTCTGGTAAGTAGTTTTGGTTGTTCCAAACCAATGAAAAATGTATTTCATACTTTGCCGGTCTGTCATTTGGCATTCTATAGAATGACGGCTAGTTTTAGGCATTGTGTGCAGTGCCTAAACATTCTATAGAATGTTGGATTTCAAACTTCGCCGGTAACATATACATTAAGTAAATAGATGTCTGTACAAAATATACTTGATACGATTTTTAAGTGCATGTACGCGCATACACATGACAATATGTACTATACAGTACTTCTAAGTACTACATTCTGTACGTTTGCGATTATCTGTAGTCTGTCTCATTTTAATGTGAAATATATAAAAATATTAATACTAATTAATGCATATCCATCTGTGTTTGCTTATATTTTGCCGAATGTACGATTTTTTTTCATTGAGATTTAAGACTCGGCAAAGGTTTATGGCCTCTTAATGCACCTTTAATTTGTATTTCCCCTTGTATTAAGGAGGAAACATTTTGCTCAAAATTTAAAAGATTACATTAAGCAAATTAATTTTACAGGGTGTTTATAAAGTCCCGTACCCATTTTGATGTTTAATAACTCCTAAAATAATATAGATAGATTAAAATTAATAGCATAAATGGTTAGACAGACTCAAAAAGTTTCATGACGCTTGTCAATGAAGTTCCACGTGTGCCCCCTTCGTCGCACGGAGAATTTCAAGTCGATATTCAATTTCACGCCAGGTACCGGCAAGCATGTCGGCATCCACAGAGGCTATTGCGAATTCTGGCTTTTATGTCATCCATGTTCAACACTCTCCTCCTGTAAACGTTGTCCTTTACAAATCCCCAAAGGAAAAAGTCCAGCGGCGTCATATCAGGTGATCTGGGTGGCCGAGGAATTGAACCTCCTCGCCCAATCCATCTTCCTTAAAATGGTCATTCAAAGAACTACGAACGATGGTACCCCAATGAGGTGGTGCACCATCTTGTTGCAAAAGGACATGTGGCTGAAGCTTTTCTAGTTGTGAAAATACGAAATTTTCCAACATGTCTAAGTATACGACTGATGAGACCGTCTTTTCTGTAAAAAAGAAAGGCCCAATGACTTGGTCGTGCATTAGTCCACACCACACATTAACCTTTGGAGAATCCCTTTGTGCCTCATGGTATTCATGGGGCTTTTTAGATCCCCATATGCGCACATTATGGCGATTACGAATGTCAGAAAGGTGAAAGGATGCTTCATCGGAGAACATTATGCCCCGGAAAATGAAATTATCTGAAATTAACCACACGCGCAGACGATATTTACAGAAGTAAAGATATTCAAACCTGAAAAGGAAAATATATAGGTTTGTTTATATCTTCGTTATCTTATGAGTTATTAAACATCAAAATGGGTCCGGGACTTTATAAACACCCTGTATTTTCGTTTCAATTTTCGTTTTTCCATTCTCGAATAATTCGAAACACGTTCAGATGATCAATTCAAAATAGACTCAGTAATAATAAAACTTACTGAAAACATTTATTGCTTTTAAACTTATCTTTTAGTAACTTGAAAATAAACTTGATTTCAAATGCACTTATCCTTTTTGTTAGGGAGTTAGAAAGAGCAAAAGCAACGCTCAGTGTGACTTCATCATACCTTGACAATCAAGGGCCAAAAGAAGCCTTTCAAGGAGCTCGAAGAAGTCTTACTTTGGCATGTATTCAAGACACACTCAGCAGGTTTTTCGAAATAACTCATTTTATCATTACGATTCAACTACGACCGTACTTGACCGTGATAAATAATGTTATAATTTTCTACCTCACTATTTATTCAAACAAATAGCTCGAAAGTATGATTCTCTTGAATATTAATACTTCCGCTACAGGAAACAGTGATATAAAATAAGAATATGTTTGATAGATAGTTGAGGATAGCTTTAGCAATAAAATAAGATTATACTATGTTTGTAGTTTCAAAATAAGATAATTTTTTAAATCATTGCGATACTATACTTGCATTAGTGATGAATTATTCTTTTCGTTTCTTGAAATAAAAAATTAAATTTATAGTCTGATAACTTAAAAAGTTATGTGCGCAGAAAAGCGATTTTAACAGACAATTTCATTTACAGTGGTGGAGAATCTGCGTAAACCACCTGATAATATAATAATTAATAATAATAATGTATCTATAATAATAATAATATAATATATCTATTCCTTCAGTCTGAGAAATCAACTCATCCACTCTGGCTAAAAAATCAAATGATGGTTAAATAAATATTTTACATAACAGAAATAATTCAAGTAAATGGTGGCGAGTGAAAATCTAAAACTCTAAACATCTAAAACCTCTCGAACATCTAAAACGCCATCATTAAATAAACGAACCCAAATCAAATCAAGATAAAATTCTTGATATGGTTTTCAGATTTTCATAATCTGCAACTTGATTGCTTATAGTAAATATTATGTTTTAATATACATAATTCAAATGGAATTCAATTGAAAATTCAATATAAAAGACAGAATTTTTAATACCAACACTTAAAAATGAGGTTATTCTAGACTCTTCCCTTGTATGCATTAAATTAATATCACCTATGCTGTTGAATGCTTACAAACGCAGCTGAATTATGTTTGACCATATTACAAGTCAAAACAATGGTATAGTTCGACCTTCTCAAATGCAACCTTAGCTGGCATTCTGCCAAAACACATAGACTCATCCAAAAGGGGCGTTATTACTTATTGCGACGTGAAAGGTCACATGAAAGTCTTCTCTTCACTGGAAAGAGAGAATTTATATGCTCGAGGAAAGGAATAGTCCCCATCCTTCCGCCCTATTTTAGGAATAATCTGGTTCAAATGGCGCATGCGTGTTTGCGTTCATGGTCGCGGATGAGGTGGTCGAACTATAAAAGCTGAGGTATATCATTCTATAAGGAGGAGAAAATCATTTTCCTTTTTATTGCATCAATAATGGCAGCAATAATTCTAAAAATAATAAATAACTTAGAAAAAAGTTTAAAAATTAAACGAAGCATAACTTAAGACACTGTAACAACGACTAAATTTGAATGTGAAAGTTTTGTAAATGTAAGGATGCAAATTTTAATCATGAAGAACTTTAAGAACAAGTTCTAAGAAAAAACTGATTGCAATCACTTTTTGTCATATGAACTATAAATGTATTTCGAGTAATGGAAATAGAATGCTTTCACTAATCTTATGACTATTTGATGTATTACTTTCTGACAACTAAATTTTAAATAAATTAAGTAAATTTAATCGGATCAAGAGGATTAGTAACAGCAGCAATTATATAAAAAAAGTACTAATGCATTTTTTAGTTACATTCTTTGCTTTCATTACTGGAGTGAATTAGTTTATTTATTTTTCGCAAATCACACCTGAGTTATTTCCTTATGAGCTTCAAATTATCGTTTCTATTGTAAATCTAAGCCTTTTTAAGTTGTAAATGAGAAATATTAAACGTCTTCTATCCATTTTGTTCAGCCAAGGAAAACTGCCCCTCAAACTACAACTGTTATAAATATTAAGCTCTACTCCATTCTATTCCGTTGGACAGATACAATTAGAATTGCAATATTAGAAGTAGTACTAAATGTAAATGCCTGCATATTGATTTATAATACACTGCCCTCCAAAAGCTAAGGAACAGCATGTTTCTCAAAGCTCACCATTACAAAAATGTCAATAACGTTTAAATTCACAGTTCATATGCATGACAGTAACGAAGTTTAAGAAAATAGATACAAAACAATAGTTACCTCTTTTATTTTATAGACATGAATACTTACATAGGAGTTGAAAAAAATGCAAAAATTCAAATCCGTCCTTGTAATTTTCGTTCCCGAGTGTTGACCTGTTATTACACTTTCGTGGACAATATCCAGGAGAGTCTACCCATGTCCAGGAGAAGTTGTTTGCCCGATTCGTTGAGATGGCAGGCGATCGGATGGATGAAAATGGGAATGTCACAAGCTGATGCTGCTAGACGTCTGAATGTCTCTCGTAGTGTGATCTACCGACTACTTTGAATCACTTTGAATGCGAGGATTCTGTGTCTAGAAGACATGTTCCGGGCAGACCTACAATTACAACACCTGCGGGAGACCATTATTTAGCTCTTTCGGCTCGAAGGAGAAGTAACATTACTGTGCCTCAGCTTATGGCAGATTATTTAGTGGCAATAGAAACAACAATCTCAAATACTACTGTGTACAGACTGCTGCACAATACAAATCTCCAAGCAAGACGGCCAGTTGTTTGTGTTTCCTAGACCCAAGGACACAGCGGTGCCCCTTTATGTTGGGCAAGAGAACATGTCTCTTGGACCGGTCAAAAATGAGCGTCTGTTCTCGTCACAGATGGGTCCAGGTTCACATTGAAGGGTCATTCAGGTCATCAGCAGATCTGGAGGAAACAACGCACCAAATACAACCAATCGCACATTGTGGAATTACACAGTTACACTGGTGATGGAATAATGGTTTGGGCTGGCATCTCTCATGGTGGTCACACTGGCCCGCATGTTTTCTATAAGCAACTTTGACCAGCGTGAGATATCGAAACGAGATCCTTGATCAATCTGTCCATCCATATGCGACTGCTACTGGTCCTGTATTTCTTCTAATGGACGACAACGCGCGACTGCAACGGGCTCGGGTTGCTGAAGAATATCTCGAAGGTCACGGTATGGAGCTTAAAGAAAGGCTAGTTCAATTCCCAGACCTGATTCCGACAGAGTATCTTTGGGATCATCTTGGGAGACAAGTTGTTGCTTTACGTCCTCCTCCAAGGTCGTTAGACGAGTTAAATAAAGATTACCCCCGTCTGGTCGTTGCTTCCGATTTCACTGAGCAACAAATTAATTCACGGCATGGAACGTTGCTGAGGCCATATTGAACGTCGCTGCCGCCATATAGAATGTATTGCAGCTAGAAGTGGACACATTCCTTATTGGAGCCTATTTTTTGTAATGTTTTTTCTACCAATGACGGGCCCTCAGCTGACTTCGGCTTGGTCACTATGAAGGCCAGAAATGGTGGTCACTTTGTTATGAAGGCACTTAATAGGTGGGCCACCTTTGCCTCCTATGAAGGGACGGACAGTTACAACCATGCCTTCTTCGGGATTCGAACCCAGGTCCTTTGGTATTGCAATCGGCTCCCCTAACCACTATACCGTCTAGGCGTCTTTTTTGTAATGTTATCACCCCATTTTTCCTCAAAAATCTCTGATACACTGTTTTTACAAAACTGGATTTCTCTGCCAAAATTGCAAATTTTTGTTGCAATTCATACTTGTGTTGAACTTTAGAAACATTCTATGCCGCATTCCTTAAAGAACTGTTTAGTGAACATGTCCTGTAAATCTTTTGTTTCATTATCAGATTAGACACAAAAACATACTGTTAACGTTTTAGGTCAGTGTATTTTCTTATTGGA
Source organism: Stegodyphus mimosarum (assembly GCA_000611955.2). Lineage (NCBI taxonomy): Eukaryota > Metazoa > Arthropoda > Arachnida > Araneae > Eresidae > Stegodyphus > Stegodyphus mimosarum. The sequence goes on along the minus strand of KK112921.1, from coordinate 864,921 downwards.
AGTATGATCGACGCCCATTCGAGACGTCCAGAGTTCGAGTACTGGCGAGGGCACTGCACATTTTTCACGTCTCCTGCTTCAAGAAATAAAAGTACTGATGATTCCATAAAGTTAAATAATACTAATAATAGTTTTACAAGCGCTTAATAAAACCTTGAAAAATCAGGAAGAAAACATTATTAGAGCGTTCGCATTAATAAATACCATCGGAAAACTCAATACTCGACAAAAAAGTTTTAAATCAAAACCTTTTTCTTTTTTTAAATAAGTGGAGGTTTCTTTTTTGGGCAGCATGGCTAGGGAATTTAATATTCTAACTGCCTTACTTACATTTTTCGATAATATATTGGAGTACATACTCTTAAAGTGAATAAATTTCTATCCTATTTCAGGAATATGATAAAAATCGTTTATTATGGAATCCAAAAGAAAAAATCTTCAATGCAGAAATAGCGCAAAAAAAAGATAGAGAATTTATGGCTATAAATATTTTAAGGTTCAAAATTTCTTATTATAAGAAAGCAGGATTAAATAGTCTAGTTACTACACGATGTAGACAGTGTTATAATTCATTTATTCCTATCCGATGAAATATGCTAGAAAATCGAGAAAGCTTTTCCTACCAAAACTTTGAAAGTAAAACTTATTTATCCATTACTTCGCATTAAGCTTTTATATTGTAACATCTTCATCGCATACGGAAAGGTATGTTACTTAAAATAAAGTTATTCCTTTAAAATCACAATAGAAGTAATCATGTGTTAAAATTCAAATTACGTTCTAGAAATGTTTTTTGAGAAATACTGAAATTTGTGTCCAAACGTTTAAATTAACTAAAGCTGAACAAATTTAAAATAAATTTCGTGTTATTCAGATTTTTGTCTTATTTTGTTGTCAATGTAAAAGACATATTGTTGAAGTAAACTAAAATTACTGAATTTTGCTTGCATAGAGCAGGAAACCTCAGTTCGCGCATTGCGTTAGTTTATTATAAAAAATGGACAGATTTCAATGAAAGGACATCAATGATATCACATTTTAAGTAAGTCTTATTTTAGATAGTGTTAATAATTTATTTATTTAACTAGTCAACATATTTAAAGGCACTATGTAAAACAGCTGACTATGAGTGCCCCTTTTTATTTTGACTTTAATTGTAATTATTTTGTAATAATTAGAAAATATCTAAATCATAAATTAGGCAGTCAATAAGGATTTTAATTAACAAGATGCTACTTCATAGCGGCAGTACAACAGAAGGGAGACTCCCAGACTTTGACATTATTCAATCCCTTAACACAGTTAAATGTGCCTCCTCCTAGTGTGGTCCAAGGAAGCATAATCTTCACAGCCAACAAACAACAAAGTCAAACAGTCAAATGCAAACAGTCAAAGGTTTAAGCACCCAGCTTAAGACGACCGGGCTCCAGCCAGTCACTAACAAAAAGAATGAAATCAGGTCAAAGACTTTCTCCCAGTATTGACTAATGGAAGCCTAACGTACAACCTAAGTACAACCTTTGATATCAAACCATGTACCATCCCCACAACCTAGGGGCAGACAGGACAGTACCAGTATGGTTCCTGGCAAGCCTGAATCTGCTACCGAAGACACGAATGTTCTAGTCTCTGTGAAGACTGGTACCCCAGAAGCCGACTCTGTCTAAGTGCAGGTCTTAGCCAGAATGCGGGGGTTAGCCCCATTCGATTCCTGGGGGGCATAGCGAGTAGCAGAATACCAGGGAGAAGGGGCTCCCAGACGCAACTACTCGAGGCAGCTTGCCCTAACCCCTGGAGGCTATCGGAGAAGACGCCATCCCCTTCGGTCAATCCAGAGGGGCTTAAAATGCTTCACGTGCGCAATTTTAAGTACTCAAAAAGCAGTGGTGAACGGCTGCACATCCACCAAATAGGAAAAAAGTCACAACGGCAGTCCCTCAATATTGACCAACGGGAGCCCATACCCCTCAGACAACCTGCGACATCTAACCATATAACGTCCCCACAACCAAGGGGCAGACAAGACAGTTCCAGTACGCTTCCTGCCAAGCCTAAACCAACCACCGAATAAACGATGTCTGTGAAGGCAGTTAATTTATCCCAGAAGTCGGAGCTATCTAGGTATTGATCTAGCCAGTATGCTGAGACTGCCAGTCTCAGTCGACCCCCAGGGTTGGTTATCCGGACACAGTTAACACAGGCGAACCTGGTTATCAGCGGGACCACAAGGAGGCCTATGTCGGATTGGGACAGGGAAGGCTACGTGGTGCGCGTCACTGCCCCGCAGCTATACCCACTCTCAGAAGGTCCAGATCCAACAACGGGTCCCCTCCTATAAAATGGTCGCATCCTAAAATCCGATCCTTCCCAACCTCGAGGGAGCACAACTACTCCCTCCGACGTTTTCTGTGCTTGGAACGCCGTTCAGTGGCGCGCAGCACAGGGAAGGAAGAGAAGTTTACACTTAATATTAACTGCTAAGGAAATAAAATCTATAACCTTTTTCTCGAGTATCATACGTGTGAGTGTACTGTGTGTTTTCTCGAGTATCGTATGTTATATTCCCTTCTTCCTTGTAATTATGACTTGAAAATAAATGCGGGTTATTTATTTAATTACAGAAAAGCACTTGACGGCTAGCTAAGAGGAGAGATGTCTTCATGGAGGGCTTTCTAAGGAAAACCGACTCTTACGCACATTACACATGGGGAAAACGAAGAAAACGCCCTTGCACCCAGCATCGAGTCTCACACCGAACTACCAGTATTCACGGAATTTACCGCTCGGCCGCTAGTGGGCCTTGGGAAAAACGTATTCTTTAAACTTAAGCTCAGTCTTTGAGAAAATACTAAGTTATCGCGATATGATTATTTTTCAGAAAATTTTAGTGTATAAAGCTTAACGAAATATTTTTAAAAGAAAGCAAAGTTATATGAAAGTAAATAACTATACAAATTAAGTAGATTACGGAAAGAAAATCAAATGACATTAAGTCAGCAAGTTATGTAACAAAAGCTAATGCATCGGTTGTTGTTAGGAAACAACTCAGGTGTAGCTATATCTAATTCAGATGGAAATGGAATAGAGGAGCTTTAACATTGTGCCAATCAAGTTCGCTTGCTCCACTGTTAAACAGTAATTGAAAGAGCTCTGTCCGTCAATGACATCAATCATTTCCTCAATCTATCTATCTATCTGGGACCGTTTCAGTAGAACCTTTAATTAATTGTTAGGATTTGAGCGATGCACGTAAGGTTAAACCCTTTTTTATCCAAAATGACCTTAAATCCAAATCAGAACATAATCAACTTTTCTAAAAACCTTTTAGAAAAGCCTTTTTCTAAAAGGCATAATAAACTTTTCCAAAAGTAAACTTCCAGTTTTGTGCACCGAAAAATCTGCCTTCTTGGTGGCTGGTTGAATTGCTTGTTGTTGCGTAGAAACTCTAACTTTAATTGTAAAAATTGTTCTTTAAATTCTTTTAACAGTATTTATGTTTTATATTTCTCTTTCCTTTTCAATTTTTAATAAAGATATTTTGAGGTTTTATGTATTTGTACCTTGTCGCGAAGTGAGATTTGAATTAATTAAATGAGAAATGTATCTCTAATGAAATTCGAGAAAATAAATTTAAAAGAAATGCGGCAAAAATGCGTACAATTTATTATAATGTACAAGGAAGTCATGTAATACACACATCAGATTTTTTTAATATAATTTTATTAAGCATGAAAGCAACTATTCCGTGTACCAAGAGGCTCTGCATTAATTATCTGGTAATTATTCGTTGCTCAAGAAAAAATCAAAAGGAGTTAGTTTAAAATCAGTCCATAATTAATATGCTTCACATGGAGCCTGACCCTTAATAATGACCACATAAGTGAAATGGCATTGCAAATATTCCAAGAACTACGAGTGCAGATTTGAAGAAGTCTCTAGAATTTCTCATAATTGTGGACTCATCTGCATAAGATGGGCAAAACAAAAACTAGGTAAAATTGATATTTTACGAATTAACACAACATGAAATGAAGAAGCGTTTCAAAGTAATTTTGCAGCGTATCTTTCTGCATAAATGTGATCTTATTTTGCAACGATTATTCGAGTATCATGCACAGGGAAAGATAATGTTGGTCCACTGCCGTACATGCATATACCTCCGAGGTTTGCCAAAGAAGTGGTATTGAAAAAAGGTCTTCCAATAACTGAAATCTCTGGTTCCAAACGTATTGCCATAACTAGAGTGTACGGCCATTTTGTTGAAAATTGGAACGATCTTTGCGAGCGCTGTGATAAAAGAAAACGATTTTTAATACAAATTGCTATTTCAAACAAAATGAATGTGTTTAACGATATAGACATTTGTAGAGACATTAGGTTATTTCGAAGCAGGAGACATGAAAAATATGCAATGCCTTCGCCGGGGATCGAACCCGGACCTCTGAAATACAGGCTCAGTGTGCTGACCATTACACCACGAAGGCACGCTAAGAATGTGGGAGATATACCTTATACATTAATCAATTTCTTTCTGGTCATGGGCGGTTTCCGTCGTATTTATACAGATTCCATTTACCAGAGAATGATTTGTGTTTATACTGCAAAGTTATTGGTGACGCTTATCACTTCGTGGTGGATTGTCCTTTAACTGATGAAAAATTTTAATCTACGAAATTTTAGCTTTCATAATGTTAATTTTACGGTTTTAAAGTTTTATGCTAAAACACTTTTATCAATAATAATAGGAAAGGGATTGGTGTTTTAATTTAATGGATTTTATGATGTTTTTGCGTTGTATTTCTGTGTTGCGTGTTTCTGTGTTTGTGTTCGTTTTGGGGAAGTTGTTTTTATTTACTAACAACTTCCTTTTTATTAGTTAGTTAATTTACGTTTTGTTCTTTCCTTTTGTGTTGTTCCTCCAGCCGCCGTTTCACAGTTGTGTTCATTTTGGCAACCTGGCTGGATGTATTTTAATTATTTTCTTTTATTTATGTTATATTAACTCTTTAGTTACTCTGGACTACTGGGTTGGTTCGTCTGGAGCTTAGTTATAACTGTTTCCCATAAAGGCTGCTTGTCTTCTTTAATCTCGTTTGTGTTCTGACCAGGGTTTTACCTCCGTCTGGGGACAGTTCGGATTGCTGACTACCATCGTAGTGGGGCGAATGAGGTCACCCTATTGGGGATCATGGGGTCATTTCTTGACCAGGCGGACCAGAGTGCTCTCGCAATTGTACCTTCGAGGTTCTTTTGAAATCTGACTTTCATTTGGGGCATCATATGCTTAGACTTCTGTAGTCTCTGGCAGGGAAAATTTATTACAGCTTTCTGAAACTTGGCACAATTCTTCCTGAAGAACCGTATAGTAATGAAATAGAAACCTCCTGAAGATAAAATCTCAACCAATAACAATAGCAATTACAACCTAGTCAATAACATATATCCTTTCTTCATAAAACTCACGTAATTGATGTCACAAGTATTAAAGAAAAACTGCACGATTTTGGTAAACGAAGTTCTACCTAATTCTTCATGCTCTGATGATTCCCAAACAACGACCATGCATTTCCTTTTGAATAAAATTCCGAAGAGAAGCAGTTTAAGAAGAGAATGTCTGAAAGTTCAGTGTTTGAATAACATAAAAACACAGTAATCTAGATTAGTGATCTCCAGCTGGCAACCCCGAGGCAGCATCTGATGCCCGAAGCAATTTTCCAGGCCCTGCGAATACATTTAAATCTTATATTTATTATAAATACCGTGTTTATACTAATTTAGAAATCAAACAAAAAAATAAGGGTTTTATTTTTAAATTTTATCTTATCTCTTTCATTTGCGCTTCTGCAGCTGAGGCTGATGTTTCGGTAGAACCATCGAAACTATTCCTGTGAAAATTTGAAAATATAACGCTGATTTTTGCTGTTTGACTTCTAAATTAATATTTGTTCGGCGTGTTATTGTATTTTAATTACAGTATTTATAGTTAAGAGATACAGACTGAGCTTATGTGCAGGACTTTTGAAGGCAAAATAGATTGAGTAAAAGAACTGGAGGTTTGGTTTTGCTACTGCATGTTTATATGGCATGATCCTCACTGGGGTAAGGTAGGAAACCAGCCCACATGAATACTATCACTAAAGTTTTTCATCAAGCCGACAGTCAGTGACACTTCCGCCTTCTGGATGTTCCGATTTTCGGTTGGTATTTTCCTTCCATCGTGTTATCCCTTCATCAGACAGTCACTGGTCGCTCAGCTGCGCAGTTCATATTGCTATACAAATGTTAAAAAATAACTCATGATCTATTAAACCCCGCTTATTTTCTACAGTTATTTATATTTACCATACATCAATAGCTGTTTAGTATTGAGCATAATTTCTGAGAATTGTGTGTTCTTTATACGGTGAAATATACACGCATGCATGTACATTGTGTAAAAAAGATAAGGACAGTTCTATATCTCCCGTTCCACTGAGCCGATTGACGAAATTCTAATTGCGTTTTCAGTGTCGCGACTTAGGATATATATATTAGATTTATACATAGTATTGTTCTAACTTAGGTATTTTGATACAAAATCGGACTTTTCTGAAATAATATACCAATTGTTTTCCATATTTCGATTCTACCACTCAAATTATGCCTAGATATTAAATTTTGTAATTTTTGGTGACAAATTTAAGGAGAAATTTAAAAATTTATCTTGGCGCAATTTTTCAGTTTGTGCCAAGAATAATTCACTTGCCGAACTTCTTAATATATAGCAATCTATTTTCCTTTCCTTTTTTTTAATTGTACACGAGCGGAAAAAACGTCATGGTTCATACTTTCAAAGAATTTTAAAAAGTGCGTTATTATCGCATATACGAAATATGCCATATTTCAAAATGCAACAACATGTAAATTCAGGTATATCTTAGGTTTTGCAGATGTACTTAGAAATGCATCTACGTTAAGATGATGGTAAACCTTTATAGGTTTAAATTCAAAATGTTTTCGAAAAATTCATAAAAATTATTTAAAAATACAAATTTTAAAAATAAATTATAAAAAAATGGGCGAATTTTATTTGGAATGAACTTAAATTTCGAAATGTGAAAGGAAGAATCAAATACGTTTAATAAAAAAAAAGATTAATAAATATATACCAAATTCAATTAACTTTGAGGAGCTAAAACTTTGAGAGCTAATTTTTTAAAAACTACTCTTGCAACTTTTTTAAAACTTAGCTGTTTGGCATAATTTGAGTCGTAGAATCGAAATATGGAAAAACATTGGCATGTCATTTCAGAAAAAGTACTATTTTATGTCCAAATACCTATATTAGAACAATGCTATATATAAATCTAATACCTATCTGAAGTCGAGCTTCTGAGACATGAAAAACGTAAGTTGAATTCGTCAATCGACCCAGTAGAACGAGAGATATAGAACTGCCCCATTATTTTGCGCACTGTACACACACACACACACACACACACACACACACACACACATATATATATATGTTTGTCGTAGGATGACATGAAGTAAGCTGCAACAGAATGATGATTGTTCTCTGCGTTATAACTTGGAGACACTTTACTGTGTATTAAAAAGATGACATCCGAAAGAAAGACTTGTAGACAGGAGCGGCAGAATTGAATGTAATTTTTTATTTCTCGTCACGAACTAATTATCGAAAATGTATTTTTGTCACAAATGACCATAAATTTGCTCAAAGTATCACATTTTAGAAAAAGGCGTAGTTAGCAGCACGACAGAGCAAAGGCAGAGAAGTAGTGTCTTGACTTCAAGACAGCTGAAGCTAAAATGCGCAGTTGTCCAGTATGGAAGATCACCCAGAGAAGGTTTGGGTTTAGATAAGAAAGGTTTCAGTTCTCGAAATTTTGAGTTCAGGTTCCGAATTCGATGAGTCATCAGCTTACGCAAGCTATGCAAGATGGATTGATCTAGAAATGACGCAGTCAAGAAAATTTATTACGACTTTTAGAATAGAAAGGGCGAATTAAGGTTATTGCTAATTTAAATTATAATTTTGATTTACATAATTTTATCTTTCACACACGCACATACGTATTTTAGTTGCGTATTTAGAAAGAAATATGAAAAAGACAATAACTTCCAGAAGTGGCCATTTCTAAACACTATGAAAATTCTCATCAAAGCACTTTTTGGTGGACATGGCATTATCTAATCATGGTTAAATACAATAATCTTTATGTACACTGGTTTTAAAGTAAAGCGTAAGCATCTTAGACTGAGAAGCAAAGCAGCATGGTGGAAACAAGGAAAAGGAATGACGTAGTTTTTTGAGAGCAGTGTTTATAGTATGTATGATGCGAAAGTACAGCTAATCTGTGATTGGTTAATTTTAGGTTGTTATGTAACATTGAAAGATCTCGAATTTGGGAGAAGAGAGGAATTTAGGGGGACAACATAAAATCTAGAATAGTTAACTTTGAGCTCGCCAATCGTTTCTTAAAACAGCCGTGTATTTTACTATATCTTACAATCGAATCCTGTCGACTTTTAATAATTTAGTATTTTAGTTGCATAGTTAGAGGGATAGATGCGAAAACCAACAACTTCCAGACGTAATCATTTCTAAACACAAATTTATTGTAAGAGAATTCGCACCAAATCACTTTTTGGTAGACAAGGAATTTATCCATTCATGATTAAATACAATAATTTGTATGTACACTGGCTTTAAAGGCCCCTTAGACTGAAAAGCTAAGCAGCGTAAAGTTGTCAGCTTGGTGAAAGCTGGGAAAAGAGATGGCTTAGCTTTTTACGAGAAATATTTATAGTAAGTATTATGCATGAGTACAGCTAATCTGTGATTGGTTAATTTTAGGTTGTTATGTAACATGGAACGATCTCGAATTTGGGAGAACAGAAGAATTTAGGGGGAGAACATAAAATCTAGAATAGTTAATCTTGACGTTTTTAAAGCAGTCGTCTTATTTTGTTATATCTTACATATATATATGTTACCGTGAAAGACCGAAGTTGGAGAATGTCGACTTTCACCGGAGAATGTCAACATTCACCAAATACGTCGGTGAAAGATCGAATATTGCATTACATTCTTGTACACTCGGACCCTCGCCAGTGTATGTCGACAATCACAGATATGTTCTGGTGTAGGTCGAAAAGACAAAAAGCCGACTGGCTGTTTCCCATAAATGCAGTTGCAAAAGCAAGGGCCTCTTGTGCAATACAAAGTGTTATAATAGTTTAAGTTGTTGCAATAAATAAGATTTGAATCACATAATTTAGTAAGCTTCTTATTACTATTATTTTATTTCCTCATTTAGAACGTACTGTATAATTAAAAAGGTTTTTTAACTTCTATTATTTTCCTTTCTCATTTTGAATGTACTGTGTGTTTTAAGTTCTTTTCAAGTGCGTTTTTTCGCGACTGAATTACGGAGAAGAAAATATAATATTCTTATATATTCAACATTCACCATTAGCACATGGTGAATGTCGACATTTACCGGTGTAAGTCAGAAATAAGTGTATTTGGAAAATATTTCGGACATACACCAAGCGACTATGTGAATGTTGACATTCACCGGTGAAAGTCGACATTCTCCAGACTTCGGTGTTTCACCGTAACATATACATAAATGCACTCACGTTTCGTTAAATACGTTTGGTTCATCATCTGCTTTCAGGTCGTGCATGCAGGATACCAGTTTGGTACAAAGTATCCAAACATTGTTGGAGGAGTCCCACAGCATAAAACATACACTGATTCTTATAGCTCTTTGTTTCAAAATACTAAACAACGATTATATCAAAGTTAGCAATTCAAAACTGTAAAAAACTTTTTCCCAATATACATATAATCTGAATTAAAATAACATGTTTAAAATATTAAAATGATAATATTTGTTTTAAAATTTAAATCATTCTTCTCTTTTGATAATTCCTTTTTCACAGGAAACTTCTCTTTATTACCAAGAACTCCCTTTTTTTTTAAGGAATTAAGTTTCCTATTTCTTTCAGCATACTGATTTGCACAAAAAGGTATTTAAATAGGTAATGTATTTCTAGCTGTGCAGCTATAAATTGAATTAAGATTATCTTTCGGATTGCATTGTTCTTTTTTGCATTTTTGCTGATGAAGGTTCTTGCTTGATTTACTTTTTTCTGCTCATTAGTAGAACACTTCTTTATCGTAAAATTACTGGACTCATTTTCTTTCTGTTCCTTCATCGGATCATATTTTTTGCCATTTTGCCATAACAAATGACTTTTTTGTCTTCTTTCTAACGCATAATTAATTCTTCTTAGTAAAAATATTCTTAATGCTATCTAAATTCTTTATATAATGGAATAAAATGTGTGTTTCAGAAATGAAATTTGAGAACAGAGGATGTTATTCAGTTATTTATTAACAGAAAATACGTACTTCAGTTTTTATCGAACACCAATATAAAAGTATTTAAGTAATAATTAAATTACGTTACATTAAACAAATGGAGAATTTAACAGCATGAAAGCATAGTAAGAAATTCATTTGATTTCCCTTTTCACCTGAACTGGTATTATCAAGTTGAATTGAATTAGTAATATGATGTTTCTATCCATGAAAGATATGCATTTAAGTCATAAAAGTGAAAATAATTTTGGCTGTTTAAAAAGTTATTAACTCCTCACTCTGCCGATGTATATTTAAGTATTTAAATTAAAGAAAAAGTGTCCTTGACCTGATTATGGATATCATTTTCTTAACAATAAAGAGGGAGCCTTGTTTTTTACAGTAAGCCTTGTTTTTTTAACTCCATTTATGTAGTTACATTTTTAAGAACATAAATTCCTTAGATGGCAATTGCTTTTCATATGCTTCTTTGTGTGTATATAAGTATATTTTTCTCCACATTCACACTCATGTTTTCCGAATTTAATTATAGAATTTTGGCTGTTTAAAAAAAATATTAACGGTCACTCTGTCGATGTATGTTTAAGTGTTAAAATGAAAGAAAAAAACGTCCTTGACCTGATTGCGGATATCATTTCCTTTACGATAAAGAGGGAGTCTTGGGTTTTACTATAAGCCTTGTTTTTTAACTCCATTTATGTAACTAATTAAAATTAAAGAAATAATGCTCTTGACCTGATTATGAATATCATTTTCTGTACAATAAGCAGGGAGCCTTGTTTTCTAACTCCATTTATGTAGTTATATTTTTAAGAATGTTAATTCCTTAGCTGGCAATTGCTTCTCATATGCGTTTGTTTATGTGTATAAGTCAATTTCTCCCCACGTTCACACTCATGTTTTCCGTATTTAATTATAGAATTTTGTCCGCTAAAAAACATTATTAACTGTCACTCAGTTGACCTACGTTTAAGTGTTAAATTAAAGAAAAAGTGCTGTTGACCTGAACATGGATATCATTTTCTCTACAATAAGCGGAGATTCTTGTTTCCTAACTCCATGTACGTAGTTATATTTTAGGACGTTAATTCCTTAGACTGTAATTGCTTTTCATATGCGTTTGTTTATGAGGAAAATTTCCCCCACATTCACACTTATGTTTTCCGTATTCAATTGCAGAATTTTGGCTGTTTAAAAAATTATTAACGACCACTCTGTTGATATATATTTAAGTACAATAGAAGAGAAACACGCCAATGTGACAATCAAATTCGTTGAAACAACCTTGTATTTGGCGTACATTTACTAAAAACACTCAATGGATTTCGAGGGCAGCTACAGGTCCCTCCTCATCAGGAGAACATTTCTTGCGGCAGTAGACCAGTCCATTCAAACTATCAACAAAACAGGCGCTGCTACAGGTATTCTGCAACTTTCACATCGTTGGAAACGGGTTGTACACAATGCTGGCAACTATATTGAAGGACTGTAAAACATGCTAAATATCTAGAAAGGGAAAGGAACCTCAGTAACGGCTTTTTATACCCTCGGGTAGAACCACGCGCGAGAAGGCAACGTCATCTATCGATAAAATAGTAATCAAGAATTATGTTAATAGAATTTTAAAAGCCGTAGGAAGAACTGGATTAGACTTAAAATCGTTCACAAAACATGCTAAATCTTTGTGAATATGAAAAGCCTCAAGAAAATCCAATTCACCAATGGAAGAAGCTTTTTGAATAATGTTTGCAGATCCAAAGTCAAAATTATGATTAAATTTCCAACTATGATACGCTATTGAAGATTTGTTAATTAACAAGCCGTTACTGACGTTTCTTTCCCTTTCTAGATATTTCGTTCTCCTGATGAGGAGGGACCTGTAGCTGCCCTCGAAATCGATTGAGTGTTTTTAGTAAATGTACGCCAACTACAAGGTTGTTTCAACGAATTTGCTATGTTTAAGTATTAAAGAAAAATATGCTCTTGACCTGAACATGAATATCACTTTCTCTACAATAAGCATGGAGCCTTGTTTTTTACAATAAGCCTTGTTTTTAAATCCATTGATATACTTGCATTTTTAAGAACGTAAATTCTTTAGATGGTGATTACTTCTCAAATGCCAATTGGAATGATGTTTATTTACCTGTCTGTCAAAAAAATATATATACAGTTTCCTAATTTTTACGAATTTTACAATTATTAGTCTTCATTTATATATGTTATTTTTAAACTCTTCCAGTGCCATTTACCTCGACAAAACTTGGGCCCAAGTGTTATGGATCAAAGCGTGGTGAACAAGGCAGACTGATGCTTGAGAACAGTCACAATAGGACCCGAAATGTGAATGCCCTTGTTATAGTCAGTTTTGCGCGATACTGCTGGCGTGGAGGTAAACTTTAATCCTTCTGCTTTTCGTAGATATTATAAGTATATTATATTTTGCAATAAATAACAGTTTCAAAATTATATTTCGTAAATAAACAACACTTCAAGTAAGTAAACTTTAATCCTTAGTGAAAGTAAACTTTGATAAACTGCTTTCACTTAAATCTTTTGTATTTTGCATTTTGTAGGGGTTTATTAAATTTTGCTAACTAAACTGTTTTGTAACAGCAATTATAAGAATCGTGACTAACCCTTGTGGTGTACTGATAGGAACTAACGTTCGATTACGACCGTGAAATTACGATGTTAATGTTCATGAGCTCGACTCGTGATGTTTATGTTTGACCCTGCTTTCTTTTCACGAGCCTGGCTCGTGATGTTTATGTTTGGGACAAAGACATAACAGCATCACAAAAACAGGATAATGTATATAAAAAGGCGAAGGAAGGCTGTACCCCAGTAAAAGCATTACATTTTTAAATAAGGCTCATGAGTTTCTGGGGTTTTACTTATTTAATTCAGTGTCCAATCCTTGGAACATCACAAACACTAATAAGCGAATAATCGCTTAAGTGTCTGAATAGAGACTTAAGATTTAAGAAGGGTTAACTACACTTTATTTCTCAGAATAAATATGATACAATCTGTTCCTAACTCGGAACGTACAGCACAGCCTCCACTTGGGCTTGAACTTAAATACAATGGAACTAAACTTAACTAAACTTAACTAAAGTTAACTGAAAGATAGAGCCGAAGCTATCAAGATTCTAAGCAGTTGCCCCTAAATCTCAATTAAGTCGGCGAAGCCAAACAAGGGCCTAAAGTACGGCCGAGCGTAGTAATAGCTTAGAGAGACGTAGCCAAAAGGCAAACGCGCGCTAGTCAGGAACTCAATCTCCTTCGAAGCCGGTGAAACATCGACATAAATACTACTGTTACTCATTTGCATTAACCGCATTTCTGAAATTACATTCTGGTAGGAAATTGTAAGCTGAAACTAGAATAGACAGGAAAGCTGCATAAACTTAAAATAACTGTTGTTAAAATTAGGATAAACCTTAGAAGTTTTTCTCATTATCTGTTTTAACTCTCGTATCCAAACCCTCACCAAATTTAACTTTTTATAAAACAAAAATTTAATTTTGGAAATTTCATACACACATGAAATCAATATTGTTAATCGTTATCGTAACAGATACAGCATTTTGTAGAGACATTACGTTATTTCTTTCAATGAGGAGATGTGAAAAATGAATAATGCCTTTGCCGGGACTTGAACCACTGACCTCTCGAATACGCGCCAACTGTGCTAACCACTACACCATGAAGACAATGCAGGAGAAATATGTCATATAATCCCCCTTTTAAAGGGCGACTGGGGACTACTGGATCCAATCGCGAAATGCTGGTGGTGAAGAATCATCCTTCCCCACCTTTTAGTTCGGGCGCCACAATAGAGACATTAGGATTTTTGAATTAAGACTATTTAAAAATGTGCAGTGCCGTCGCCGGTATTCGAACCTCGGAGCTTTTGAATAAGCGCCGAGCTTACTGACCTTTGCACCACGAAGGCATGCTAAGATGCTGAAGAAGTACCTTGTAATCTTTACTCAAAGGATTCTATAAATAGTGAAATTCTATCATTTCCTTCTTTGAAAAATATTAAATCGTCGGTTAAAACTCTGCTATTCGAAGGTTTTGTGAATTTCTAGAAATGTAAATTTTCCTGAGGTTTAAAAGTAATGAAATCAAGAGAGCTAGTTGCATAAAATAGAACAGGAGTTATATAAATAATATGTTTCATGGCGGCATTTTCGTCATTTACAAAGTCTCTGCAACTGGATTAAATCTTACTTTTCCTGTCATAATTTCCATTATCTGTTAATTTTATAGGATAAAGAACACAAAAACTTCCTTCATTGTATTGTGAAACGATATCATCCTTGTCATTTTTTATTTTTATTTTTTTCTCCAAATACCTCTTATTAACAACAGTCTTTGGTTCATTGTAATGTTTTCAGTTCTTCTATCTGTTCAGTTCTGTGCGCATTGAATGCATGATTTGCATAATAAAATTTGTTTTTTTTTTCAGAGAAGCATCTTTACAGTTCTGGAACTTCCCACAAAAGCAACCGCACAGCTCTTCGCAATATGACAGAGCACAGTCAGAGTTATACTAAACTACTGAAGCTGAATGTTCTGAGAGCTTATGCTCTCTTCGGGCTTGCTTAGATTTCCCCAAGCCGCCGAGAAATCTCTAGTATCTTATATTTCTCGAAATTGCTAGAAGACACATACGGTTTAAGTTACACATAAGGACCTGATACGGTTACAGTTACATATAATGTGTACTGATTTATATTTATTTTCACTAACCAGTTAAGTTTATGCTTTCTTTCCTATAAGCCATCGTTCCCCTAATTGCCAATGCCAGAATATTTAAATTTGGTAGCGCGAGTGAAGGAATGCAAATTCTACCATTAGGAGTAAAGGTTTAAATACTGAGCTGCTGACGAAAAAGAAAAGAGTGGGAAAGCATTGTACCTTTGTAGCGTGAGTTTCTGTTTTTGCATTTATTGCCAGTTAAAGTGGTGTAGCTGCTATAACTTTGCTGCAACGAGACTTCGACGCTGTTTTAAGTAACAGGATTATCTGACCCCTGGGGAAAAGTCTACTGTTGTGTTAATATCTTTGAATTTTAAGTTTAATTCTTGTTAGTTGAGTTACCGCCCGAGCGAGGCGTAGTCTGTTTGCGTCAGGTCGACGCATTGTGAATTTTTAAAGAGTTAAATAAAGGGTTCTCTTAACCCTTTTCCTGTCTGGTACCTGTACCTACTTCAGCTGTTACTCTGAAAATTAAGCAACTAGACATTACAAAGGATCTATTGCGGTTATTTAGTAACGTTACCAATTACAATTATACAGGGACCGAACCCAAATGTCGTCAAATGGTCTGTTTGTGACATCTTTTTCATTTCTCGGATTTCAACTGTTAATAAAAATTTTGCTTTTCTTTCTCTAATTTCCATCAGTCTTCAATCTGAAACCCGTTTTTTTTTTCTGTTTCTTTTACTAAAGTGATAACGCACTGTCATTCATTTCCTTAGAAATTTGCTTCGAACTTCGAAACCACATTAATTTTACAGCTCCTCCTTCTCTGTTGCAAACTGAAGTAAAATCTAAAAGAGCCATTTGGAGCATTTCTCAGTTCATAGTCAAAATCAATGTCTAAACTATTTAAATCTAAATTGTCTTTATTAAGTGAGAGACAGAAACAAAGCATAGGATAGAGACATTCAGACTCTTTATAGCTGATAATAAATCCTGTTTCGTTGTTAATGTTATTCAAACCTGCTTCTAAAAGATCCGTATAAAGCTGATTATACTTCTTATTAGTAAAATCTGTTTTATATTGCTCGTTTGGAATATTAGCACTGCTTTTATTGTTAACAGACAAGAAATAATATCCAAATTGCCAAATATCACATTCTTCATTTTTATGCTATTGTTTATTTTCACGTACGTTGAAGTTCCATAGACACTTTATAAGGCACTTTTTCCCTCTTTTCCGCAAGCCTTCGTGGTGTAATTCGAAGCGTATTTGAGAAGTCCAGGGTTCGAGTTTCGACGTAGGCACTGCATATTTTTTCCCTCTCCTGCTTCAAAAAGAACCTAATGATTCTATAATGGCTCCCGAACTGAAAATGGGGTATAAATATGGGGTAAATAATTCGTCACCACTAGGATTTGGCGTTTGTGTCCTCTAATCCCCAGTCGCTGTTTAAAAGAGGGGAGTATATAAGGTATTTTCTCCCTCCTTTCCGCATCCTTTCGCGGTAGAGCTGGAAGCACACTCGACGTGTATTCGACAGGTCCAGAGTTCAAGTCCCAGACTGCATATTTTTCACATCTTCTTCAGAACATCCAAATGAGTCTTCACGTGGCGTCCGAACTTAAGGGTAGTGGACAATATTGGTGAAATACGATGTAGCTGAGATATATCCAATGCTAGAACGTAGTGAATGATGTGGAAACCATCTAAATGAATCTCTTTTAAAAAACATTATCAGCGCATTGTGAGTATTGCAACACCAAGAGTGCAAGTGTGAAATAATAAATATTTCCAGAGCGGACTATCGAACGATATTGATAAATTAACTTCGGATCCATTTTCATGCAAGTGGTGGTTGCGATATCAGTTAATTGAGTAATAATGTTCTTATATGTGTATTTAATCAAGAAGACGACTAAGTTTATTCATGAGCAATTAAAAAAACTAATTTAATAAGTAAAATAAATAAGTGTATTTTTTTAAAGGCACTGTACCGAAAGTGGGTAAGTAAAGTATTTTATTTATTTCTTGTCTAGGGTTAACACGCTCTGCGCAATGTACTAAATTTTAGTGTAGGCCAGCAATTATTGGGCACATGCGACGTACTTTTAGACGCTTAGAGTGCATCGCGTTTTTGTACCAATTTAACACCATCACATATTATAATATAATATGTATAATATATATGTACATTATAATATGTATATTGCTACGGATTTCATATTTATTTGGCTATTTATTTAGAATTGTAATTAAAATTGCTTTATTTTCCCGTGCAACGTAGACGATTTTTGAAGAGAAAGCTACGTCGGAAAAATAAAAATAAAAGAATGCGTGCATTTAATATTTAATAAATAAATATCTCGTAATTACTGTTGCCATCCAGAAAAATCGAGATTGTTCTAGTGATAATTAAAAAGCTTATAAAAGCCGAATTGAAACACCTCATCTCAGTTGTAGTTGTAGCTGTTTAAAGCGAACTGTTGTTTGTTTACTTGTAGCGATTTTGCTGTGAGATAGAATTAGTTTATCTGTTTTCAATTGAGTTTTGCTAAACGTTTGAGATATTGCGATATTGTGCGAATATCTCTGAAGAAATACGTCAGCATTTTGACTTATTTTTTGTGGAAAGAATAAATTTCGTTAACTTTTTAACGTCTTGTGCATTCAATCCATAACGAACCCGTACGCACGCAACAATATATATATACATATTATAGTGCCTATTTTTGAGGAGTCATTTAATATAATAAACGGATAGAGCTTTGGATGCAGTTTTCTTAAAGCAATGCATATGTATGCGAGAACATTAAAAAAATATCCGTTATTAGAGATATTGTAGGGAATATACAGGGCGGTTATTAAATAACGTTAGATATTCAAAGCCCTCCAGCGAGTAAAATATTGGACGAAACATTATCAGACTTGATGGGACCATGACCATAGTGGACCATGAGGTTTTGATTTCTAAACAAATATTGGTACTGTTCACCAATCACCAAATAAAATGCTTTAATTTGCATAATCCTGTTCCGTGTAGCGATCATGAGCATAAAAGGAAAGCTGGTAGAATTTGTATCATTCTGAGCCAACGTACGGATCCGTGCTTTGTTAGTCAAGCTGTATTATCAGCAGCGGAACGAGGAACCTAATGCTGCCTTCGTGAATTTTGGCGGTTAAATAAGTTGCGAAAAGGACAGATGAGCATAACAAAATTACGAAACGTGATTCAGCTATTTGAACCAAGGATATGTCCCCGATATCGCAACTTTGAAATGTCGAATAATCTTGCGCATGAGACAAATTAATTCTGACATATAGCAAGCCGCCGTGGAAGATGTCATCCAACGTATGCAGTTCTTGGAAAATCATGGTCATAGTGATCCTCATTTGTAAGTAATAATTATTTGTTGCTAATAAAATTGATGTCTTCAGTGTCGTTTCATATTTAATCCTTCATTATTCACAGTAATATAATGTTGCAGCGGCATCATTTTCCCTGGTGGGGTTTTCTGATATTGTCCACAATCTACCCTCATCAAATTTGATTATGTTCCATACAATACTTTACTCACTAGAAGGCTCTGAATACCTCTCGTTATTTTATAACCACTTTGTACTTAAGGCTCTGCTTGTATACCCCGCAGCTCTATGCGTGGAACTCTCTAATGAAGTTAGCTTATAGTTTTTAGGGGAGTAGAATACGAAGTTCATAAAAGCATTTCCATTTGTGCCAATCAAGTAGGTCATTTTGAAAACGTTACAGTTGTCATATATTTCAAGTATTTTATATAGTGAAATGCCTGTCAAAACTTTTGCCACTGTAAAATCACCTTGGCTACGTGCGGACTTAGCTTGCTGGAATAAATCATTGTAGTGTTTGTTGTAACAGAGTGTGATTATGTCATATCCAGTTAGATGATGAGTTTTAAGCATGTTCTTGCGTGCGTACGGGTTCGTAATGGAATAAATGCACGAGTCGATAAACTGTTAATAAAATTTATTCTTATCCCAAGAAATGAAGTGCTGAAATTTCCTCAGAGATATTCGTACAATATCTCAATATCTCTCAGTAATAATGTTTTAAACTACTAAAAATATTAAACAGAACTTAAATCAAAATACAGTGAAAGCTAATCCGATCTCACCGCGAATTCGCTGCAGTCAATACCAGCATTAAATAAACAACTACAATTCACTTAAAACAACTGAATTGAGATGTTTCTGTCCGGGTTTTATAAGTTTTTAATCAGGCACGAGAACATTCTGGTAAAATCTAGTTGCTCAATTTTTCTGGATAGTAAAACAGTACAATTACGAGATATCTATTTATTAAAATGTTAAATGTGCGTGCTCCTGCATTTTTACTTTATCAGCGTAGCTTTCTCTTACAACTCGTCTCGCGCAGCATTGCACGGGGAAATGGAATAATTTAATTACATTTCTACTGAAAAATAGCTAAATAAATACAAATTCCGTAACAATATAATGCGTTTTGATGTCTATGTGTTGCTTCAACCATCCCATACTAGTTATTTTGTTATTATATATATCGTGTGTGAACTACAGCAAACGAACAGGCAAGGAATTCTGTCGCCAATATAATCTGATGGAATCGCTTAGCCATTCGTATAATAACTTGAGGCAGTTGCTCAGCTGTTTTCATAATAATAGTGATTATTCAGGAATTTAATTTAATTTGACCTTGTCACAAAATATAGCAAATAGTTTTCTATTTTTAGCGACATAAATGCCTGAAATAAGGCTGCACTTTACGGGTACACCTCTGAAAATTCCAGGTTATTGAAGAACTTAAGAGAATTTTTCGTACGCGTTATGAGCATGTAAAAGGGAAGAAATCAATATATGGCTATGTAAGCCCTTAAAATAGGTGTAATAATGCAACGCTACTCAATATACAACAAAGAAAGAATGCAAGGCCATAGTGTTGCGTTATACGGGTTCGTAGATTTGAGAGTATCCGATGAAAACACGATGCAGAACAATAAAAAGCACAATTTATTTACAAGAATCACTATTTACAGCACAGTTCCAAAATTACCTTTAAAAGCGTCGAAAATCTACAATAAATACGCTGAAACAATCAGCAACACAGCTTCAGGCTGTAACTGTAAAGGTAGCTTCACGGCAACGCTAAACTTCTAATAAACACCGTGGAACAATCACCAATACACTGTCAAGCTATACTGTAAAGGTAGCTTCACGGCAAAGCACTATCTCGATCGCTTTCCGTTCACAAAACTCTCGCGTAGCTTAGCACTCACAGTAAGCAGCTATTCTCACAATTCTCACACTCTCGTAATAAATCACACTACTGGCTCTCAGAAACGAAGGGGTTTATATAGCTTTTCTTTAGGTTCCACACGTTTCGAGAAACATCTCGACAGGAAGTTATTCTAGAAGCTTCCCGATTGGACCATGGGATATCGCCGATTTGGTCGCCAAATGGGCGATAAAGTCGCCAATCTGGCAACCCTAGTGCTATGCCGGAAAGCTTACATACAGGCGCAACCGCCGAATTTTTCACAACAATAGCATCAGTGGAATCATATTAAATTGCACAAGGTAAATACTACATCAGCTACAATTTATTATAGGTTATAGGTTATTCAATTATGGCAAAGCACACGAGGGCTATCTGCCTAAGAGGAGGGATGCCTTCGTGGAGGACTTTCTAAGGGAAACTGGCTCGTATACACGTTACACATGGGGAAAACCACGAAAACGCCCATGCAGCCAGCCCGTTCGCGGGATTCGAACCTCGGACCGAACTAGTGTTCAGCGTCTTTACCGCTCGGCCGCTCGTGGGCCTCGCAGATTATACAGTCTTACTTGTTTAAGGAGCATAATATGCAGTATGAAGATAGCGAAGAATTCTCGCTATGTCTTGAAAAACAGATAACTGACGACGAAGGCTATAATAATAATAATAACCTTTTTGTTTTAACAAACTGAGCAGAACATGCACTTGCGGAGACATTAGGTTATTTCGAAGCAGAAGTGAAAAATGAGCAGTGCCCTCGCCATGAATCGAATCACAGGCCTGTCGAATGCGCGCGGAGTGTGCTGACCACTACACCACGAAGGCGGGAGAAATAGCTTATATACTACCCCTATTAAAGGGCGACTGGGAATTAGGGGACCCAGTCGCCAAAACTGGTGGTGAAGAACCATCATCCACCATTTTCTTTAGTTCGGACGCCACTGTAGAGACATTAGGTTATTTCGAAGCAGAAGAATTGAAAAATGAGCAATGGCCTAGCCATGAATCGAACCACGGGCCTGTCGAATACGCATGGAGCGTGCTGATCACTACACCACGAAGGCACGCCAAGAAGGCTGGAGAAATACCTTATGTACTACCCCTATTAATCCCTATTACCCTATTACTCCCCCTGAGGATTAGGGGACCCAGTCTCCCAAATTGGTGGTGGAGAATCATCATCCACCACCTTTATTAGTTCGGGCTCCACTGTAGAGACATTAGGTTATTTCGAAGCAGAAGAAGTGAAAAATGAGCAATGCCCTTCCCGGGCATCGAACCACGAACCTCTCCAATACGCGTCGAGTGAGCTGACCACTACACCACGAAGGCCCCCGAAGACGGCGGGAGAAATACCTTATACACTCACTCTGTGCTAACAATTTAAGAACTACTTGTGTCTAAGTAACTTCAAAACAAAACACCATGTACAATCAGAATTAATTATATTTTAACTACACTAATAATTCCTACTTCACTCTAAATCCGCTTTATCGGCTGTACATAGTAAAGCCTAGTCTAGAATATAAGTAAAAATTAAGGTAAGTGAAAATCAAGACGCAAGAGAATCACGCCGACGTGGAAAATAGAACAGGCAAATCGAGAACCTTGTATTCGGCGTAAATTATGTATTTGGCGTATATAGCATATTGTGTCAGTGTGGCTTAAGTTATATTGGCTAAACGAAAAGAGCATTAGAGTTTCGCATAAAGGAACATGAATCTTAAGTCCGAAAAGGCGAAATTAACAAATCATCAATAGCTAATCGTAGTTGGAAATTCAATCAGAAGTTTGATTTTAATTCTGCTAAAATTATCCAGAAAGCTGGTTCTGTTAGGGAACTGTATTTTCCTGAAGCTTTTCACATTCACAAAAATTTATCCTGTTTAGTTAATGACTTTAATTCCAATCGAGTCTTGCCTAATGCCTTTAAAATTCTAACTTAACCCTTCATTTTTGGTTACCATTTATGCCGACAGATGGCGCTGTCGGCTGCTTGCATTGGTTTCCTGTAGGGTATACATATGATCGACATTCGCTTTCTCGATTTGCAGAATTTTTGCTCCTGAATGAAGGGGGACTCGTTTTGAATAACAGTTTTTTTATCTCCTTGTAGCTCATTTGAAGCTTCTTAATTTAGTTTCTGATATTAGACATTTTTGTTATCGGCAACCAATTAAAATTAGAATTAGGAATAATCCATTTTTATTTAATAATTTTTTATTAGCTACGGTGTGAAAAAAATGCTACGAATTTCGTGTGAAAAGGACACACGTCCCTCATTTAAAAAATTTTCAGAGTTCCTCCGCTAACAACCATCATTCTAGGTTTGAATATTATCTGACTAGCCCAAAGAGGCGGTAGTCTAGAAGGGCTAATAGTTTCGAAACGAGATCTTGCGTTTTTATCACTATAAATGAATGTCCTATTTACTCTTCAAATTGTTGCCACCAAATACTATCGCCCTGTATTATATTGAGTGAAATTGAATAATGAAGAATCTGAATAATGAATAATGATAAATACATGTATGTTTCTCGCACCGTGAAAAAAACAATGGTAGACAGAGACATAAAATTTTTAATAACGTAGTCCTCCAGCCCGAAGCTTTAATTTTATTATCTATTTCGTATTTAGTGAAACTTTAACGAACTTTTTTATTAACAAACTCAACGATTTCAAAGCGAGTTATGGCAACACTCTACGGAAAATAACATTTTTATTTCCAGCGTATGAGATTGTCTATCGGAAATTCTACAGATATGCTGTTTTTAAATATTTTGTGATATTGCTGTTGAATTGAATTTTATGTGGTTTACATGCGAAGAACATGATATTCAATAAATAAAGCTAACGCACAAAACGTTAAAAAAAGACTCTTTGGTAGTAATATAATTATTTTATTTATTGTTTTTAATTTTAGATCATCCTTTTTTCTTTCATATATAAATTAAAAACATTGTAGCATAACATGCGCTAAAATATTAAAACTTCTCTTGCCTTTTACCTTCACATGAGTGTTACTGAATCTATGCTTTTATTTTTAATGAACTACATGAAGGCTTAAACTACTGTTTAGAATTTATGATTTAAATAAAACATATTTTTTGAAAAATAATGACAGGCTATTCCAAAAGTATCATTTTCCATTGGATTATAGTAATATTTCTAACGTTTCAAGCAAAGCAAGAAATCCAAAATGGGCTGTTAAGAGTTCCTTAAAGAAAAAGCTGTTAAAGTTTATACGATGCCAAATATAGCGCAAAATAATAAAAACAAAATTTTCAGCTCCCGGTAAAATGACAGCGGAAGACCATTTTGAGACTTCCGGAGGCGAGAGGAAAAGATCAGCTCATAGATAGGAATGTAGCTTGGCTGTCTGACATTTAGAAAACGAAAGACCAATGAGGAAAGAGAACCTATGTCACGTGGTTAATGTCGATTCCGATGATAACTACTAGCTATTTCAGCAGTTTTCTAACATTGGAAAGATTCCTAAATTTGGCCGATTCTGATGCCTTTTGCGTCAGTACAACGTTAATTTCTATTAAACACATATGTTACACAGAAACATTATGGATGACAAATCTCCAGTTCCTGACATTAAAGGAAATAAACGTCATTTCTTTTGGTTTTTAGAGCTAGGAACGATATATTATATACCTTCGCGAAATCTCAAAGTTCGCGGCGATGGAAAAGTATCATTAAAGGAGATTCTGTTTGTTAAGGGGGGGAAAGGAAGAAATGATATATTTAGTTTTTAACAAAAACTGTATGCAATGTTGTAGAATCATTAGGTAATTTTTCTAAAGCACGAGGCACGAAAAATAAGCAATATCCTCGCCGGGACTCGGACCTCTCGAAAACGCGCCGAACATGCTGCCCACTACACCACGAAGGCATGCCAAGAAGGCG
Organism: Stegodyphus mimosarum; assembly: GCA_000611955.2. Taxonomy (NCBI): domain Eukaryota; kingdom Metazoa; phylum Arthropoda; class Arachnida; order Araneae; family Eresidae; genus Stegodyphus; species Stegodyphus mimosarum. The sequence continues at coordinate 840,606 of KK112921.1, read as the reverse complement.
GGAGAAACACCTTATATACTCCCCCCCCCCTTTTAAAGGGTGACTGGGGATTATGGGACCCAATCGCCAAATACTGGTGGTGGACAATCATCATCCACCGGCCTTTTAGTTCGGGCGCCACTGTAGAGCGATTAGATTCTTTTTTAAGCAGTAGAAAGGAAAAATGGGCAATGCCCTCGCCGGGACTAGAACCACGGACCTCACGAATACGCGCCGAGCGTGCTGACCACTACACCCCGAAGGCATGCCAAGAAGGCGGGAGAAACACCTTATAATTAATGTTACTACCAATCTGAAGTTGTTATAATTAAGAATTGAAATATAAATTAAAATTCAGAAAAGAAAGGTACGGACTAATAATAATCACACTGTACCATAACACTTCTTAATGCAGATAATACTTATGTAGAGCTCTTATTGTTTAGAAGTTTAAATCAAATTTTTCAGACCCTCATAGACTCACAAACGAATTATCGCTCCGTCTGAATTAATATGGCAAAGTCCTAATTAAGGTATGATAATCTTTTTATTAAACTTTTAAATTAAAGAGAAAACACCATTCGAGAATACAAATAACCTCCACCAGTCTTGTGTATTTAAAATTACATATGTTGACATTCATATTCGAGGTTATTCATTATGTATAGTCGGAGAGTGCACAAAAATGGGTGAAAAAAATATTTAATTTGGGTGAAATATTTTAACGGCTCAATCGGAATAATTACTAGCAGCCGTAATAATCACTGGCGGGGGTGATAAGCCGCATTCGAGGATGTGAAAAGCTCTAATAGTAAAACTCTCAAAACCCTTGACATAAATATTTAGCCTACTAATTTGTATTCTGAAGAGCACTGCCGAAAGGATAAGTTATAGTAAAGGTTTAAATCATAATAATTGGTTAATTAACATAAATTGCCCTGAATACTGTTTTCTTGAAGGCTTTTGGATTATTTCATAAGTGTGTTAGGGTATTTAGGCATTGCTTCGTGCTAAGAAAGTTCAAGGAGGCAGCAGGGCTAACAATGGTATTGCAAAGATATTATAATGAGATTTAGACCTGTTTTCTCTAAAAACTAGTCGCGTATATTTGTGAAACAGAATGCCCATATCATTTGAAATTTCCGATATGAGACCGATCCTAAAATCAAGATGTCGATTTACACATTTGTAGAGACATTGATGTTGAAGTATATAAAGCGGCTATGGATTGTCTTAACGCAAACATAGAGCGATTAGCGACATTATGAGAAAAAGCAGCTAATTTACCAGACACTATCGAAACACTGTATCGACACTATGTATCGAAACACTGCAGTCTGCACCTTGCTGTTCCAATGTCTTGCAGAGTTTCCATTAATATTACTATTCATTTATTACATGCTCCGACATTAGGCACTACACGGAAAACTGGAAATAGCCTGTGGAGGACATTTTAAAGGAACCTAGCTCGTATCCACGTTACACATGATAAAAACTGCAAAAATACCCATGCACAGATCCGTTTGTAATTAACCGAACTCCTGGCCGCATTATCAGTGTTTAGCTGCTTTCACCCCTCAGCCTCTGATGAGCAGTGGTTAGGATTAGAAAATAGGGAATTAACCTTCTGAGTTTCTTGCATTACTCCAGTAGAAGCACTCTTGAACTGCGTGCAAAGTTTTTATTATTCCGAAGTGGCCTCCAGTTGGACTGCTATCTAATTGTTGAACGACGTCTGGGATCTTGGAATTATCACCTGCCATTGGAATGTCTTTCCATCATTTGCTTCCAACATCCAGTACAAAACACTATTTGGAGTAAGGAGTGCGTCCCAGAGAGCAAAATACTGTTTAGTCATTGGAGTATAGATCGAAATGTCTTACCAGTTAAGTTTTATAGTTGAAGACTCCATTAGGGCAATTACGGATTTAATCTCCCCGTCTGCCAACTGGTCTTTCCTGCCTTCGTCACTCCGTTAGTTTGGGTCAGGCGATGTTGGATTCGTAACTTCTCGTGAGACCAGACTAAGACACTCGTATTTCGTTTCGACACTGGAACAATATCGACAGCTTTCTGGATAGGGTCTTCTGGGCAAGCCATTTTGAAATTTCCAAGTGATGATCCCTTAAGATGACGGATAGTTATGAAATATTCCTGGAGTCTCTGTATCTACCTGGCTATTTGACTTTCGGAATTCTTCAAATTTAAGAACCAGTTCAACGATGTATACTTCCTTAGAGATAATGATGGAAATATTCTACGACTTTAACCACAGCGAGAAACTCTTTCCTAGTGATGCATTAATTCCTCTCTGATTTAGATACAAACTTGCCGAACTCCAGTATGCAAAGACACGTTCTTGACCGTTTATTTCTTAGGGCAGAACAGCTCAAATAATCTCATTGCTCGCATGTGTAGCAAGAATGAAAGATTTGTTGAGCTGAAGTTACGTCAGGATTTTCAGAGGTGCTAACGCTTCCTTCGGTTTGCTAAATCAATCCTCACATTCATTCCGTAACAAGCAGAAAAACACGCAGACGTCCGTCAGAACTTCTGCTTGCTCTCGGCCAGTTTATGAGAGGGGTCTTGAAATGGAAACCAAATTCCCTCAAAAAAACCTCCTATAGCAGGTGCAAAGCTCCAAGCTGATGAACACTTTCATGGTGTGTCCAGTCTTTAACTGCTGGCATCTCTTTCTGAATCTGTAGACACTGTTTCAACAGAGATGGTCCGATGGAAATCACTTTCAGTCTGAATAGCTTACATTTTGCGGAACCTAACTTTAGACTGGCTTCTTTCCCTTTCTATAGCACCTTTCTAAGATTTTGTTCATGTTCTTGGAAAGTTTTCCGGGCAATGATGACGTCATCCAGATATTTCAGACAGGCTTCATAGAAAAGTTCTCTCAACATGGTCTGCATAGGGTTTTCGAATGATGTCAGTGCATTGATTGTTCATGTTAAGAAAACTGGGGAAAAATTTAGTTTAGAGAAAACGTCAAAATAATAAAGCTTTTTCATATTTGCTGGCAGTGATTGACTTTTACAGGAATTATAAACAATTCTAATGAATTTTTAACATTTCTGAAAAACCTGCTGAAGGTTTTAGCTAGAGGGCTTCTTCTGTTTGCGTGAACTCAGCCTTTGATGAAGAACAAATTTTAGAACAATTGTGTGTATGTACATATGCATATACATATACATTATATATATATATATATATATGTATATATGTATGTATGTATGTATGTGTGACATAATAAAATTCGATGGCTATGCTAGGAAATATTTGGCAACCTCATAAGTGACTATTCTAAATTTGATGTTCAAAAGATGAACTTAATCTTTTCTTCCAAAATCATATGACGACTGCTTGCAAAGAGAACTGAAACCTAAAGTTAACCAATCGCAGCTTAGCTGTTCATTTGCACCTGCCTAGTATAAATACCACTTCGCGAGAGCAGTCACATCATTCTTTTTCTTTACTTCTCTTGCCCTGCAAAACCTCTGCGCTGCTATGCCCAGTTGTTCTTCTTTGTTCTTTACCTAAAACCCGTGTACATAAAAATTATTTCATTTAACTATGACAGAAAAATATCGACAAAAAATTATTTGATGTGCGTTATCATGGAATAAAATTATGGTTCCAAGAACCCAAGTCTGCATTCGAGTTCTTTCTAGCTATGCAGTTAAGCACCTCCAACGCAAATTCGTTGCAACTTCCTTTTTTCATTTCAAAATATCACATACACATATATTATTTGTAGAATGATAATGTAGTCAGAGGGGAATTAAAGAAAACTTAAGAGCATTATTTAGCAGTTGAAAAATGTAAAAGATGGGAATTTACACATCAAAGAAGAAATTGCGCTTTCTTATAACGTTTTTATATAAAGAGGCGGTTGGTTTTAGAATATGTTTCCGCTAATAATATATTCATATTATAATGTTACTAATTTCTATCTCATTGTATTATGTATCTCGACTGCAAGATTTTCTTGACTTAGTAATCTTTTCTACGCTACCTAGCAACGCATTAATTCCTTTAAATTATCTTACTTGCGTAAATGCTTGAGATCAGAACGTTGATAGAATAAAATATAAGTCCTTAATAAAAGTAGTAACTATTTTGCTGCGCTGGGTAATCTGCAATTTAATGATATTAAACCAGCAATTAAGTTCTCTCGGACTGAAATTTCTATTGGATTCTTGAAAAAGGAATATTTTCTGACGTAAATGGCGAAACCATGGTGTTGCTAAGCAACAGTTCATTTGCAAAGCAAGAGGTAAAAGATGCAAGGAAACAAAGAGGCAGAAAGAAGAAAATAAAAAACGAAAGAAAAAATTTCCATAAACGAACTAGCTAGTTACCAAACTCTTTGGCACTAGTAACATTTAATTTTATTCTCTGAAACTAATTCAGATTCTTCCATGGCTATTACTTTCGTAAGATAGATTTCAAGTTTCAGTTAAACTTAATTAGAAATTTCAATTAAATATTTTTCTTCTAGAGCCCAAAAATTATTAGTATTCTATAAATATTTTTAATCTTCAGATGCTTATGTACTATTATATAAAATACCTCTAGCTAATTAATACTGAAATAAACAATTAGGAATTGAGCTTCAAATAACACAAAAAGAATTTCAATGCTTATAACATTTTCGTTACTATAGATTGTACAGATATTAGGTTTATTTTGAAGCAGGAGAGATAAAAAATGAGCACCGCCTTCGCCGGGACTTGAACCACGGACCTCTGGAATACGCGCCCAGCGTATTCCAGAAGTCCGAGTTCAAATCCTGGTGTCAATCCTGGTGAGGCTCCAGAATCCAAATCCTGGTGGTGCAGAATCGGAACTAAAAAGGGTGATGGAGAATTATCCTTCACCACCCTTTTCAGTTCAGGCGCTACTGTAGAGACATTAGGTTATTTCGAAGCAGGAAAGATGAAAAATGAGCCATGCCCTCGCCGGGATTCGAACCACGGATATCTCGAATACGTGTCGGATGTACTGACCGTTACACCACGAAGTCATGGGAAGAAGGCGGGAGAAATACCTTATAAGATAATTTTAATTATTTAGTAGGATTCGAATTATTTGCCCGCCATTTCCTTGTCAAAGCAAAATGTAAAAAATATATCAATTGTTTAATGTTTTCATATAAGAACTAGCCTTTAATCCCAGTCAAAGCTATAACACAACTAACTAATTTTTATTATGAGAATTTATTTATTATGTCAACAGTGTTCATACATTTTTACAAAGCATACAATTTTTTTTTCTGTTTTGTTTTCTTATCTTATCGTTTACCTTTCTTATCTTATGTTATTACTATATCTTATCTCGTTCTGAGCTTTGGCAGCTGAAGATGGTGGTTTGGTAAAAACCATCGAAACTAGTCCTGTGAAAATTACAAATATTATGTTTCTCCCGCCTTCTTCACATGCCTTCGGGGTGTAGTGCTCAGCACGCTCAGCGCGTATTCGAGAGGTCCGTATTTCGAGTCCCGACGAGCGTATTGCTCATTTTTCATCTCTCCTGCTTCGAAATTGCCTAATGACCCTACAGTGGCGCCCGAACTAAAAAGGTGGTGGATGATGATTCTCCACCACCGGGGTTTGGCGATTTGGTCCCCTAATTCCCCGTCGCCCTTTAAAACGGCAGTATATAAAATATTTCTCCCACCCTATTCTCATGCCTTCGTGTTGTTGTGGTCAGCACGCTCGGCACGTATTGGAGAGGTCCGTAGTTCAAGTCCAGGAGAGGACACTGCTCCTTTTTCATCTGTCCTGCTTCGAAATAACCTAATAACTCTACAATATAACGCTGATTTTTGTTGTTTGACTTGAAATTATTATTAATTTTATTAATAAATTCTTTGGTAATCAGTGGAATCTTGATTATGTCAAACAAATGCCAGTGCACATATGGCTTTAGACCCCCAGTTGATCCCTACGTCATCACTGGTTTTTCCCAATCGGTATTCACCCCGACACAGATGGGAAATCTTGGCTTAAATAATGCAATAAATAGCCTTGTATTTACGTTTTGAAATATTTTAAATAATTGGCTTGGAAATAGAAATGAAACTTTACTGAACATACTAAAAAACAATTTCACTCTTTTGTGACACTGCGCAAGAAACCAAAATGTTTATTTTGATCACGTAAATGTTCGTAAAAATTTGTGCTTACTTGATTACAATATTATTTTGCTTATTTTTATAGTAGTTTATGCTGAATTTATTTATTTATTTATTTTATTACTGAATTTCACATAATAATTTTTATGTAGCATTCTTTAATCCAATTTAGCCACAGTTTGGTTTGGCCCACAGTTTTGGTTTTGAAGCACTGATTTCGTGGATTCTACTGTAGATCTTGTATGGTAAGGCTACACAAGTAGTACCTTTTAAATACTAGGCCTAATATCACGCGACCTGCGTCTGTTCCTGGAAAAACAAGTTACCTCTATAACTAAAGTAAAATAACAAGCCGAACAAATATTAATTTAGGAATCAAACAACAAATATTAGCGTTATACTTGCAAATTTTCAGAGGAATAGCTTCGTTGGTTTTCCCGAACTATCAGCCTCAGCTGCCAAAATGCTCATTTGCACTTTGACAGATGCGGATGATGGTTCGGTAAAACCATCGAACCTAGTCCTGTCAAAATTTGCAAATGTGATGCTGATTTTTATTGTTTGACTTCTAAATGAATAAGTTATCCCTAGTCAACCACATTATTTCGCATCGTGTTCGTGCCTCTGTAATATTTATCAGGAAGACGGCGAAGAAAATAAGATTCAGTGCCTAAAATGGAAAGGAAGGGTACACGACTCCTGCGCTTGAGTTGACAAGAAAATGAAAAAATATCTTTATGATCATTGTTCTAATTAATTGCATAAATAAAGTAATTCAGCAAAAGAAAGTTTTATTGTAATTGCCCAATCGATTTCAACAGTAGTAGGACTTAAACTACAGGTGATACGACTTAGAATACTAGTTGTTTAAGTCATATTAGGTTCATGTTCATAATTTTTATTAATTTTATCCAAGACAGTAGATTCTATGGAATTTTATTCTTGTAAAATCAGCAACGACAACACAAGATATTATTATCTCACATAATTTTTATTATTTTTCATAGATCGTAGGATTTATACTTATTTTTTTTGGGGGGGTGTGCCACTTACGCAACCTAATCCTAATTCGGATCGCTCGACATTTAGAGATAGATCAATTAGAAGTTATGATATAGCCAGAAAATGTTCAAATGGAGCGTAACTACAATTTGTGTCGCCAAACGTACTACATTCAGCTAACTTAGCGGCATTTTAGAAGTTTACGATAAACAGATACTTTTTTTAGCTCTATGAATGATTTTACCAGAATCTTCCAGAATTGCTGGGTTGTCCTATATATACAACTGCATTTGGACCTACGAGTTAGTCAGTTAAGAAATTTCCGGACTTTACGAATGATACAGATTATCTGTAACATTTCGTAGGTGTGAGGAAAAATTTATTTTTGTGTCTGTGTGTTTTTCTTACCTTAAGTTGTTATAATTGCTTATTTTGCTGTGAGCTGTTATTTATCTCAATAAAGTGTAAATTCCTTCCTGTTTATCTGGATTATTTATTAAAATGTTCCAAACATAGTGCTCTCAACAATCCCTTTTTTATGAATATCGAGTAATGGCAATAACATTTTACGATAATTTTTACCTTATCGATCATTATCAAACAAATGTATCAATCATTTCCTATCTGTGAAAAACTTCCCAATTTTATAAATTTTTCATAGCATCTGCCACAAAACAAAAATGAAGTTCAATATTTAACAACTGAAAAACTTCAAATTAAACTGAACTCTGCTGAAATTCAGATTAAAATTAGGGATGTAAATAGCTTTGCCAATTTTTACAATAAAGTTCTCATTTCAAGCTTTTCCTTCCCGTTTTAGGGAATTTAATGCTGCATAAAACATTAGCACAATACATGCATTCTCTCTCATATTAGTCTTATCATGCATTTAATTGCGTGGTATAATGAATAAAAAGTAAAATTTCAGTCTGTGGCAATTAGTTTAATTGCAAAATAAATGCCTTACATTGAAGTTAAAAGATTAGACGATGATAGCTGAAAAACAAATTATTTTAATGCATCTAATCATTCCAATTTTCTTAAAAGTATGGTTTCTGCGGTGATTCCTTTCCATTTTATTGCAAAATATTTTAATCGTGTCGGCATACAAAGTTGAGAGTTGTAGTTTCTTTCTACTCTACAAAGTACGCTGGGTAAAAAAAAATACAGTTCTATATCTCCCGTTTTATTGGGTCGATTGACAAAATTCAACTTGAGTTTTTCATGCCTTGAAAGCACGACTTAGGGTATGTATTAGATTTATATGTATCATTGTTCTAATATAGGTATTTTGACACAAAATCCGGAAATGACATGGACCTTTTTCCCCATATTTCGAGTCTACGACTCAAATTATGCTTAAGTGTCAAGTTTTGTAAAAATCGCACGAGTGCTTTATAAAAAATTAGCTTTCAAAATTTTAGATCTTCCATGTTAATTGAATTCGGCATATATTTATTAATATCTCATACTTTATTAAACTTAGTCAAATACTTAACAAAGACTAAATCAAAATTTTCTCCAAGCTCATTAGTACCTTGCTACCATTACGTATCAATATCAATTATATCATGTTCATAAAATCAGTGACTCTGGAATTTATGAAATCGTCTATTACTTGACAAATTCATGCTTCGTAAAATGGTTCCTCAAGTACTGGAAAAAAATAGTATTTTGTAAGGAACTATCAGAATAGTATGGAGCAAGAGGCACGATTTAATATATAAACTCATTAATTTGCTGCATGATTGAACCTGTTGTATATAGTCGCGCGTTACAATGAAGCAAGTCTCATAAGTGCTAGCTTCTTAAGGCACTGTTTGTCATACATTTGAAGCATATTTGTATAATACTGAGCTGCATTTATCATGAAAATATGAAGGAAAGCAACCACTAGAAACCCCAATGAAGTAAATAATATTGTTGCGTGCGTACGAGTTCGTAATAGTTGAATTCACATAGAACTGAAGATAGCTTGATATGTTTTTTTCTTTTAACCAGAAGAAGCACGTTACTGTTCTAAAAACTCGTACAGCCCAACAGAATGCAGTACAACAGAACAGTACAACAGAATGCAGTCAGTAATTACACTTCAAACCACTAAGGACGTTAAACACAACGCAGTGCAAAGCGCATCTAAAAGGCGAAGCTCTCACGGATTTCTTCTCACTTCCAGCCATGTTTGAATTGAGAAGTGAGAGTAGATGCTCTACGTATTTGCTCTTATATAGTTTTCACGCGGCTTCCGGATGATATAGCTATTTAGTTACTTCCGTTTCTCGAAATTACTGGAAGGCAAATGAGGACCGCACGCGGTTGCAGTTATATAAGGATCAATTATATTTATTCAATTGCAATACCCATTGAAATAACATAGGGATTGGACCAAAATATAGCTAAGTTTGGCGACTTTTGGCGGTTTCTCGTCAAATTTGGCGACAAATTCAGGGGACCCAAACCATCGCCAACTTGGCGACATCTCTCCAATTTAGCGACATAGCCATTTACTCAATGGTAAGTAGACTTGCCCCTGTATATTTACCTTTCCGGAATAATTTCGGTTCTAGAGATTTTCACGTTACATTACACAAAAACGATATTACAGTTTCATGTATAATTTCACTAAAATTATTTACGTACTTACAAAATTCGGAACAATATCTTCTTTGGATGCAAAGATATTTTTGCATTTCATCCTGGAATGTAGTTCCCTCTCAAACATGGCGACGAATATACACGACTGCAGTATAATATCCCATTTCTCCTCTATAGTCACAGTTCAGTGCATGAACCTTCCTTCTTTACTGAAGCAAAATCACAGATGAACATTTCCAAACATCAAAGGCCCATTTCCATACATCGTGCTGTGTTTTCATTTATGCGTTCTTGAGGCACCGTTTGTCGAGTTTCCATACTTTTCCCGTTATTGCCAATGGCCGTAAAATAATCGAAAAGTATGGATTTAGTATTTGAACGATCTCGCGAATCGTTTAATAATGGATCTGATTCGATTAAATCGATTGAATTGTTTCATTCGTTCAAATCAATAGATGAAGGACGATAGCCACGTGTTGATAGCCCCAAATCTCAAGAGAAAAGTTTTGCAAATAAACGGCGAGTGGATCTCTCGTTAATTGCTTCCTCATCGATTACTTTGTAACGTCCTACCTTCCTGCTGTTGTGTAGAACTTTGAGAGATAGTGATTGAACTGACGAAGGGTTAAACTGCCCTTTATCAAACTCTTTAACTTGTTTACAATACCCCAACTTGACGCTAACATACTACGCCTCAACTTGGGCGGTAACTGAAACAGTAGAATCAAACTTAAAATAAGAGATATTCACAATAGTAGAATTACACTACAGGGCTCATATAATCCTGTAGTCTACAGCGCGTAGAGGAGTCTAGTGGCCGCAAGATACTAGCGCTTATGCCACGTCAAAACCAGCAGTACCTGCCAAACAGAAGTTTGCGTATAATCATGCACGGCAATATCCCGGACTCTCTATTGGAACGTCGATATTTAATTTATTCTTCTACTGGTAGAATTTGCATTTCTTGCACGTGCTACTAAATTTAAATATTCTGGCACTGACAGTTAGGGGAATGAAGGCTTATAGGAAAGTAACTTAAAATTAAAATTAACTGGTTATTTAAAATAAATATAAATCCCTACAACTTATTGATACTTCTATCAACAACCACTGCAGAATTTCTGGATTTTGAAATAGTAACGGTTTAGCAACTTGAATTCACTGAGTTCATTGACTGACTTGATGGCTGTAGTATTCATTGTTTAATGCTCATTAAACGAAACGAATATTTCATTTGCATCACTTAAGTTTGCCTCATGACATAAACATTTTACCTAAACTTAAGCACATGCTATTTTCAGCATGAGTAGAAGACCACTTAAAACAATTCAACTGCCATTTCATTTGCAACAACTTAATGGAAAACTAAGCAGTACTGTTTATTTGCAGACAGGCAGGAGACTTATTGTCCACATAGTAAAGAAACAATAACTCAGATGAAGTTTTAAATAAATCTTTTTTTATTAAAGCTGTAACTTATGCCCAATTATAACTTATGCCACAGATGCCCAATTTGTGTCTTACCGAATCACTCACTTGCAGAATAAAACGAATAGAAAATCTTAAAATAAAATTTAAACAGGTAATGGGGAATTCCCAGGGTTCATCTTATCAAGTTTTAACTCAGATGCATGTGCAACAAGGCCAGCAAATGGCTAAAGCTGATTTAAGAAATTGTAAGACCTGATTGAGAAATAACACGAAGGTTAGCGTCGCTGCCGAAAATTCTCACTCTCTACCTTTAACAACTTATCTTGTATACACATATATTAGCTGAATTGTATCCTGATAGGAGCCGACGAAAATTGAAACGACGATAAAGATTAAAAAAAATGAGATAGCTAAATTAAAATCTTACAGACTCTATATGCATGCAAAACTACATGTGTGTATCAAAATCGCTGAAATAACATTAAAACACTCTAAACGATTTCGAGGGCAGCTACAGGTCCCTCCTCATCAGGAGAACGAAATTTCTAGAAAGGGAAAGCAACATACAGTAACGGCTTTTTATACCCTCGGGTAGTACCATGCGCGAGGAGGCAACGCCATCTATCGGCAACGCCATCTATCGGCGTTGCCAATAAATAACCGAGGGTATAAAAAGCCGTTACTGTAGGTTGCTTTCCCTTTCTAGAAATTTCGTTCTCCTGATGAGGAGGGACCTGTAGCTGCCCTCGAAATCGATTGAGAGTTTTAATAAATGTACGCCAAATACAAGGTTGTTTCAGCGATTTTGATTGCAACATTGGCGTGTTTCTCTTCTATTCTCACATGTGTGTATGTTAAGTTCCGAAGTTCATATTACAGAAAGATCTTTTTGAGTTTCAAAGCTCAGAATGGAGAAATTCTACAAGATGATGCTAGTAACATTATGTTTAAATCCCCGATAAAATACATGCTTACTTTTATGGTAATACTTAGAAATTACTTGACTGCATGATTAAATCTTAAATTAAATTAGTTATCAAAAAATAATTTCTTGGAAAGAAAATTATCAGAGTCTTTTCCTCAAAAGGGATTTTTCGCTGATTATGTTTCCCAAGCAAAACATTATTAGTATTGATTTTGAACATAACATGCTTTCTCCATCAGCAAACTTATTTATACAGGTATAAAGTGGTATTTTACGTAATCCTTCACTGATACCTTTTATTTTTCCGCCGAGAAACTTTTAACAAGATTGGAATTTTGAATATAGAATGTAAACAAATGTTTAAATGTTTGTTTTGCACCACACCTCAGAGTAACATGATAAGTACCGACTTATGAACTTATTTGCAAGTTCTCTTTTATTCCTCGAAAACTTAAGTAAAATAAGCGTGAAGCTGCATTATATACATTCTAGGATCTAAGAGAGCTTAAAGCCGGAGCCAAAGGGATTAAATTCATTCATTTTGGGACATGGATCACACTGGCGGACTAAGAGACAGTTCCTCAAGACCCACTTAATTATACTCACGTTGTTTTAAGAAAAGCTTCTTATTTTGTTTAAAACATGTCTCCGTATTAAGCTTTGTTAATCAATATTATTTTGAGAAATCTGATATCATACTGAGTAAATTTAATTAATGTAATCAAAGGAGTTTTCAGTGATTGGGATTTCACCTATTTACAAGAAGCTGTTAGAAGATAGCAAACTTTAAGTGAACTTGTTTCTTTAAATATACCACTATAAAAATGTAAGTTTATATTAAGTGGGGGATTTATGATTTTCGATAGTCACTGATAAAATGCAATAAAGATGATTTATAACTCAGTTAAAACAATTAAACATGGTTATATTCTGTTTCTCACACGTTACCATCCCTAATTCCCATGTCAAACAAACCCATGGCAATGTAACTCAATTTTATTTGCCACTGTGTGGCCATGTACTCTTATTGATAACACCTAATAAACTACCGATGCAGCTTCCTGGGGCTCCAGGGAGTTGCTGTTTCTAGATAGGGGAGGGCGTGGGACATATGCCTGTTTACCTCTGTTAAACACCAGGCGTCCCCGTCCTCCGTCACCTATCTACCTACGTTTCTTATAGTACTTTTGTAGAAATGAAGTTGTTGAGTCATTAGGACATTCACTAACACAGAAGACATGAAAATCAGCAATGCCTTCACCGGGACTTGAACCTGGACCTCTCAACTACGAGTGTGCTGACCGTTACACCGTGAAGGCATGCAGAAAGTAGGGAGAAAATGCCTTATATACTCTCCTTTTAAAGGACATCTGGGAATTAAGGGACCTAATCGCCAAATCTTGGGGATGAAAAATCCTCATCCACCACCTTTTAGTTCGGTCGCCATTGTAAAGACATTAGGTTATTTTTGAAGCAAGAGGTGTGAAAAATGAGTAAAGCCATCGCCTTAATTAGAACCTGCACCTCTCGAATACGCGTCGACTGTGTCCGCCGAAAACATCGCCGAAAAAACATTGCGCACGAAAATATCGCGGAGAAAGCAACGCAAGGCGAAAACGTAGTAGTACAAAACATCATGGGAGAAAAAAAAAAGAATGGTACGAAACATCGTGGAGGAAAATAAAAAAACTTCGCAGTTTAAAAGCATCGTCTTCGAAACTATCGTGGTAAGAAATAAAGTACCTACAAATCATCGCATGACAATAACATCGCAGACATGCGTTTTTCAGGATTTAAACGTTGTAAGTGCATTTTTGCATAATGGTTTGGGAGGGCAAAAAGGAAAGAGGGATATTTTTACTTCTATATTTCATGCTTTTGAGTGAATTAATAAATTTTTGCTGAAAATGTAAGAAAAAAATTTAAGCATTTAAAACTTGAAAATAAGTAGAAAACTAATGCAACTTATAGCACTCAATAAAATTTTTTAATTTATATAGTTAATTAACAAATATTATTCATAAATTAATCCTTTTTATAAAGTTTTACTGTTAATTTTTTATGAAAAATACAATCTCAAAATGTTTAGAAAAAGGAAGACAAATAACTGTATAAGTTACTTCTACACAAATAGCTTAGTTAACTATCAAATTATTTTCTTTCACATTTCTTACTATGTTATTGTTTTAGTGAAATTTACATCTTGTTTTTTTTCCTTTTATTCTTGAAGCGTCTGTAACATTTTCACCCTGTTTCCCTCTTTCCTTCGTTTCCTTTCAAATCATTATGCGAAAATGCAGTTACAACTTTTATGACCGGAAAAACGCATATGTGCGATGTTATCGTCATGCGATGATTTGTAGGTACTTTATTTTTTACCACGATATTTTCGACGACGATGTTTTAAAACTGCGAAATTTTTAATCGGAATTTTATTTATTTTATTTTCGACCACTATATTTTGTGCCGCGGTGTCTTGTCTTTGCCGTTTTTTTCATCCCACGCTCTATTGTACCACGACGTTTTCGCCTTGCGTTGTATCCTCGGCGATGTTTTCGGCTGTAGCCCGCGCCAAGAGGGCTAACTGTTACACCACAAAGGCACGCAGAAAGGAGGGATAAAATGCCTTATAAAGTCATAGCGTTAAAACAAATGTAGCAACAATGTATCACTGCGTGTAATAAGATAACTGCCTCTAAATAATCAAGAATCATATATTTTTCCATTCATTACTATATGGAAAACTCTTTTATGACATCTACAAGAATAATGGAGGAGATACTTTTCAAAGTCAAGGCCTTTCTCAGTAGTAAATCTCTGATGGCATAGCATGTCCATGATCTTCTTAAATGCTCATAGGCTTTTCGATTGTAATAATGTATCCTCAGAAAAATGCATGCGGAAAAATGCATGATATATAAATATGTGATTCTAATAGCGGTTTGTTCTCACAATGTTACTCTTTGTGAAGACGCGGTAAGTCGCTGCAACAAGTCTAAGAAACATAACACAGCATTATGTATTTCGCTGCTAGTAATAAAGATGTTATATTCAACGAAGTTATTCCACTAGTTGGGAGTTCGTCGCTTTTATCGATCCTCATGTTTTTATGTCCTGATTCTAAAGTAAATGTTGGGTCATCCTTGAGAAGCACACTCAACTACACTGCCGGACACCGTAAATGCAACACCCTGAAGGAAGCATGCAAATAACATGAAATTTATAACATGCATTAGCGGAGGTGAGATATGCAAATGATTAGAATTTCAGCGCAGACGCACATCACGCTCGCCTGTGGCGTCACTTCAAAGCGCTGTTTAAGGCTTGGGGATTTTGACGATTTCAAGTTCGGCAATTGTGTTGTTCTTGTGGTCTTTTTTTTCAAAAAAAAGGATCAATTATGCCTCGTGGTAAAAGCGATCATCGTTTGATCAACTATCCGAGTTCGACAGAGGAAGGACAGTGGCCTACCGAGAGTGTGGACTATCTTCCAGGGAAATCGATAGTCGTGTTGGACGAAACCAAATAACTGTAATGCGGGTATGTGACCGTTGGATGCAGGAGGGTAAGACTTATCGATGTGTTCGATCGCATCCACCTCAGTGCGCCACATCATGTGATGACAGGAACATTGTGCGCATGGCAGTGACGGATCGCTCGGTCACATCACGAACCATAGCACAGCACATTCGGTCTGTAACGCGTCATCCAGTGTCTGCGCGTACCATTCGACGCCGCTTACAGCAGAGTGGTCTGTCCGCAAGACGTCCATTGCTTCGTCTACCCTTGACGCAGAACCACAGACGTCTCCGCCGCCAATGGTGCGATGAAAGAAAGATGTGGACGGCAGAAAGGAAGGAAATTGTCTTTAATGACGAGTCACGCTTCTGTCTGCAAAACCACGATGGTCGAATTCGAGTCTGGAGACACCGTGGAGAGAGCATGCTGAACAGCTGCGTTATGCACCTCCACACTAGTCCTGACCGGGTATTATGGTATGGGGCGGTATTGGATATCACTCTCCCACTCCTCTAGTACGCATTGCCGGTACTTTAAACAGCCAGCGCAACATCTCCTAGGTGATTGAGCCAGTGATCCTTCTTTACCTTCAGGGCTTGCCCACAGCCATATTTCAGCAAGATGATGCGCGACCACGCGTGGCACGCATTGTCCAAGGATTCTTCGACAATCGCCAGATTGAATTGCTTCCCTGGCCGGCTCGCTCTTCGGATCTTTCGCCGATAGAAAACATGTGGTCCATGGTTGCTGAAGGATTGACCCAAATTACATCCCAAGCTGTCACAACAGATCAACTTTGGCAACGTGTGGAAGCTGCTTGGTCTACTGTACCCCAAGAACACATCCTAAGTCTGTTTGAATCCATGCCGAGGCGTGTGGCAGCGGTGATCTCCAACAATGGCGGCTACTCTGGCTACTGTTCTAGAAGGAACCACACTTCGCAGAAGTCTATAAATTTAATCATTTGATACTTGGTCAACATGTTATGTACTAAATAAATTTTGTTGTGATATCTCTTGTCTTTCTTGATGTTGCAATTCGTGTTGCCAGCAGTGTATGATACTCCTCGCCAAGCTGCATACAGATAAACTGCTTTAATTCTATTCTATGTCCTTCTCATTTAAAAGAACATGTATTCTAGTAATCCGGATCTAAAGTCCTTTCTCATTTAGCCTTACAATACTGGAAAAGTAACGGCTTTCATAGTGCTGTACTCTGTATTACTAATAAAGTCGTTTCTATGGCTCGGATAGAGTATTTTGCCAGTAATCACCTAGGATAAGTATTCGTAGGATGATTTGTACTGGGACTTCAGGTAACTGCTCCATTTGTCAAAATTTGTTTCCTACTTGATGAAGGATCAATCCCTAAAAAAGAAATTCATATATTTTTTTTAAATAGAACTCTAATTTAAGCTTCCAAGCAATATGTGAACATTGAGAAATTTTCGAACGTGTAAAATTCCAGTACAATCCAAAATTAACACTAAAATCTTTCACAAATTTTCTTTAAGCATTGAAATTTTCAGGCATAAATGAGTTTTTCTTACCTCACCCACAAGTACATATTTTTGAAGAAAATGTCGTTTCGTAACACATCATTCCATATTTGCATATCATCATCGATGATCATTTTAAGATTCACCTAGTAAAACTCTTGAATGTATTCCGTGTTTGAGAATTTAGACCGTACGTTCAACTTTCAGGTGATAGTGTACTAAGTGCATTTAACTAAACGGTAATTATATACATTGTTGGGAAATGCCCGCCTGCGGTGGGATAGCGTTCCCGCAAGGTGGGGCTAGGATTGTCAGATATGGCGCGAAATCGCTCATTTGGCGATATCTGGCGACAAAATTGGCGATATGCCAAGTACTGAGCGAGAACTTCTTAGAACGCAATCTCAGCGGTTTTAACAGAAATATTCTTGAAGGTAGGTTAAAGCTATACATACCCTGCCTGTACGCAGAATAGTGTAGCCCAAATGTAATGTAGTAAATGCAACAATATGTAAACTAATCTCGCAAATGCATGTTCTGAATATATCATGATTAAAACACAAATATTTTATTCAGTACTTTAGTTAGTATTTCCTTCCATTACCAACTTGTTAAAAAATTTAACTGATAGAAAGATATTCAAAAAATTACATATAAATTAGAAAATTTTAAATTAAAAAACATTTGAATTTTAATTAATAGTTAATTGAGTTGCTAATCGAAACTTTTCGATCGAAAATGAAGATGAAATTTAAAGTTCAATTTCAATTTATCATCAGAACATCATAGAAATTTGAAGTTCCATTCCAACTTGTCATCAGAACCTCGTACTCTGTTTTTGAACCAAGATATGAAGAACGTGTCAGGACTGAGTGTTCGGTGCATATTCTTGGCAAACATCTTCGTGAACATAACTGAGTCCTGATCTTGAACAGGGAGCTGAATGCAGCTATGTTCTGTGGTAGAATATTGTGATTAAGTGGTAGAAGAACCGCACTTGAAAGGGATTTAAAATCCTCTTTTATTAAACCACAATTATTTACAGCCATTTCCCAACTCGGGAGGGATACAGAAAATAAAGACCGCGCTTGGGTCTAAAATGAACAATCAAATTAATTTAAACTAAAGGTAATAAGAACTTAAGTAATCGTTGCTCACAGAGCTCTAAACGCGAGGTTGGCCTCTAAACTAAATGCCGCGTAGCAAGATTTAACTAATACTGACGCACTTAGAATTTCTTCAATAAGTGATCACGTAACAGCGCTACGGCTTAGAATTTAAATACTAGCTAATCAGGCGAACGTCGAATAGAGTAACAGTGGTCTGAGACTAAAAACTCTCTCACCCTGAAAGGTTTCTACCTTTCGTTAACCAGTTCACCGTTTGCCCCGACAGAGATACGTTCAGAAAAAATTCATCGTCATCCGTTAGTAACGGCAGACTCTCGTCGGGATGAAATTTGGGCTAGACCGTAACCCTCGAGATACATACGTCGCAGCGTCTTTTTCCAGCCCCCTAGAATGAGTCGAAAATGAAAAGGGGTGATTGACGGGTTATTTAGTCACACTCATCTTCTCAGCGGTGCTGCAGTAGGATCGCACAGAGTTTGTTTCAATAAAGTAAAGGATGGGGGATCACTTTCGTCGAATGGTACCCCCACAACACGTCTTTATACATAATTATGTCATTTAAAATATACAAGGTATAATGTGAGTGTTTCATATTTTTGACCTACCTATATCAAAACCTTAAGAAATAGGTTTAGATAAGTATTTTATTTCATCTAATCAAACTTTAAGGAGACTGAAAGGTTTCTATGACGGTAGTCTTATCAAATTAATAATAATTCTTGACTATATATATCCCATCTATTCTTGAATATATATATAGTCTATGTATTCTTGAATATATATATTCCATCTATTCTTGAATATATATGTTTAATGTATTCTTGAATATATATATTCCATCTATTCTTGAATATATATGTTCTTGAATATATTCCATCTATTCTTGAATATATTCTGTCTATTCTTGAATATATATATTCTTGGATATAATAAGGAAAAGGGAGTAATTATGGAATTATGAAGATAGTCGCAACGATTATAATTTAAAAAATTAAAAATGATAAAAAATGTGCTCCTTAACATTGTTGAAATTTTAGTCCATTAATTAAAAGAATGGTCACTCCTCTAGCAATCTATTCAACAAGAAATAAGCGCTTCACATAGTTCAAACGTTCTTTGCTGTAGAAAAAGTACAATAAACTGAAAACAAAAACCCTCTAAATTAAAAAATTGCAATTTTTAAAAAGCACCTTAAATATCTAAGCTAAAGAAAGATTTTTTTCACATAAAGGAATTAAATCTTTTAATTAAATATATAAAAATATACGGATCATAATTTTTACTACAGTGCATCAAGAAAATAATAAAACACAATTCAAGCATATTTCAAATAGGCACTACTAGCTAATGCACTTATTTTCACTTTAAATAAAGATGTTACTCGACAATTGTAAAATCAGTACATTGTAACAGATTGCAATAGATTTGGGTTTGGGTGTAGGAAGTGAGGCAAAGGGGAAAATATCTGATTTAAGGAATACACTAGTCTTTCTGTTTAATGGTCCTCGTTAGGGGGTCGTTATTCAGCGTCCTTCAGTGTGACAGGTACGCGGTTCAATCTGATTTGAATAGAACTTCTAAATAGGTTTTCACAGCTGGTGAAAGGGGGAAAGAAATATTCTGAGGCCAGTTTTAGACACAAAAATTTCAACTTTGGGAGGAGAAAAATGGCACGAAATGTTTGCGATTTTCAGAACGGTGAACTGGTTTGAACTTGGCTCCACTTCAAATTAGCATAAAGCTGACACGCGCGCTTATTCTAACGGGAAGTTGAAATGAGAAGAGATAGAAAAAGTTAAATTAAAATAAAACTTTGTCAGTTTAACTAAAACCTTACAAACGTAGTATCTCATTCCTTGTCTTCCTTAACTGTTGCTAAAAGGATGTTATCAGACAGAAAGAAGAAAAGTAGTTATTTATGTCCGGTCAATTAAATCCATTGTAAACTAGTAGTTTTGTGTATGGAGATATTTTGTCCTAAAAATTAGAGGACATTTCAGTCCAGAAACTTACTAACAGTCTGCGATAGACGTTTGATACCTGAGCTAATAAAAGTTTAAACACATTGCTTTCAGTAGATGAACAGTAGTTTCCCAAATCTATCAACTTGAGTCGGTGAAATTAGTCCGAAATAGTTCCAATCTTTGATTTTTATATAAAGCCTTCGTTCACTTTCAAAGTTCGAAGAGACCATTTCTACCTTTCTCGGTACCTTAAGATGAAATATCAAGATTTAAGATACTAATCTTCTCCCTTATTTTATTCAGAAACAGGTGAGGCAAATGTACGAAAATCTTAATAGAAATTATTTATGAATTACATTCACATAAAATTCGAATACACTAGATTTCCCAAAACATGTATTTTGCGATATAAAGTGTTTTCAGCAAATCGGCTATAAATTTTCAGTAGCGACAGAGTATACCTGAACCATGGAAAAACACATAGCAATGCATGATCGGAAACGCTTTCCTGGCGCGGTAGTGACGACACAAAATAGAACAAAGGAAGGAAATGAACAGGGTGAGAATATATTGTTACGAGAAATTCGGCGGTTGCGCCTGTATGTAAGCTTTCCGGCATAGCACTAGGGTTGCCATAAAAAAATGTATGGTAGGGTTGCCAGATTGGCGGCTTTATCGCCCATTTGGCGACCAAATCGGCGATATCCCATGGTCCAATCGGGAAGCTTCTAGAATAACTTCCTGTCGAGATATTTCTCGAAACGTGTGGAACATAAAGAAAAGCTATATAAACCCTTGCGTTTCTGAGAGTTGTTGTTGCGAGATTGTGAAGTGTTGCAAGCAGTGTGATTAGTTGTGAGAATAGCTGCTACGCGAGAGTTTTGTGAACGGAAAGCGATCGAGATAGTGCTTTGCCGTGAAGCTAACTTTACAGTATAGCTTGACAGTGTTTTGGTGATTGTTCCACGGTGTTTATTAGAAGTTTAGCGTTGCCGTGAAGCTACCTTTACAGTTACAGCATGAAGCTGTGTTGCTGATTGTTTCAGCGTATTTACTGTAGATTTTCGACGCTTTTAAAGGTAATTTTGGAACTGTGCTGTAAATAGTGATTCCTGTAAATAAATTGTGCTTTTTATTGTTCTGCATCGTGTTTTCATCGGATACTCTCAAATCTACGAACCCGTAAAACGCAACAATATGCTTATTATGCTTAGAGCAGGCGAAACCAAATAAGAACAAATAAGATGATTGTCATCAAAAAAGGTGTTCTAACTTACGTTAGAAACGTATCCTCAACATTGGGTCGGCAGAGGTGGTCCAGTGCATTTGCCAGAAAGATCACCAGATCTCATTTACATTGACTATCTTTTCTGGGGGTACATCAAGACATTAGTGTACAAAACAACGTTAGAAGTGCTGAGAGACTTGTTCGTGGCAGCTGCTGGGAAAGTCTAGGACTTGCCTAGCGATTTTCCAAAACATCAGATCTTCATGTGCAGCAGATGTGACGCCTGCATCAGGGTTCGGAGTAGCAATTTCAAACACCTTCTTTGACGATCGTATATGTTTCTCCATCATGTTCATGTTCTTCCTTTTTTACTTCCTTGTACGAAGTAAAACGGAAGTATTG
Source organism: Stegodyphus mimosarum (assembly GCA_000611955.2). Classification (NCBI taxonomy): domain Eukaryota; kingdom Metazoa; phylum Arthropoda; class Arachnida; order Araneae; family Eresidae; genus Stegodyphus; species Stegodyphus mimosarum. The sequence goes on along the minus strand of KK112921.1, from coordinate 818,788 downwards.
TAATCTTAAAAAATTTCGGACTTCATATTTCAAAGCAAATATTCATTTTGACAGCTATCGAATGCAATTTAACGATATTTTTGCTTGACATCTGCACATAAGGACAGAATAAAGGACTCTTTTTTCCCCAAAAAATATAAAACTGACTTAAAATAAATTCTGAAGAGATTTTTTGGTGCCCTCTGCGTGTACGTATGTATGTATCTCAAGTAACTCCAAAACGAGTAGCCTCAGAATGTTAAAATTTCGTATATACACTTGCTATAACATGTAGCTGTGCATCTCATATTTTATTTGCAATCGGCAGTACCAAAAGTATATAAATATATATATATATATATATCCACTCTGTTACTCGACTCAGTGGTCTCAGTTTCTTTATTCTTAAACGTATGTAAATTGTGCCTATTTTGCTTTTTAAATGATTGAATTATCTTGTTCTTATCTTTCGGTTAAGATTTTTATGCCTTTAGTAAATCTGCATGCAATATTTGTAGAACTATCAATAATTTAAAAGTTGTTTAAGTGCGGCTAAGCCTAATTATTATTACCATAGAAGCCATATGTGTTTACATTTGAAATTTAGCCGAATAGTGGATTTGTTGCCAATCTAGAGAAACTAAGATTCATAACAACAAAGATAGCGCTTTCTTTTATTATTGCGAATTAAATCATGCTTAATCCATTTTTCCGAAGGAATTTCTTTGAGGAAATAAGTGTTTAAGGTTTACTTTGTAATTTTTAATATGAATATTTTGAGTTTTTATGCGTTTCTGTCTTGTCGCGAAGTGCGAACTTAATTAATTGAATGAGAAATACAGAATCGTCTGTGAAAAACTTTTTCTTTTCTTTTTTTTTCTGTTTAATTTTAGACATCGTTTTAGATTTATTATAATTTTTAAATAGAACATGTGGAACGATTAGATAATTCTTCAGATGATATGCATAATTTTTGTGCATTCTGAGTTATAAAACGTATGAGATGTCACGTTGTTAAGTAAACCTAGCGCCAGAGTGTCGCTATGGTAAACAAATACGGTGAATTTTAAGGAATGCATTTATTCTATTGTGGTTTAATGCGCTATGGACGAAGTAGATTTAATTCAGTCCAATAAGTTTAAATGAAATGCAAAATGCGTGTAATTTAATGTCTCGTGCAAGAAAGTCATGTGATGTATACATCAGATTTTTGTGTTTTGTGTTGTGACTACCTCTCCTGGAAAACTTTTTCGACCATGATTTTCCATCATCTAGGATTTATCTCTCCTGAAAGTTTTAACCTATTTGCTAAAACACTCCTGTATATGCATTTTTTTTTTCAAACTTTAAATTACGTTAATTAGCAGTAATATTATTATGGAAAATTAAAGCTGGATATGTTTCCGACTGGAAACTTTAAATAACATTTAATTTTACATAACGTGTTAAAATTAGAATAGAAAGGAAAGACTATGTATATTTTTTTAAATGTGAGAAACGTAAACTCCGATTATATAATCTGTAAGCATTTAAATATAAATAAAACAATAAGAAGATCTTTTTGGAGCTATATCCCTTTATTCTTGTTAAATAATTTCGCTGCAAAAATGCTGATACACCAAATGATTTCTTTAAACCAACGTGGGCGATAACGCCCCCTTGTGGGCGTTTCAGGCTTTCAGGGGGGCGGCAAAAAACCCAGAGAAAATTAGAAGACGTTGATATGGCACAGAGGGGAGTTGGAAGATTAGCCAAATATAGTCTGAAAAAGACTTTAAAATCACGGTGATAATTCATTTCTATCACGTTTGCGAAAATTCACATATTTCGATATGAGACTTCACTGTTCAGAGAAAGACATACCTCTCTAGTATGTACGATTCTGGGGCTGCGTGTGCTAAAACTAGCAACCTGTCTTGCCAATTTGGCGAGATGCACTCCGAAAAGTCGCAGAAAACTGTTGACTTTTGTTGAAAGGGTCACCATTTTAGTGAAAGGAGCAGTAGAACCGGAGTTCATAATATCAGAAGGAAAAGCCTTCAGTGCAAAAATATATCTTTATTGTCTTTATGTACATATTTATGTTACGTCCAAAGCCCGAAGTTCGGCCAGTTCGCGTTTTGGCCAGGAGGTTTGGCCAAAGTCCGAAATACTTGCAATTAATATTGTATTTTATACTTTGGCCGGCCATTTCGCGAAGTGGCTGGGAATTCTTGGCCAAAGCCTGATGTGATAATGGTAGATTGAGTCTATGGAGCAGAAAAAGACTAAGGATCACCCTTAAAGGTAGTTGACAAATTGAGTACTCAATTTGCCTCTGTATTCATACTCGATACGCAACGCATTTGCTTAAGATATAATTCGTCATTTTGAAGGGCGCAAATCTAATCTTCACACTATCACATTGTTACAGCATATGCGTTCACTGAATAGTTTCTACTCGTTGAACTCACAGAAGTACTCATTTTTAAATACTTCATTTTTAACAGTGTTCAAAACCATCTGCCCTTGATTTCTTTTTTCCCAAATTGGCCGGTCAAAGTCAGAAATCTACAAAAAGATTGGACATTCGCCGGTAAGTTTACAGCAACGTTGGCCAAAATGCGAATTGGCCGATTTCGGGCTTTGGCCTTAACATTTACAAAAAATGTCACTGGGACTAAAAAATGCCACTTACAAGCGGCAACGATAGCGAGATCTCCAACTAAACTGTATTCTAAGAGAGTCTGTAAAAGTGCGTGGGCGATGTTGGACGCGGGAAAAAATTAGAGCGCCGAAATAAGCGGCGGCGGAGTAGACAAATCGTCGCCAGTGGTTTACCCGATCAAAATTGTAGGTAGCTAAAAATAGAACAGCCCCGCAGAATGCTACAGACTCAGGCTCACACTATCTATCGTTCATCGCAGCATGTACTGCGTACGATGAAAACGGCGTTGCCTTAATATTTTGCTACTTCAACTTATATTATTTAAACCGGCAGTATCCCTTGCAGCTCCCTTAACTTGGATCAAGTATAAGTAAAGAAAAACCCATGTCGGAAGCAAAAAAGAAGAGGCGGCAGTACAGTGCGGATTATATAAAATACGGATTTATCGAAAATCCCTCAAATCCATCATCTCCATTGTGCCTTATTTGTCAAAAAACATTTTCGAATGAAGCGATGAAACCTTCTAGGCTTCAAGATCATCTTAATAAAATGCATCCGGATAAGAAAGACAGAGATATGACCTATTTTCTAGAGATAAAAAAGAAGATTGAAAATCAGCCAACTATATCAAAATTATTTTCATCAGCTTCTAAACAAGACGATGACGGACTTCGAGCTTCGTACAATATCTCATTGTTGATTGCTAAAACAGGCAAGCCACATACTATTGGGGAAGATTTAATTTTACCAGCAGTTAAAGAAGTAATAACCACCGTGCTCCATAAACCAGCTACAGATATTATCCGAAAAATTCCTTTGAGCAATAATTCTGTGCAAAGACGAATTGATGAGATGGCTGAAAACATTGAAGAATCGTTGTGCAATTATCTGCAGACTTGTCAATTTTCAATTCAGCTGGATGAGTCCACTTTACCAACCAATGAAGCATTGTTATTGTCGTACGTGAGGTTTATCAAAGATGAAAAAATATGTCAAGAAATGTTGTTTGCTACCAATTTGGAAACAGATACAAAAGGAGAAACCATATTTGATACACTGCAAAAGTTTTTTGACGAAAAGGAAATTCCTTTTAATAATATTTTGTCGGTTGCTACGGATGGCGCACCGGCTATGACAGGGCGTCACAAAGGCTTCATAGCATGCTTAAAAAATAAAGTTCCGGACGTGCTTGCTGTGCATTGCGTAATTCATCGACAGCATTTGGTTGCGAAAAATTTGAGCGAACGTCTCCATACATCACTGCAATATGTTATAAGAGCAGTTAATAAAATCAGAAGTAACTCGTTGAATGACAGATTATTTAGTCAGCTTTGCATTGCAAATGATGAAGATTTCAACCGATTGCTGCTTCACACAGAGGTGCGCTGGCTTTCAAAAGGTACTTGTTTGACTCGATTTTACAATCTGTTTGAATCTGTGATAGAGTTCCTAGGAAACAAAGACACGGAATTGCGCGACAACCTCATCGCATCAAAAAACGATATTGCGTACTTAGCAGACCTCTATAAATTGTTTAATGATGTCAATCTCCAACTTCAAGGAGAAGACTTAAACTTGATTAAGACTAAAAATAGCATTGCTGCTTTCGTGTCTAAACTGCTATTATATAAAAGAAATATAGGCAGACGTGAATTCCATACCTTCCCATGTTTATCAGCAGTATCATTCAAGCACGACGACTTGCTTGTTTACTGTCAGCACTTGGAAAACCTCTACAATGACTTCAAGGAACGATTCGAGGACATTTTAAACATGGACATACCAGACTGGGTTTTGGATCCTTTTTCCAATGTCAACACAGCAGGACCATCTCAGTTAGAAGAAGAACTGATAGAACTGACGACAAATGAGGAATTAAAAATTAAATTCAAGAATGGCTACCAAGAATTTTGGCTGCAGAAGTCGATTTCGCAATTGTATCCAAGATTATGGTCGATTGTGCAACGATTTCTGCTAGCATTCCCATCTTCATATTTAGCAGAACGTGGATTTAGTGCTGTAGCAACATTGGTAACGAAAAAGAGAAATCGGCTCCATGTTACTGAACGCGGCGATTTACGATTGTTTTTAAGTAAAATCGAGCCTGATATTAACAAGCTTCTTAAAATGCATCAAATTCAGCCTTCTCATTAGTTAAGTTAGAAATTCGATGTCTTTAAATTTTAATAAAAATACTTTTTAATAATAATTAAGTATATCTTTTGAGTGTTCTCTAAAACTGTCATTTTATTTATTTAGAAAGCAATAGTTTAGTATGGATTATTTCGTATCATCAAAACCTCTGCCTGTCCTTATAACAGGTAAGCTATAACTTTTATTTTTCTTTTTAAATAACGAAGAAATTCAGTAGCGTTTCAATTCCAACAACATTCTATCTATTAGTAATTTTTTTATTTAATTCTTGTTTTCACCATGCATTACGTACGCTCTTATTTCTATAGGGGGGCGGTATTGAAATATTCACTAGAAAAGGGGGCACCAGTTCGAAAAAGGTTGGGAACCTATGCTTTAAACGTTTCTAAGTTAGCGTTACATGACGAATATAACATTTCTTGCAGACAGCTTCTAAAGAGACTTAGTGACCTTGTTTGAGCAACACAATTACCTTTGAAAACTTGCCAAAACGTCAACGTTTAAATCAATATGGCATTTTAGTCTGTTTTATGTTTTTGTTACGAAAACCATAAATGTGGTTGCTACCTCGTGAGAAAATACGTTCTCTCGTGATATTTCCGAAAGACAGTACCTAAAAGTTTCTGATAAAAAAAGGAATATTTTTTTTTATTTACCTGATTTTAAAAGTTATTTATTTTCCTTACATTCCTTTCCAGCAGTAAAATTCAAATGATATTCCCAAGTGCGTATCGAGGATTTCATTCCAAGATCCTATCCACGATGTTCATTCATGTAAATATTTCGTAAAACACAACTGGTATGGAATACAATGATTTTTATTTTATGAGATACAGTTAAGATGAACTTCCAAATACAGAGTCCTTAATCAATAATCAGTAGTCTAATTCAATACATACAGCTTTACTCTTTTAGGTCCATTCTATAAGCATAAATTTGAATTTTCTTGCAGCGGTTTTCCCCTTTTTTTCTTTAGATGATACATATATTTGTTTATAACTAAAATACATTCACTTGTGTCTTCGAAAAGCTATTTTTTTCAGAAGTTTAAAAAGTGAAATGTGTGCTAAAATTAGAAAATGCAAGTGGATGTTAAATTAGAAAATGCAAGCAAGTGGATGCCAGTCTTCAGATATTGTTCTTTCGATTCCTCTTCACTTCATTAAAGTGAGTATTGTAATAGAATGGACCAAAGAAAAGATTTTTAATTCCTTTGAAAATAGCTATGAAAACACTGCACATGATATAAAATATAATTTTACATTACCATCACTATTCAGTTTGTTGTTTGACCTTTGGGGCCTACATTTCTACATTTGTCTTGGCTGTTGACATGTTTTCTCTTTAAGATTTTGTAGGATTTATATTTATCTGTACTTTATAAATAGAAATAATGTAATTGTTTTAAAGTTTTTATGAAATTTCTATTTAAAATTATGCGATTGTTTTAGATAATTAAATAACATGTTATTTAGTCGTCAAAATATACGTTCTATTTTGAAATATTTGGTAATATTTCGAAACGGAATGTATGCCATTTTGTTGCCATTTAACAATTTAGAGGTGATTGTGTTATAATCAGTAAGCAAAGTTTTAATCTCTCTCTCTATATATACATATATAGTGTGTGTGTGTCTTTCGTTCGTGCTGCGGAGTAAGCTAATAGACCTAGGGCTACGAAATTTGGTACATAGGTGCATCTAGCCAACAGCCAGTGCACCTCGAAGCGGGATTTTCAAAATTCGAATGAAGTTTTTTTTTATTTTATGTTTTTTGAAAAAACTGCATCAAATCAATAATTCTCTCTCATTATATCAACAACAATGGCTGTGTGCCATTATTGCTGATATATCACTGTTGCCATTGCTGCTAATATCAGCACTGTTGGCACCCGGAAAAATGAGGGTTATAATTCTGTGCAGTTTTTAAATGTAATGTTTCTCTTGGATACTTGGACGTTTGCCGAGAGAAAGCAACGTGAAGTTGGTTAATTTATTTATTAGGATAATTAATATTTGTATTAAGTAATATTGCTTATTTTATTATAATTTTTTTTATATGCAATGCATTTTTATAGAATTTTTTTGATAAAATTGTCCCGCAGAGTAAAATTCTGTGCAGTTTTTAAATTTGATGTTTGGTATTCCCTTTAGGCATTTTTCCGGCATATTTAAAAGCCAGACGAAGGCTGGCCGCCTAGTGGCTAGTATATACTAAAAAAGGAACTCAGTGGCGCAACAGCCCTTAGTGAGCCATGGCCTGAAGTGCCCTGATAACTGTTTTCTTGAGAGTGGACCCCGGTGAGCGGACCCGAGAGCGGGCCATCTACTCTGGACAAGTGGTCAGTTTCTCCCAGGACCCCTGGTGTTTAGTCCCCAAGCAAACGTAGTACTCATTTTATTGACCCACTCAAGGCATGAAAGGCTGAGTCAATTTTGCCTAGCCTGGGGACCGAGCCCCGGAACTGTGGCGCTGCTTCGAGATGAGCTAGCCACTGTCCACCGGGCCTCTTTAATATACACATCTCTGCTCATAGTCATGACAGGCGTATGGAAGTGGAATAACTGAATTTGGCACTCAGAATGTCTTAGTGCGGAGCACATGCATGCAGTGACGTCATCTGGTGCAGTGAAGTTTGTCTTACAATGCAAACGGACCAAAAGCAACCACATTAGGTTCTATAAAGGTCACTGGAAGAAAAATTTTGATTTATTAGATAAGAGAACGATATTATAAACGCCTCAATCGTTGTTGCCTTGTTTTTAAACTTTGATTGCATTGAAAAATCAGGAGCTGAAATTTCAATGTAAAGTCTGCGTCTTATCATCATGTTTCCACAGAGTAGTATCTTCGAGCAATTCAAGTTATCCAAAAAAGAGATGGCCATCCACAATAAATAACGAAAGAAGGAAATCAGGAATGTCAGGTGTTTCCATAGATGATTTGGATAACGGCTTTATAAGTTTTTACGTTCATACATCATTTCTTTGCTAACATTTTTGCAACGTTTTGAACACAGAAATATGAGCATAAGAGGATTGAAGTATTAAGAGAAATATAAATTTACGTATAAAAATGCATCAAATTCACAGCAGTACTGTACAAATCTAAAAAGTAATAATAAAAACCTTAACAATAAACAAATTAAAGTAGTAGTGTTTTGATACCCATAAATCTGTTCATGAATGTAGCAGTTTTATCTGTAAACACTGATAAATTTCATACTCAGTTTTAAGTTGCACGATTTGATCAAATGCACCGAAATACAAAAGGGATTTATTGGAGTCAGTTTTGATCATATATGAATAAAATATAATTATAGATATGCTAGTAACAACGATTTAAAATAAAAAAAATTCGGAAAGGAATTTAATCGAAGTGAATTCAAATGTTTCTGCATGTATGCCATTTGCTATCGCTTTTGTTATTCCAGAAAATTATGCCTCGGGCAATACATTTCTTGGTTATGCACTCCGTGAGTTTAGTTTTAGTCACATACTAAGTAAGAAAGGTGATCATATTTAAAACCCTCTGACCGGCCAGGGTTTTCGCTAAAAAGGTACAAATTTCCCAAATCTACTATCAGAAAAAACTACTTTCTTGATTTTAATGTATAAATTGTGTTATTTTATACCTGGATTTGTGTACTTTTATTATGTCGCCTTTATTTCTTTGTCATATTTTAATATGCACGTATATATACGTTCTTACAGATATCACAAAAAGTATTCTAGGCCGTATATATACGGCCTTGCCGGTTAGAGGGTATTAAAAGAAAGATATATTTTCATTGCATTTAAAAATCATGTAATGCTTTTAATATATTTTATTTTACACTTTTGGTTTTTAAAGGCGTAAAATTGTAAAAGAAGGAATCACTGCCAATATGGGTAGGGTAGTTTCTCTCTTAAGAATTAAGCTTGTGACGTCATATTTCTGCTGAAGCCACCCCACCTATCCAATGTTGTGTAATAATATTTAATTCATTTTAGATTTCTCTTGGGTAATAGTGATTAAAAATTTATTTTAATTTTTTCTTCAGTTATATAAAAGCACCAAAAAGTGTTAAATTACTCTGGAAGTTTTGAATAAAATCCGTTCCCAGAATTAAAATGGAGTAGTTACATCTTTGTTCCTTTGTACAGAACCCGGTAGCCCACAGATCTAAATTCTAATCTAAATAACTTGAGAAATTCTTGAGAAAGGCTACAGCTGAAAATTTTAAATTAAATAAAAAGTATGTCGAATTTTAAAAATGTGCCAGTGGACAGGTCCACCAGATGAGCGTGCTATGGCCGAAGCAAAATTTATAAGTTCTATGGGCAACTGAAAAGAAAATGTATAAAAATAAGTCAACATGAAGGAAATCAGTTCATTCTTTCCAAGCAACAATCCATTCGTAAATAATTTGTGTTGCTAAAACAGGAAACAAACTTTTACCACTTCAGATATATGGATATAGTTCGACCGTTTCAAACGCAACCCTGGCTGGCATTCTGCCAAAACACAAAGACTCATCCAAAAGGGGCGTTATTAGTTGCTGTGGCGTGAAAAGTCACGTGAAAGTCTTCTCTTCTCAGGAAAGAGATAGGCTGGAGGGAAAGAAAGTCCCCATCCTTCCAACCTATTTTGAGAATAATACGGTCCGAATGGCGCATGCGTGTTTGCGCTCATGGTCGCGGATGAGGCGGTCTAACTATAACATCATAATTTAAATTTAATCTATCTTTTCTCAATATTAATAAAAGAATTAACGTGGCAATAGAATATCATGTCAGTTATCCTAACCTCAAACAAAAAGTTGCCAATAGCAGCTATTTATTTAAAATTCTGAAATTGACAAAACATTTTCGACATGCAATGATGTCACATGCTATCGCAGGCTTTCTTCAACGTCACAATATGAACTTATATAATAATAATATATTTACCGTTTGGCAATGCTATTTTTAGACCAAAGGACTGTTTGCCCAGAGAGGCCATTAATTTCCTTTTGGCATTTTGCGTTGGTTCACTATAAATATTCACTTAAGTGTTGCCACCAAATAATACAGTCCTATTTTATATTTAAAGAAATTAAATAATGGAGAATCTGCATAAATATATAAATGTTTCTCGCATTCTGATAAAACAACGGTTCCTTGAGCCATCAAGTTTTGGATATTGAACGTTTTCACCCGAATATGGGCATATGGAAGCCCAAATTTTGGAATTTGGTTTTTGAAAGTAATAAACGTGACTTTATTTCATATTTTTTTACAAACTTAACGATTTCAAAGCGAGCAATGGCAACACTGTACGGGAAAAAATATTTTTATCCCCAGTGCGTAAGACTGTGTATCGGAAATTCTAAAGCTATACCCATATTATAATTATTTCGCGATACTGTTGTTGGACTGAATTTTATGGTTTAAGTGCGAAGAAGATGATATTTAATAAATAAAGGTAACACACAAAACATTAAAAAAACGTCCCTTTGGGCGTAATGTAAAATCTGAAAGCTTTCAGGTTTCTATTTCATATTTTGTAAAAACTTACAAATTTTTTATTAACAAACTCTACGATTTGAAAGCGAGCAGTGGCAACACTTTTCGAAATAAAGCAGATTTTTATCTCCAAATTGCAAGACTTTTGCCGCTCGGAAAAGTCAGAGCGAAAATTAACGTTTGAACAGTTTTTAAATAATATCTCAATTGATTAAGTTCATAAGAAGATGAGGATAGTCGAAATGATTTCCCATGAATTTTTAAAATCCGCTCTCAAAACTCAACCCCCCGCCGTTCCGAAGGAGATGAAATCACAAGAGCAAACAGATGCGCAATGATTTTAATAGTATAGATTGTATATATTGTTTATTGAGTTACGTGCATGGAAAATTTCGAAAACATGCGTTCCATAGAAGTGAATTAATAATTGATTTAAAGATTTGACTCAAAGCTATAAGGAAATAAACAGCAACCTCAATAAACAGAATGCAGAAATAGAGTATATAACTAAACAGCTATAGGTCATATTGAGACTATTTGCTACACAAACTATGAAATTTAGAGACATTAGGGATTTTTGAAGCAGGAGTACATAAAAAATAAGCAATTTCTCACCGGGATTCGAACCTGGACTCTCAAATACGCACCGAGTGTGCTGCCGTTATACCACAAAGCAGCAGAAAATACAGCAGATTGAATGGCTAGATGCATAATTTCCATAATTCATTATAATTTTCTAAAAAAGGGGTTCCCTTCGAGCCGAAAATAAATTAAACGCTAAAAAACATGCTATGCCTGTCAGAAATACTAATATTCTGACGCATTGAAGATCTAGATATTTATATTTAATTTCTTTCACTTTTGAATTACATTTGCAATTTTATTATTCTTTCATCTTTAAACACAAAATGTCTAAAAATACAAAGATTTTAAATTTTTTATTTCGTTTCTTTAAAGAAACACAGTTCTATATTTTTAAGAATATTCTTGCGCATCTTTTATGTGAAAATTGATTATAGTAAATATTCTAAAGTGACAACTTGAATTTTTACGCACACCAAGCTTTTGTTCTTTTATGATATTTTTTCTCATGAGACACAAGTTTCACTTGATATTTCGAATTTCCTGTCACGTGTAAACCGCGTGAGAAGCGAGTTTTAGGTTTGCTTTATTTCACTGCGTTCTGCTTATGTATTTTATTTCTACAAATTCATTGTCTTGGGTTTCTGCACAAAAGCGTACAAGCCAGATTTTATCATTTCAAACTCGATTTTGTATATGCAAATACTGTCAGATTAAAACATTACTTCTACCGCTGTCTTTATTGTCCAGTATTCTTAATATTTTGTTTCGTCTGTTCCCAGTACATGGAAATATTTTGATAGGTTTAGGATTTTTATAAAATTATAAAATATTTTCTCCCTCCTTCCAGCATGCCTTTGTGGTGTAATGGTAGCACACTGGGCACGTCTTCGAAATGCCATGGTTCGAGCCCCAGAGAGGACATTACTCATTTTTAGTGTCCGCTGCTTCAAAATAACCTACTGAATGTATTTTTCACGTCTCCAGCTTAAAAAAAACCTAATGACTCTGTAAGATCATCCATTGAAAAATACTTAGTTCTTTTATTATCTTTGAGAAGTCTTTAATTCAAAACTATTTACGTAAAATAATTCTAATAATAATTCTGCCACAACAAATTTTGAAAAATGACTGTAGCGTTAAAGAGTAACTTAAGTTATGAAAATGTAAAATTCTTAAATAAAGTTATATATTGTACATAACTTAGCAAAACATAAGAATGTATTTCATCTAGTAAAATGTTATCTATTTAGTTTTGTATTCTGTAGTAATTATTTTGACTTTTCTCAAAATCTGAGGTAAAAATTTGCATTTATATACACCAAAGAGAATAAAAAATCTAATGTATACACCACATGATTTCTTTGTACGGAATATTAAATTACACGCACTTTCTCCTGCCTCATTTAAACTTAGTTTCTCGAATTTCATTAGAAATATATTTCGCATTCAATTAATTTAGTTGCCACTTCACGATAAGGCAAAAATAAATAAAAACTCAAAATATCTAAAATATTTAAATTAAAAATTGAAAGATATAGAAAAACATAAAACGCCAAATACAGTTAAAACAAAAAAAAATTTACAATTCAAATTACTGTTTCTATGCAAAAACAAACAATTCGGCCAGTCGCAAAAGCGAACAATTCGGCAGACGTTTTTTCGGTGCACAAACTGAAAGTTTCGTTTTGGTCTCACTCGGCAAAAAGACACTGAAGGCTTAGAAACTGACTTAGAAACTGAAACTTGTTGTGGTCGCTATGCTGAGTCAATATATCGGATAATTTAGTAACTTAAATAATAATTTCAGAATGGATTAAGCATAATTTAATAAAAGAAAACGTTACTTTGTTGTTGGGAAGCTTAGTTTTTCTAGATTGGCAACAAACCCACTATGCCTGCTACGGCCAAAAACATTAGGCTTAGCCGAACTTAAACAACTTTTAAATTGTTGATAATTCTACAACTATAATATGCACGTTAATTAAAGGCCTAAAAACCTTAACCGGAAGATTAAGAACAAGATAATTAAATTATTTTTAAAGCAAAAAATTCTCAATTTACTAACATACGTATAAGAATAAAGAAACTGAACTCACTGAGCAGAGAAACAGAGTGGAAGTATATATATACTATATAAGCAGATATAGTATATATATACTTCTTATATACTTAATATACTTTTGGTGCGGCCGATTGCAACCGAAGTAGGAGGTGCACATCTGCATGTTATAGTAGTCCTATATACAAACTTTGAACGTTTTGAGGCAACTCGTTTTTGAGTTATGCGAGATACATACACACATACGTACGTACGTATGCACAGATGCCACGAAAAAAATCTCTTTTGCATGCATTTTAAATCAGTTTTGTAATTTTTTGAGGAAAAAGAGTCCTTTATCCTGTCGTTACGTACAGATGTCACGCAAGAACACCGTTAAACTGCATTCGATAGCGGTCAAAATGGAAATTTTAGCTGAAATATGATACTCGAAATTTTTCGGGATTACGATACTTCCTTTTCAATTCGTACAAAGAAGTAAAAATGAATAAAGCGAATTGAATATAAAATAGTCAAAAACCGAAAAGTCTTCAGATTAAAGAGCAAACATTTATTATTTCCCAAAAGTTAAAGGATACAACAAAGGCCTAGAATACATTAATTAATTTGCACGTAAATGAAGTATTTTACTGAAAAAAATACGTTTAATGAACTTCGCTATAATATTAAAGACTTTTCGTTACAAAACTGAATATTTTGGAAAAACATGTATGTTTACACGAAATTTTTTTCTTTTTTCTAATGATATTTTGGTAGTGGTGGACATGACAGTAGAGTTGATGCATAAAAACATACCTGTAGTGAAAAGAAACGAAGATGAAATTGCGTAGAATTACATACGCAGGAAAACGCATAGGGTAAAAATATAGATGTTAGTGAAGCTATATTTCTACTTTAATTCTATTGGTTATTTAAGGCTTTGGTTTGCCAATTTTAACATGATTATTGGCTAAAAGACTTATTGTGTTATATACGTAAATGCTTCATGAGCTTTACATAAGAATCTTATGACAGGAATTAATTTTGAAATGACATGTTCACAGAGATTTATTATAAGTATACTACTATTTTTAGATAAAAAATATGAAATAAAAAATTAAAAAGGGGTCTTAATAAATTATTATAAATTACAATTATAATTTTATTTTACTTAATTACATTTATATATTTACTGAAGTAAATTAATTAAAAACACAAAGAATCAGTACTTTTGCGATGACATTAGTTCTTGACTGTTAATCTAATAAGTCATCTTTAGAAAACTTTGTTCCACATAGCTTCAAGGAATTGCTTTTCATGAATAAACTAAATCCATACTGTTAGAAATTCTAATTTCCTCTTCCTTAGATAAATTCTATTCCTCTTTCTAAGATTAAACTAAGCGAAGGCTTAATACTGAGAAATGGTTAAGGATTATATAACTTTATCTTAAATGAATAGTTTGTTCTGATTTTTACTTTTGTAATTCATTAAGGGTGAATAGGAGTTTTCCTTGAATTAGTAGAATCTGTATGCGCTTTAGCTAGGTTTTATTGCACTGCTATCTAATTCCATTTCCTAATTGCAAATAGTCGTGAACTGTGACGTTAAGGAAATTCCTGTTTTACAATTTGCCAGCATTAATTTCTGACAGTTGACAGTATGGTTAAAGCAATATTTTTCAGAACATGAAATTTTTCATTAAATTAACTGCTATCTCTTTAAAAGCGGTTAATCTTTAGAGATCTGAAAATAATTTTCAAAAATGCTCCTAATCGTGCTTTGTAAATAATAATATAGCAATAAAACTGAAGTTAACTGTCTTCTCAAATCCATATTCAGTCTTCATGAAGTTCCGAAGAATTTGAAACAGGAAAAACAAATAAATTTGCTAGTCATTTTACCTTTTACATTCAATGCCTTTTATACAGGGTGATTCACTACAGGGCCGACAAACTTACAGGGTGTGTAGGGGGAACAGAGACGACTCCGAATCGCATAGGAATGCAGTGTCGCAAATGCCGTATTTGCGAGATATGGAGCAAAGAAGCAGAGAAAAAGAACAGAAACAGCACCACATTAATGGGACAGAAAACATTTTATTGAAAGGTTGTACTAAACAGGTGTTCGAAATTATGACCAGAAATCGTCTGGTAGGCCTGACAGTGGCGCTGTATGGAATTCCTTACGTTATGGAAGATTACGGGGATGTCATGCATCCTGCCGGCAGCTAAGATATTCGAGAGACGAGGTCTTTAATTGAAAAAATGGGCGTCTCGTACACCTGATTCTTCATGTGAACCCAGAAGAAGACGTCCATTCATGATAGGTCCGGTGATCTGGCAGGCCAATGTACCGGGCCACCACGACCTACCAACCGCTGCCTAAAGGTTACGTCGAGGTGTCGACGGATGTCAATCGTTTAATGTGGAGAAGTCCCGTCATGCTGGTACCACGTGGAGTCGCGCAACGACGAAGGAACATAAGCTGCGTCAAGAAGTTCTCGCAGGACGTGTTGTAAGAAGACCAGGTATACCCTACCGTCTAAAGGACTGGGCAGAATGTACGGTCCAATGAGGTAGTCTCCAAGAATGCCGGCCCAAACATTGAGCAAGAAACGTTCTTGAGCTGCGCTTGGTTGCGTACGATGAAGGTTCTCCAGAGCCCATACATGGGCGTTAAGTTGACTTGCTTGTTACGTTCCCTCACGTGTGAAAGACGTTACGCTCCCGCGTAAGAAGTATGCTTTATCCTTGAACAATACGAACGTAGCAAATGCGTTGTCTGCAGCATTCTGTGGCAGAAACCATGTAGCAAACGTCCTATGGAGTGAACACTCCTCAATCTCTAATAATTGATGTTATAAAAACGGTATGCGCTCATTTGATCTGCTGCGAGTAACCTCCAGACATCGGATTGAGTTAAACTCACTTGTTGGACTAGCGCTTGAGTACTTGTACTTGGATTGTCTTCTGACAGATTTAAGAAAGTCACCTCATTGCCAGGTGTCTTCGTCGTTCGCTGTCGATCCATTGTAGCTTTCGCTAAACAACCAGTCTCAGGTAACCTTCTGTTCACACTTGCGAAGATGGTGTAATGCGGAGCACGCCTGTTCGGTTAACGTGCCTAGCACAACCGCCGAGCGGAGTGCCCGTTACACTTCTCAGCTCTACACTATCAGCATGTCAACCAGTTCACCGTTGGAATACGTATTGATCTTACTACCTCGATAAAAGGACCTCAGATGACGACTTTCAAGTGGGTCATTGTTCACGCAACTTTCATTTCAGGGCCGTTAGCTTCATGACTGCCTGGAGGAATTTGTCCATAGACATACTTCGTCAGTCCATGGATACGTTCATGCATGGGAAACTCTCGGATGAAAAAGACTTTTAACAGTTTAGAAACAGTCCTCTTCAAGTTCTGCCACGGAATGAAACTTAAGTCCTGAATTTATCTTCTACGCGCGTAGTAATTTCTCAGAGTGATAAAGAACAATTTTAACACTCTGATGGCACACTTACATCTCAGAACAGTTACATTTGAGATATTGTTGAGTTAGGAAGAAAAGCATCAAGCAGCATCTTAGAGAGAACTGAGGCAGAAGAAAAGTGCGCAGTTATCCAGTATGGAAGCTTGCCAAGAGAAAGTTTCGGTTTAAGTTGCTTATTAAGATAAAATTTCGGTTTATTTTCCGAATTAGTAACGTCATCGGCGTTATTAAGTCATGTGTATGGATTGCTCTAAACAGGCGCAGTCGAGAGAAATTTTGATGCATTGCAGATGCTACGGTTGGGACATCTAAAAATCTAAAGAAGCAATTTAAAGAGCTGTTGCTCATTAATTTAGCAATTTATTAGAGATTTATTTTTTATTTTATATTATATCAG